>BLSH010291330.1:786210-799378 GCA_018402905.1 Glandirana rugosa | reverse complement strand
CCTGTGGGATCTCTCTAGAACACAAAAAATAAGGTCACTGTCCCCCACCTATAACTGGCCACTACAGCAAGGAGCTCTGGAAAGGCAAATACAGACAAAAAACAAAAAAAAACAGATTTTAAGTATTACCTTGGGGAGATGCAGACTTGAATACTGCAATCACTGTGCAGCAAATGATATCACCTGTGATGTATTTCAGTTATCCTGCAAACCTGGCCTGTTAGCGGGTCCTGAGGACAGGAGTTGAGAACCACTGCCCTAGTTGAACAATTTAGCATATCTTATATCATTTAGATGTTATATGCTGTAGCATATGAACAGTATATAGAATAATAAGACAGCTGTTCACCTTGTAACAGTATTTTGCGTATTAACAGATGTGGTTGATGGTGTGTAGATAGGCCTGTGTGTTAAATAGTAAAATACAGGTTTGAACTAGGCATAGGTGTGCCTAGGCACACCATAATCACTACATACAGTGCCGTACATACAGTATCTTGCGTATTAACAGATGTGGTTGATGGTGTTTAGATAGGCCTGTGTGTTAAATAGTAAAGTACAGGTTTGAACTGGGCATAGGTGTGCCAGGTGTGCCTGGGCACACTATAATCACTACATACAGTGCCGATTCCCTCTACTGCCCAGGCTTCTCTCGTGTTGACCCCCTGGCCCACAGTGCTGCTGGCTTCCCTCCTCTCCTCTCCCCACCAGCTGCTGCGGGGAGTGTTTTAGGATGGAGAGTGGGGGAAGGGGCTAATAAATATGTAATTTACCAGCGCCTTCCTTATTTTAATGAACACCCTCATTGTGTTAATTCTTAACTGAAACATAGTAAAATGTGTTTACTATGCTTCAGTTCAGGGGTAGGCAACCTGTGGCCCTCCAGCTGCTGCAGAACTACAAGTCCCATCATCCCTCTGGGAGTAATTGTAACTGCCAGGCTTGCAATGCCTCATGGGAAATGTAGTTCCACAGCAGCTGGAGGGCCGCAGGTTGCCTACCCCTGCTTCAGTTTATGAATGAACAGGAAGCTGCTCAGCAGAGGCCACTACCCACTCATTCACTGTCCTGTACAGCTGAGGCTGCGGAGAAAGGTATGTGTGTTTGGGCTTTGGGGTGCACACCCTAATGCAATAGGCTGCCCACACCTATGGAACTGGGTATTGCTTATGTACTAGTTATGCCAGATTTGTTAGTGATTTGCGGCTGTATACAACAGGTTATTTTCTTTTTATTTCTCTTTTTAACGTTGTCACTTTGTAAGTGTGGCCTATTTGTAATATGTTTAAAAATGTAATGAAAAGAATAAAAAAAAAAAGTGAACTTATTCTTTAGCTACTTAAAGACCGTGTCGTGTAGATTTTTCTGCTGCAAGTTGGCAGCGTAGTGTGAATAGCAGTCTATAAACGGCGATCCGTGCAGCTTGGGGGTGAGGGTGCGCCGCCAGCACACTCTCGTGTCCGCCGCACTCTCCCCGAGTGGGGCCATGGGTCGGGTGGACTCGATGTCCGCCAGCGACCCGCGATCCTCTGTTAGAGAAGAAAAGCGGGGAACCGCCGATGTAAACACGTTGGTTCCTGGCTATGTCAGGCGGCATGACAGAGATCTACTGATCCCTGTACTCGGAATCGGCTAGATCAGTCATGCCCCTGTCAGCCCTCAAACAGTTAGAACACGCCTAGGGAACACAGTTAATCCCTTCATTGCCCCCTGCAGGTTAACCCCTTCCCTGCCAAAAACATTTACACAGTAATCAGTGGCTATTTAAATGTCTGATCGCTGTATAAATGTCAACGGTCCCAAAAAAGTGTAAAAAATGTCCGACATGCCTGCCGCAATATCACAGTCCTGATAAAAATTGCAAATATCTGCCATTACTAGTAAAAAAATAAAAAAAAACTGTAAAAAATGCCATAAATGAATCCTCATGGTTTGTAAACGTGGTAACTTTTGCGCAAACCAATTCATAAACAGCGATTGTGTTATTTTTTTTTTTTTTTTTTACCACAAATATGTAGAAGAATATATATCGGCCAAAACTGATGAATACATTTGTTTTTTTATATATTTTTCTTTTTTTGGACATTATAGCAAAAAGTAAGAAATATTGGGGTTTTTGCAAAATTGACGCTCTTTTTTTGTTTATAGCGGTGATCAGAAGTGACACAGAGATGATCAAATACCACCAAAAGAAAGCTCTATTTGTGGGGGAAAAAAGGACGTTTTGTTTGGGTACAACGTCGCACGACTGCATAATTGTCAGTTAAAGTGATGCAGTGCCGAATCGCAAAAAGTGCTCTGGTCCTAATGTGGGAAATCCTTCCGGTGCTGAAGTGGTTCAGAAAAAGAAATATCAATGATTGACCATTTCCTTACTAAAAAGTCTGATATGGTATAAAAGATTAAATTAACTTGAAAGTAGCATTCATCCTTGGGCAAACACAAAAGCAGTGAGTCAGGCTGATAACATATGTACACTGGTTTTCATCCTGATTGGTTTCTGATGTAAACTAGCAGTGACGGTGTATTTTGTCATCTTTCCTGTATACAAATAAGGAGGTCAGTTACAGATTTAAAACGTGTGTGCCCTTTAAGGTGAGGTTGTGGAAGACAGTTTCATGTCACAGGTCATACACCATGGCAAGACTGACAAGACACAAAGTAGTTATACTGCATCAGCAAGGTCTCTCCCAGGAAAAGATTTCAAAGCAGTCTGGGGTTTCAAAATGTGCTGCTCAAGCTCTTTTGAAGAAGCACAAAAAAACAGGCAACGTTGAGGGCTGTAGATGCAGTGGTCTGCCAAGGAAACTTAACGCAGCATATGCAAGACACGTCATGTAGACTTCCCTTCAACATCTGAAGATGTCCAGCAGTGCCATCAGCACAGAACTTGCGGAAATCAATAGTACTCAGGTACACCCACACGTCCAGAGAGGTCTGGCCAAAGAGGTCTTCATGGAAAAATTGTGGCCAAAAAGACATACTTCCAACGAGAAAACAAACATAAGTGACTCAACTATGCGCAAAACATGAACGGAGGTGCAGAAAAATGGCAGCCGGTGCTCTGGACTGATGAGTCAAAATTTGGCTGTAGCAGGAGGTAGTTTGTTCCCCCAAGGACTGGAAAGAGCTACAATAATGAGTGTCTACAGCCAACAGTGAAGCATGGTGGAGGTTCCTTGCAAGCTTGGGGCTGCATTTCTGTAACTGGAGTTGGAGATGCTCAGGATCAATGGTGTCCTCAATAAATACAGGTAGATACCTATCCATCATGCCATACCATCAGGAAGGCATGTGCTTGGCCCCAAATTTATTTTGCAGCAAGATGCTGACCCCTAACATACAGCCAATGTCATTAAGAATAGAGTTGAGCGAACCCGAACTGTAAAGTTCGGGTTCGTACCGGACTTAAGGGTGCCCGTGTGCCGAACCCGGACATTTGAGAAAAAGTCAGAGTTCGGGTATTCCCGAGGCGGAATTCCCGCGGGTTCCCGCCTTTCGAATAGTGCATCATGTGACCCAGCCTCTATATAAGCTGGAGTCACGTAGTGCTGCTTGTCACATCATTTGATACGAGTGTAGGGAGAGGATGCTGCTGCTGCTGCTGTGAGGGACAGATTAACTTTGGAAAATCATCTCATACTAGTGTAGGGAGAGGATGCTGCTGCTGCTGCTGCTGTGAGGGACAGATTAGCTTTAGAAAATCATCTCATACTAGTGTAGGGAGAGGATGATGCTGCTGCTGCTGTGAGGGACAGATTAGCTTTAGAAAATCATCTCATACTAGTGTAGGGAGAGGATGCTGCTGTGTGTGGGTGCTAGAGGAGATTTTTGTTTGCTAAGCAAAGTGCCTCATATAAAACCTAAGCATTTTTTCTGTTTGTTAGGTGGGCGTTTGCAGCTATTTTTGCAAGTGCAGTGCACTTGCAACTGCTTGTGTGTCAGGGACACTACTTTAATTGTGTTCTGTTAGTTCAGTTGGCAACATTTTGGCATATTTAAATACTGCTTTTACATTGCAGTTAGACAAATTAATTTTTTTTTTTTTTGGGCAAAATATTACATTTGCGGCCAGCGGGGCATTTCTTGCACAAAATTAAAAAGTGCGTCTACATTGCTGGTTTAAAAAAATATATATTCTAAATACTACATTTGCGGCCAGCAGTGCATTTCTTCCACAAAAATAAAAAGTGTGTCAACATTGCTGGTTTAAAAAAAAAAGAATAATAAATAGTGCTACATAGTACATTTTTTATTATTTTTTGTGCATTTCTTGCACAAAATTAAAAAGTGCGTCTACTTTGCTGGTTTAAAAAAAAATAAATAAATAAATAGTGCTACATAGTACATTTGCACCTTGCTGTGCATTTCTTGCACAAAAATAGAAAGTGCGTCTACATTGCTGGTTTAAAAAAAAAAAAAAAAATAGTGCTACATAGTACTATTTTTTTTTTTTTTTTGTGAATTTCTTGCACAAAATTAAAAAAAGTGCATCGACATTGCTGGTTTAAAAAAAAAAAAATAGTGCTACATAGTACATTTGCACCTTGCTGTGCATTTCTTGTACAAAATTAAAAAGTGCGTTGACATTGCCGGTTTAAAAATTAATATAAATTTGTGCTAAATAGTACATTTGCGTCCAGAATGAGGAGAGCGTCAAATAAGGGTCATGGTCGTGGCCGTGGTGCTGCTGGTGTTGGTGAAGCTCCTGTTGCAAGGACAGGACGTGGTCGATCTGTGCCAGCTACATGCACAAGTGAAACTCCTTCCTCAGGTGCGAGTAGCCGACAGAACCTTCAACGTTATATGGTAGGCTCAAATGCCGCTCAACGAATGGTGAGGCCAGAAGAAGTACAGGCGATAGTAAATTGGGTGGCTGACAATGCCTCCAGTTCCTTCACATTGTCTCCCACCCGCGGTCCCTTGCTGAAAGCTCAGAGTTGGCACCTGAACCCCATGGCCATCTGTCTTTCACCTCAGCCCCTTGTAAATCATCAAGCAGTCTGAGCCCCAAGTCCTGCAAGAGACTCTTATGCTTTTTGATGACTCTCCTGGTGTGCTTTCCGTGGGCCATCCACATAGCCCTGCCCCAGAAGTGGAAGACATTGAGTGCACCGATGCCCAACCACTTCTGTTTCAGGATGAGGACATGGAAACACCGCAGCAGCAGGTCTCTGATGATGACGAAACACAGGTGCCAACTGCTGCGGCTTTCTACAGTGTGCAGACTGACTAGGAGGGCAGTGGTGAAGAGTGGGTGGAAGATGATGTGGAGGATGATGAGGTCCTAGAGCCCACATGGAATGAGGGTCATGCGAGTGACGTGTGGAGTTTGGAGGAAGAGGTGGTGGTCGCACAGAGGCACCAGAACAGCAAAAGAGGAAGCAGGTTGCAAAAGCGGAGCGACCGTCCCCTAGACAGTAGGCCTGCTACTACCCACCGCACCCAGGGACATAGCACACCAAAGGCAGCTCAAAGGAGTTCCCTGGCATGGCAGTTTTTCAGACAATGTGCTGACTACAAGACACGAGTGGTTTGCATGCTGTGCAATCAGAGCCTGAAGCGAGGCATAAATGTTCTAAACCTGAGCACAACCTGCATGACCAGGCATCTACATGCAAAGCATGAGCTGCAGTAGAATAAGCACCTCAAAATCTCGGGCTCCTCCTGCTTCCTCTTCTGCTGCTGCCTCGGCCTCTTCCACCACTTCTACAGTTCCAGTGTCACCTGCCACCCAGCAAACAGACGATGTGACAGCAGCGCCACCATGTCCACCACCGTCCCCAAGCATTTCCATGCAGTCCCATGGAAGCTTGGGGACTGGAGAGAAAAGGATTTTCCGGTAAGTTCTTAATAAAATCCTATTTTCTCTTACATTCATTGACAGACGCAGCCTCTATTCATGACACATGGGGACGTCCCAAAGCAGTGTCAAACAAGAGGGGTGGGTCAGCAATAACAACTGTACCCAACAAAATCCTCTCAGGAGGCGCCAGCCGCGCCTATACCATCGCCTGCAAAACTTTGCGGCCAGAAGCAGCATCCGCGGATGCTGACACAACACCTTGTAAAATTTTAACCAAAGTGTTTCCCCCGAGGCCCATGTAGCTGCCTTGCACACCTGAGACACCGACGCTTGGTGTCTGAAAACCCAGGAAGTGCTAATCGCCCTGGTGTAATGAGCCGTGACCGGAAAAGGGGATTCTTGGCCCCGAACAGTATGCGCATGGGTCACAGTCTGTCTGTTCTAACGGGATATAGTAGCGGATGAGGCCGCCAAACCTTTGTGCGGTCCTTCCTTCAGTACAAAGCATCAGACTTCCGAAAAGAAGCTGTAGCCGACTAATACACCCGCAGAGCCCTTGCTACATCCAAAGAGTGCAAAGCAATCTCCTTGGGATGAGACGGGTGTGGACACAATGAAGGGAGAACAATGTCCTCATTAATGTGAAAAGAGGAAACCACCTTCTTTAGGAACGAAGGAGAAGGGCGCAGCACCGCCTTATCCTTATGAAGGACCAAGTAGGGAAACCTACATGACAAAGCCGCCAACTCAGACACCCGCCTAGCGGATGTATGGCCACCAAAAAAGCCACCTTTTTGTGACAGCAATTGTAAGGGAATATCCCTGATTTTCTCATATGGTGGTTTCTGCAGTACGGAAAGTACTAAATTTAAATGCCACGGTGCCAACGGCGACCGTACCTGAGGAGCTACATGACGTACACCCTGTACAAATGTACGCATCAAAGAATGCGTAGCTAAAGGACGTTGAAAAGGGAATCGCCAGATCCAAAATCTGACCCTTGAGTGTACTCAAAACCAATTTGGTATCCAGGCCTTGCTGCAAGAGGGTCAGCACCCGGGATATAGAGAAAGAGCGGGGGTTCCAACCCCCCGCCTCACACCAGGCAATATAATCCCTCCAGGTGCGACAACATATCTGCGCGAAAAACACCTACGCGCCTTAGGCATGGTAGGGATCACGGAGTCAAAGACACCCCTATCCCTTAGCACCTGAGACTCAATAGCCAAGCCAGCGACGGTAAAGCAGGGTGCAGGATGGGCCCCTGTGACAGCAGACCTTCGCAAAGCGGGAGCCGCCCGGGAACGTCTGTTACCATCTGCACCACGTCGGTGTACCAAGGGCGCCGAGGCCAATCCAGAGCCACCAGGATTGTCGGGATTTCCTCCGGTTCGATTCTGCGCAGGAGCCGTGGTAGGAGCTTGAGAGGAGGAAAGGCATACAGAAGCCTGTACCGGGACCAAGGTGCGACTAGTGCGTCCGTGGCGGACGCCAACGGGTCCCTTGTCCTGCACACAAAGGTCTGCCCCTTGTGATTGAACCTGGACGCCATTAGGTCCACGTTTGGCGTGCCCCACCGTTTGCAAATCTGGAGGAACACTTCTGAATGCAGAGACCATTCCCCCTGATCCAGAGTCTGGCGACTGAGAAAGGCCGCTTGCCAGTTTACTATGCCCGGAATGCAGATGGAGGAGATTGCGGGCATGCAAAGTTCTGCCCACCTCAGAATGAGGGCCACCTCCACAGCTGGTGCCGAGCTCCTTGTTCCGCCCTGATGGTTCACGTATGCCCCTGCCGTGGCGTTGTCCGACTGAACCCGAACCAGGAGGACGCGCACCCTTGCCGACCAGTGGGAGAGACAGAGCCTGATTGGTCTCAGCTCCAGCACATTTATTGGAAGGCCCGATTCCTGCGTCGACCAACGGCCCTGAGCAGGCAACTGCCCCAGGACTCCTCCCCTGGCGTCCGTCATGACTATCGACCAATTAAAGGAAAGGAACGACTTTCCCAAAGTCAATGCCGGGGCCCGGAGCCACCAGGTCAAAGACCCCCTGGTTTGATGATCCAATTTGATCAGCTGGTCCAGGGACAACAGAGACTTGTCCCACCGTAACAGGATCGCTCGCTGCAGGAGCCGAGTGCGACTCTGGGCGTACGGTATCGCCTCGAAGGCCGAGACCATGAGCCACAACACCCGCATACAGACCGTAAGGAGGACCACCGACGTGACAGCAGGACTCGCACTGCTGCTTGCAGTGTCAGCAACTTGGCCAGAGGTAGAAAACCTACGCCTGCTCTGTGTCCAATATCAGGCCCAGATATTCTAGCCGACAGGATGGGGTCAGTGTCGACTTCTGTAGGTTGATCAACCAGCCGAAGTCTCGCAGGGAGGTCAGTGTGATAGCAACATTGTCCTCCAGAGCCAGAGCCGACTCCGCACGCAGGAGTAGATCGTCCAGGTAAGCTACCACAGCAATGCCTCTCTGTCTCAACAGAGCCAGCACTGGAGCCATGAACTTGGTGAAGACCCGTGGAGCAGAGGCCAGACCGAAGGGGAGTGCCACAAATTGATAATGCAGATCCCCTACCACAAAGCGCAGGAAGCGTTGATGCCGGACGCAAATGGGAACATGCAGATAAGCGTTCCTGATATCCAGGCATGCCATGAAGTCCCATTGGAGAAGGGCAGCCACGACCGAAACAGACTGATTCCATCTTGAATTTTCGCGATTTCACAAAATGATTTAGCGCATTTAGGTCCAGAACTGGCCTTACCCCACCCCTTTTTTGGGCACCACAAAGAGGTTTGAATAGAAGCCGCGGAACCTCTCCAACGAAGGGACCAGCACAATCACTCCTTGTTCGGACAGCGTCTGGACAGCCCCTAAGAGAGCTGCCCGACGCCCTGGCGGAAGCCTCAGGTTAGATGGGAAGAACCTGTCTGGCGGTAGAGTGCTGAACTCTATCCTGTACCCGGAGGACACCACTTCCCGTACCCACCGGCCGGAAAAGCGAGCAGCCCACCTGTCTGCGAACCCCAGAAGTCGGCCCCCCAACCGAGAGTCAGGCGGGGGGCAACCCATCATGTGGAGGAGGGTTTGTCCTCAGTCTTTTCGGGCTTGCCCTGCCAGGGGAGCTTACTGGACCCCGAGGCAGACTGCCGGGCCTTGAGCCCCTTGCCCGCTAAACCGGGCGCACGAAAAAAAAATGCTTCTGGGCAGAGAATGAAGGACCCTGCTTACGGCGGCAATCCCACCGCTTGGGTTCTGGAAGAAAAGCACTCTACCCCCCCCCCCGGTGAAATCCTTAATGATTTCATCCAATTGCGCTCCGAAAAGCCGACCACCCTGGAAAGGGAGGTCCGTGAGGCCCTTTTTGGACGTGTGGTCACCCGACCAACACCGCAACCCCAGCAACCGTCTGATAAGGACTGCAAAAAAAAGGGATTTTATTAAAACTTACTGTAAAATCCTTTTCTCCGAGTTCACTGACAGATGCAGCTCTTCATGACTTTGTGGGTTTTATGTTAGTCCTACTAGGAGTTAACTAGGCAGGGAAAAGAATCAGCTGGCCCCTCCCCTGGGGGCCGTCCTCTCTTCCTACATCAAACCCCCTCACAGAATAGCTCTTCAGTTCGTACACAAGACGTACCAAAACAGAGCCCAGAGGGGTGGGTGCTGTGTCTGTCAGTGAACTCGGAGAAAAGGATTTTACGGTAAGTTTTAATAAAATCCCTTTTTCTCCTTACGTTCACTGACAGACGCAGCTCTTCATGACTTTGTGGGGACGTCCCCAAGCTGTGTCAAAAAAGAGGGGTGGGTAAACGCAAACAACTGTACCCAACTGAACCTCTGAGGAGGCGCCAAACGCGCCTACACTGCCACCTGCAGAACTTTGCGGCCAAAAGCAGCATCCGAAGATACAAACACGTCAACTTTGTAAAACTTAGTGAAAGTGTGAACCAAGGCCCAAGTGGCCGCCTTGCACACCTGTGACACCGAGGCCTGGTGTCTGAAGGCCCAGGCAGTACTAACCGCCCGGGTAGAATGAGCCGTGACCGGAAAAGGGGGAACCTTGCCCCGAACAGAATACGCATGGGTCACGGTTTTTCTAATCCACTGAGAAATCGTAGCCGAAGAGGCCGCCAAACCTTTGCGCGGGCCCTCTGGCAGAACAAACAAGCTTTACGAAAAGAAGCTGTAGCAGCCAAGTACACCCGTAAGGCCCTAACTACGTCCAAGGCATGCAACTCGAATTCCTTCGGGTGCGATGGACGAGGGCACAAGGAAGGTAGAACAATATCTTCATTGATATGAAAAGAAGAGACTACCTTTGGAAGAAAGAAAGGGGTCGCAAGACCGCCTTATCCTTATGTATCACCAAATAAGGAGACTTGCACGATAGGGCAGCCAATTCCGACACTCGTCTGGCAGAAGTGATGGCAACCAAAAAGGCCACCTTCTGCGACGAAGTTGTAAGGGGATCTCCCTGATCTTTTCATAAGGTGGTTTTTGAAGAACAGAAAGCACCAGATTCAGATCCCATGGGGCCATCGGGGATCTCACCCGAGGCGCCACATGTCGCACACCTTGTACAAAGGTAAGAATCAGAGAGTGCGAAGCCAAAGGTCTCTGAAAAAGTATGGCTAAGGCCGAGATCTCGCCCTTAAGAGTACTCAAAGCCAACTGCTTATTCAGACCCTGCTGAAGAAAGTCAGTACCCTGGAGACTACAAACGAGCGAGGGTTGTAGCCCTCCGCCTCGCACCAGGCAATATAAACCTTCCAGGTACGGTGATAAATCTTGCGAAAGGTGCACTTGCGAGCTCTCAACAAGGTGGGGATCACGGAGTCGGCCACTCCCCTATCCCTCAGCACCTGGGACTCAATAGCCAAGCCGTCAAAGCCAGCGAGGGTAAAGCAGGGTGCAAGATGGGTCCTTGAGACAGGAGGTCGTCTCGCATCGGAAGCCGCCAGGGGACGTCTGCCACCATTTGCACCACGTCGGCGTACCAAGTGCGCCGAGGCCAATCCGGGGCCACCAGAATGGTCGGAATTCCTTCCATCGCTATACTGCGCACCAATCTCGGGAGCAGACGTATGGGAGGAAAAGCGTACAGGAGGCGATAACGGCTCCAGGGAGCCACCAGGGCATCCGTGGCCACTGCCAACGGATCCTTGCCTAGGATGTAAACCGCAGAGATTGCCGGAACATGGAGTTCCGCCCAATGCAGAATCAGGGCTGCCTCCGCAGCTGATTCACATACTCCACTGCCGTGGCATTGTCCGACTGAATCCGAATCGGCCGGCCTTGCAATCTCCTCGTCCAGTGAGAAGGACACAGTCTGATCGCTCTCAGCTCCAGCACATTGATTGGTAAACAGGCCTCCTGGGCCGACCAACGACCCTGAGCTGATAACTGCTCCAGGACTCCGCCCCAACCCGTCAGACTGGCGTCCGTGGTGATCACCGTCCATTGAATGGGAAGGAACGACTTCCCTCGAGTGAGGGCCGAGTCCCGCAACCACCAAGTGAGGGACGCCCTGGTCTGAGGGCCCAGCCGGATCAGAAGATCCACGGACCGGTGGGACTTGTCCCATAGAACCAGAATTGCTCGTTGGAGCAAACGAGTGTGACTCTGGGCAAAAGGTATCGCCTCGAACGACGAGACCATGAGCCCCCAGCACCCTCATACAGAACCGCAAAGAAGACTGGCGGCGTGATAGTAGGGTGCGCACAGCCGACTGTAAGCTTGGTACGTGTCCAGAATGAGACCCAAGTACTCCGGAACGACAGGAAGGAGACACTGACGACTTCTGCAGCTTGAGTAACCATCCAAAGTCCCGCAATGAGACCATTGCGATGTTCACATTCCCCTCCAGGGCAGAGACAGAGTCCGCTCGCAGGAGCAGATCGTCCAGGTTAGCCACTATGGCAATGCCCCTCTGCCGCAGTAACGCCAACACCGGGGCCAGTAACTTCGTGAACACCCGGGGCGCGGAGGTCAGACCGAAGGGAAGAGCTACAAAATTAAAAATGGCGATCCCCAACAGCGAACCACAGGAATCGCTGATGTCACGGATGGATGGGTACATGAAGGTACGCATTCTTTATGTCCGATGATGCCAGGAATTCCCCTTGGTGCAGGACGGCCACAACCGACCGAATGGGCTCCATCCGGACTTTCCGTGCCCTGACAAATTTGTTTAGGGCCTTCAGATCCAGGATGGGCCAAAAACCGTCCCCCTTTCTGGGCACCACAAAGAGAATCGAGTAAAAGCCTTGAAACCTCTCCCCTTGGGGGACCGGTACGATCACTCCCTGATCTGAGAGAGCCTGCACCGCCCTGAGAAGGGCCCGTTTGCGCTCCAGCGGGAGTCTTAAATTTGATGGGAAGAACCTGTCTGGGGGTAGAGAGATGAACTCTATCCTGTACCCGGTGGACACCACCTCGCAGACCCAGCGGTCGAAAATGCGAGCCAACCACTGGTTTGCGAACCCCCAAAGACGTCCCCCCCACACGACAAATCGGGTGGGGGCGACCCATCAGGCTGAGGAAGACTTGTCTTCCGTCTTTCCTGGTTTGCGCTGCCACTGTCGGCTCCAGCCCCTGCAGCAACCTTACTGGGACGTGTTCCCTTGCTTGCCGCGCCTGATGCACAAAAAGGCTTCCGCTGACCAGACGTAGAAGGCTCCTGTCTACGGCGAATTCACGCCTGCGAAGCTCCGGGAGGAAGGTACTCTTGCCTCCCATGAAATCCTTAATGATTTCGTCAAGTCGTGAGCCAAATAGGCGCCCACCCTGGAAGGGAATATCAGCCAAACCTAGTTTGGAGGCGTGGTCACCCGACCAGGATCGCAGCCAAAGAATTCTGCGAAGCCTAATGGCCGATATAGAAATTATGGACAGCAAGGGCAGAACGTCCACCGCCGCATCACAGAGGTAATTAATCCCCTGGAATAAAAACTCAGCGTTCTGCGGTGCCTCCATGAGGCGACCTTCAGTCAGGTCCGCCTTAAGTTCCTTCATGCACTCCGAAAGGTACTGCACTGCCATGGCCGCAGCCAAAGTAGGTCGCACCGCGGAGCCCGCATTTAAAAACAAGGACTTCAGAAGTGCCTCTGTTCTTCTATCAGCAGGATCCTTAAAGGAAGGAGTCCCCTCCATAGGAATGGTAGTCGCCTTAGTAAGGCGTGCAATAGGCGGATCCACCGCAGGAGATTCCCATTTCTTCAGGAAGCTCTCCTCAAAGGATAGCGTTCAGAAAAACGTGCAGTCAGTGAGGGGTAACGGCGTGGTTGTTGCCATTCACGGTATAGGAAATGGTCAAAAAATTCATTGTAAGGATAGGACTTGGGGGCCT
>BLSH010291330.1:714946-736188 GCA_018402905.1 Glandirana rugosa | reverse complement strand
AGCGCACGAGAGAGAGAAGAGAGAGAGCGCACGAGAGAGAGAAGAGAGAGAGGCCGCGAGAGAGAGAGGAGAGAGAGACAAGAGGAGAGAGAGCGCGAGAGAGAGACACACACACACACACACACACACACAAGAGGAGAGAGAGCGAGCGAGAGAAGAGGAGAGAGCGAGCGAGCGAAGAGGAGAGAGAGCGAGCGAGAGAAGAGGAGAGAGAGCGAGCGAGAGAAGAGGGGAGAAAGCGCGAGAGAGAGAGAAGAGGGGAGAGAGCGCGAGAGAGAGAAGAGGAGAGAGAGAAGAGGAGAGAGAGCGCGAGAGAGAGAAGAGGAGAGAGAGCGCGAGAGAGAGAAGAGGAGAGAGAGCGCGAGAGAGAGAAGAGGAGAGAGAGCGCGAGAGAGAGAAGAGGAGAGAGAGTGCGAGAGAGAAGAGATCGCACAAGAGAGAGAAGAGAGCGCGCGAGAAAGAGAAGAGAGCGTGCGAGGGAGAGAAGAGGAGAGAGAGCGCGCAAGAGAGAGAAGAGGAGAGAGAGAGAAGAGGATGTCAGTGCCATCTCAGTGCCACCTATCAATGCCACCTCAGTGTTACCTATCAATGCCACCTGTCAGTACAATCTGTGTTGCCTATCAGTGCCACCTCAGGTGCTGCCTATCATTGCCACCTGTCAGTGCCCATCAGTTCCACCTCAGTGCTGCCCATCAGTTCCACCTCAGTGCTTCCTACCAGTGCCGCCTACCAATGCAGCTCATCAGTGCCACCTCATCAGTGCAGCCCATCAGCACACATCAGTGAAGGAGAAAAATAACTTATTTGCAAAATCTTATAACAAACAAAAAAAATATATATATTTTAAAATATTCAGTCTTTTTTCGCTTGGCATCAGGCGAGAGCAATTCTTATTGCCCGACGGCCCTGACATGCAGTTCTGGGCGCTGGGCAGCTGACTTAAAAGATTGACTCCTAACTTTTTCATCTGGCTCCTAGATTCGAAGCAAATTTGTCAAGCCCTGCGTTAGTGTTACAAGGTCTCAGGTGTGAATGGGGAACAGGTGTGTTAAATTTGGTGTTAACACTCTCACTCTCTCATACTGGTCACTGGAAGTTCAACATGGCACTTTATGGCAAAGAACTCTCTGAGGATCTGAAAAAAAGAATTGTTGCTTTACATAAAGATGACCAAGGCTATAAGAAGAATGGCAATACCCTGAAACTGAGCTGCAGCACGTTGGCCAAGACCATACAGTGGTTTAACAGGACAGGTTCCACTCAGAACAGGCCTCGCCATGGTCAACCAAAGAAGTTGAGTACACGTGCTCAGTGTCATATCCAGAGGTTGTCTTTGGGAAATAGACATATGAGTGCTGCCAGCATTGCTGCAGAGATTGAAAGGGTGGGGGGGGTCAGCCTATCAGTGCTCAGAGCATAAGCCGCACACTGCATTAAATTGGTCTGCATAGCGGTCGTCCCAGAAGGAAGCCTTTTCTAAACATAATGCGCAAGAAAGCCCGCAAACAGTTTGCTGAAGACAAGCAGACTAAGGGCATGGATTACTGGACCCAAGTCCTGTGGTCTGATGAGACCAAGATAAACTCATTTGGTTGAGATGGTGTCAAGCATGTGTGGCAGCAACCAGGTGAGGAGTACAAAGACAAGTGTGTCTTGCCTACAGTCAAGCATGGTGGTGGGGAGTGTCATGGTCTGGGGCTGCATGAGTGCTGTCGGCACTGGGGAGCTACAGTTCATTGAGGAAACCATGAATGCCACCATGTACTGGTGACATACTGAAGCAGTCTCCCTTCAGAGACTGGGCCACAGGGCAGTATTCAAACACAATGACCCCTAACACACCTCCAAGATGACCACGGCCTTGCTAAAGAAGCTGAGGGTAAAGGTGATGGACTGGCCAAGCATGTCTACAGACCTAAACCCTATTGAGCATCTGTAGGGCATCCTCAAAATGGAAGGTGGAGGAGTGCAAGGTCTCCAACATCCACCAGCTCTGTGATGCCATCATGGAGGAGCGGAATTAGAATCCAGTGGCAACCTTTGACGCTGTGGTGAACTCCATGCAGAAGAGGGTTAAAGTGGATGTAAACCCGATTTATGAAATTTGAGCTGGGCACATCTATCTGCAGTGTTTTCTTAGCTCTCTTCAAAGCAATTAGTCTGGTAGCTCTGTTTCTCTGTTATCAACCTGAGAACTTTTGACAAGCTCTCCCAGAAGGGAGATAGAAGTGTGTGTCGGAAAAGGTTGCTATAAATACTGTATATACTCGAGTATAAGCCGACCCAAATATAAGCCGAGGCAGCTAATTTTACCACAAAAAACTGGGAAAACTTATTGACTCGAGTATAAGCCTAGGGTGGGAAATGCAGCAGCTACTAGTAAGCCAGAACACAGGTATTGTAGCCATTACACATGGACTCAGTCATTACACAGGGGCTGAACCATTACACAGGGGACTGAGCCATTACACTGACAATCGCCATTACACAGGGGCCATTACGCTGACAATCGGAATTACACAGCGGCCATTAAACTGACAATCGCCATTAGACAGGGACAGGGAACACAGTACCGTTTCTCTTCTCTTCAGACTCCATGTCAGCAGCTCCGACCCGCGCACCAGCTCCGGACCCACCCCCGCCCACAGCACAGTGACAAGCCAATCACTGGCAGTCACTGTGCACTGCAGCCAATCAGCCTATGTATGTGCGCTGTTCAGAGACGAGACACTGGCTCGAGTATAAGCCAAGGGGGGCCTTTTTCAGCACAAAAAAATGTGCTGAAAAACTCAGCTTATACTTGAGTATATACAGTAGCTTAGCAGACAGATACACAATTCAGAGGCAAGCTCTGCATGTGTGGGGAGAGGGTGTGTGCTTTTCCTCCAATCAGCTATCTCACAGTGTCTATCAACAATCCTAGAGGGGAATCAGGAAGAGAAAATTCTAACAGGAGGTGCACTTTCTAAACAGAAATGACACTTTGCTACAATGTAAAGTAGTGAGTGTACAGCTTGTATAACAGTGTACATTTGCTGTCCCCTCAAATAACTCAACACACAGCCATTAATGTCTAAACCGCTGGCAACAAAAATGAGCACACCCCTAAGTGAAAATGTCCTGTTACATTTACTCGTTTTAAATGTGAGTATTCTGATTTATCTGGAATAAACTTTTATACTGGTTTGATATACTGCACCATGAGGAGTTGTCTGCTCTTATATTAAAGCAGAGGTCCGCCGCCGATTTGATAATTAAAAGTCAGCAGCTACACATACTGTAGCTGCTGACTTTTAACTTAGGACACTTACCTGTCCTGAGTCAAACGATGCCAGCACCACTGCCGATCTTCGGATCGGCTGGTCAGGTGGAGCCACGGCCACTGCGGGTAAGGGAATCCGCCAGTGGAGCCATTTGGCTCTGTGCATGCGCGAAGCACGCTGTGCTCGGTCAGTGGCCCAGTGGCGGAGAAGGGAGGAAGAGGGAGCCGGGCTGCTGATGTAATGTGCTGCGGCCCGGGCTCCCGGAAGTGGGAACAGAATACCTGTCAAAGACAGGCATCCTCTTCCCCCTCCCCCCCGAAAGGTGCCAAATGTGACACCTGAGGGGGGGAAGAAAACGATCAGCGGAAGTTCCAAATGTGGGTGGAACTCCGCTTTAATGCATGAGACCTGTGGGTTTACCATCCTTGAGAGATATACAGGATCAATTTGCAGGTTACCTGAGATGAAAGTAGACTAACCTATGGATTAACCTTATGCCTGTTTGACCACCTATAATCTAGTGGTCCATATTTTTGGGTAAGAGGCCCGGTGTTCGGTGGAGGATATGCTACTTACTATTCACCTCAGTTCATTTGATTATACACCTCGGGTGACTCCTAAGATATGTGGACTTTTTTGGCTGTTTACATACCAGTGTTTGAGGACTTTTCTTTAAACATTTTTGTTTTTTTTGTGTTATAGCGCTACATATATTTTCTTTAGGTTACCAGCAATTTATGTCAACTGTTTTAGAGCCTAAGCACAGTGAATACTCCTTATCCACATGGTTGCTTGATTGGCCAGCAAACTCGCCTGACCTAAACCCCATGGAGAATTTGTGGGGTATTGTCAGAAAGAAGATGAGAGACACCAGATCCAACAATGCAGATGAGCTGAAAGCCGCTATCAAAGTAATCTGGGCTTCCATAACACTCAGCAGTGTCACAGGCTAATTGCCTCCACGACACGCTGCATTGATGCAGTAATTCATTCAAAAGGAGCCCAGCCCAAGTATTGAGTGCATACTATACTGTACATGGACATACTTTTCAGTAAGCCAACATTTCTGTATTAAAAATCCTTTTTATATTGGTTTTATGTAATATTCTAATTTTATGAGATACTGAATTTTGGGTTTTCACTAGCTGTAAGCCATAGTCATCAAAATTAAAAGAAAGAAATGCTTGAAATACATCACTCTGTGTGTAACACATCTATATAAAATACAGTATCTTACAAAAGTGAGTACACCCCTCACATTTTTGTAAAGATTTTATTATATATTTTGATGTGACAATGCTGAAGAAATGCCACTTTGCTACAATGTAAAGTAGTGAGTGTACAGCTTGTATAACAGTGTAAATTTGCTGACCCCTCAAAATAACTCAACACACAGTTATTAAGGTCTAAACCACTGGCAACAAAAATGAGTACACCCCCAAATGAAAATGTCCAGTGTCAATATTTTGTGTGGCCAACATTTTCCAGCACTGCCTTAACCCCCCTGGGCATGGTGTTCACCAGAGCTTTACAGGTTGCCAATGGAGTCCTCTTCCACTCCTCCATGACGGAGCTGGTGGAGGTTAAGGACCTTGCGCTCCTCCACCTTCCATTTGAGGATGCCCCACAGATGCTCGATAGGGTTTAGGTCTGGAGACATGCTTGGCCAGTCCATCACCTTTACCCTCAGCTTCTTTAGCAAGGCAGTGGTCAACTTGGAGGTGTGTTTGGGGTCGTTATGTTGGAATACTGCCCTGCAGCCCAGTCTCCAAAGGGAGGGGA
This sequence comes from Glandirana rugosa, assembly GCA_018402905.1. NCBI lineage: Eukaryota > Metazoa > Chordata > Amphibia > Anura > Ranidae > Glandirana > Glandirana rugosa. The sequence goes on along the minus strand of BLSH010291330.1, from coordinate 731,143 downwards.
TCATGCTCTGCTTCAGTATGTCACAGTACATGTTGGCATTCATGGTTCCCTCAATGAGCTGTAGCTCCCCAGCACTCATGCAGCCCCAGACCAAGACACTCCCACCACCATGCTTGACTGTAGGCAAGGCACACTTGTCTTTGTACTCCTCATCTGGTTGCCACCACACATGCTTGACACCATGTGAACCAAATAAGTTTATCTTGGTCTCATCAGACCACAGGACATGGTTCCAGTAATGCCTCGTACACACGGTTCGACGGTCATATACAACAGAAGAAAAGGAGATTACCCCATCTGGATCTACTACCCCGGAACTACTACAAAGTGGAATAATAGCCACCATGAAAAGTTAAATCCAAATCTGCCGCATCACTGGCTGAACCTACAGCCGGTGCAGACCAAGGGTCGAAAAACCACAATTTAGAAAAAGCAACCTCAGTGCGGGGGAAGGGGAGAAGAACCCCCACAGTGAGGAAAAGCGGCCCCCGGGTCACAAAGCAGCAGAAGGCAATATAGAAAAATTAGATTTTATTAAAGTACAAAAAGTGAAAATTCACAAAAAGGGTCAGGGATCAGTGAAGGACTAAACCTCAATAATAAAAACAATAAAGACAACGTTGTCTCAAACAGGGGGGAGGAAAGGGTAGCAGCTGCTCATACATCTCATCAAGCATAACCCAGGACGCACTCACATAACATCAACCAATAACGGCTATAATGTAACCAGTGCTATCCTGGTGTGGGATGTGGCTGAGCTGAGAAGGTCGGGAGTCTCAAATATAAGGCAAAATATTAGGAGACTAGGTGACAAGTGTCCTCAATGTGGAAGGGTGACAGGGATGGTGGGACCCACTATTCACATAGAGTCTCAATGGCTGATGAAATATAACACAAGAAGTGCACTGTAATAATGATGGATCAACATAGGGAGAGGTTGATTCCGCAGCAATCAGTCATAACAGCCATAGCTAAAGCAACTCAGCGATCAATTGGAAATGATTCAATGTTCTCATGCAGCATAAAGCCCTAAGGATCACAGTGGGTGATAAAGTGTAAACTGGAATTGCCTCACCCGTTCCTGCGTTACTCCGGAGCATTGCTCCTAAATAGTCCCGTGCTGAAGATGACCTCGGGCGTGTGTACACTGCCTTAGATGAGTGTGCAGTATAAAGCTGGCCACATACTAAACGGAATTGGATTTTGTTCAGTGTGTGTATGACTTCTGTCAAAGGAACATACTGGATGCACCCTGTGGATGTGTGAGGGGGGTCTTCCCATTGTCCCACTGAGGGGTATAGGCCCTGTCACCTCCATCTCTTTCACACTTGTTCTCTGGTCCTTTTAAGCATGTGGGGGTAAAGCTGTCTATGTAGGGGGTGCAATGTTAATGTGATTTTTGACAATTGTTATTTCATTTAGATTGCATCATATCTTAAAGTCTGTATTAATGGCTCCTGATGAGGAGGATGATGTCCAGGAAACGCGTTGAGCCGTAGATACTAATATATGCAAACAGACTAGAGATCGACTGATATATCAGCCGATGAATCGGCATCGGCCGATTGTGCTGCAAATTAGGCCGATTAATTTATGCACTAGGCCGGTACACACAGGAGCAATCCGACTTGGGGGGGGGGGGCACTCAGCACGACTCGCACAGAGCGACGTCAGTGTGACTTGCAAAATAGAAGTCAATGCAAGTCGCCTGAAGTCGCCCCAAAAGTAGTGCAGGAACCTTTTACTAAGTCGGAGCGACTTGAGTCACTCCTATTAGAACAAGAAAAACAAAATCCGGGCAGCCTGCCAAGTCTAAGAACATTGCTGAAAAGAGATACAATGCTTCTACTTCTCAAAAGGAATGGACTCTCATGTGTAGAACTCAGTTTAACCATCTAAAGACTAAGGGCTGGTCCATACTGCTGTGAACACTATTGAGAATTTAAGCTGCTGCAATTGCTTAAATTTGCAAGTCATCTGCCATAATATAGTGTTCTATCAGGGCCGTTCACATGGATGCGTTGCGAATGTAATCCGTAAAAAAAAAAGGTTCCTGTGCGAGTTTGATCTGTGTGGGATGCTATGCATTGCGAATTCAGCTCCATAGACTACAATAGAACATTGATTGAAAACGCAATCTCCCATTCACATCACTGCAATAGCTTTCCCCTCCAGCTACAGCTTTGCAGTAGAATCGCACCAACACATGTAGATATTGCACTTGTCACAAAAAAACCCTGCACTGAAAAATTCAAACCACAATTGTATTAATTTTGCGTGTGCCCCTCTGCCCCAAAGCACCCACCCCCCCATGTTGAGGGCAAGTGGCCTGGAATGGTCCAGGAGGGGAGAGGGGGGGGGGCACTCGCTTGTCCCCACCCCCTTTCCTGGCCTGCCAGGCTGCGTGTTCGGAAAAGGGTAAGTTCCCCTTTATGATCCTCAGCACACAAGTGGCACCGCAAGTCGGATCATCGTGATCCGACTTCTGGTGTGACTACTATTCAAAATCAATGGGCTCTCATAGGGAACCATTGCTTTTCAATAGAGGCAGAGAAACGCCTGATGAGGCTTAACGCTGTGTATAAAACGTTAAGGCGCATTTTTGAGCATTAACTGGCGCTGCAGCTTCAGAACGCGCTGGTCCTAGATTTTTTTTACAGCTTAAAAACGCCTATGCAATACTCAAAGCGAGTTCTATGGAGGGGGATACGGGTCGGAGAAGCAGTGGGGGCTGGGATCCCTATAAATTTCTCCTTCTTCCCCTCTTCCCCCTTTCCCACCTCCCTTTATGCCTGCTACTCTTCTTCTCCCCCCCCCCTTTTTTTTTGTTGTTTTGTGTCCCCATTTTTGACTATAGAGTTTTTATGATAACACCAGCATATGGAGGACAATACCCTTTTGTATGTTTGCACAAGAAGGACGATAATGCAACCGACAATATATGGCTCGAGATACTTTAGAGAAATTTTCTTTGTTAGTCGTTTTGATGTACAATTATGTGCATACGACCAAATGTAAGCTTTAAGGTATTTCTATGTCCCTATGTGCTGGAAATAAATAAAGTATTGAAAAAAAAAAACCGCCTATGCAACTTACAGCTCAAAATGTCAGTGTGTATTAGGCCATTGAATAACATGGAGAGGCATTTTTAAGCTGTAAAAACAGCTCAAAAATGTGGCTGTAAAAACGCCCGTGTGTATGAGGCCTAAATCTTTTCTGACATTTGTTGCTTACAAGTAAAAATCCCGTAATTTTCTGCTAGAAAATCACTTAAAACCCCAAACATTATATATTTTTTTTTAGCAGAGACCATAGAGTATAAAATGATGGTTGTTGCAATATTGTATGTCATGCGTTTTTTGCGAAGCGGTCTTTCAAACACAATTTTTTTGGAAAAAATACACTTAAAAAAAAAAAAAACTAAAATAGTAAAGTTAGCTCATTTTTTTCATCCAACAGTTTTGATTACCTGTTTTTGTTTATTTAATCACTTGCCGACCATGTCATGTAAATACACGGCCGCAAGGTGGATCCATTATTTTGGGAGGGCGTACTAGAACGTCCTCCCAGAATCGGGCGCGCACCCGGGAGCATTCATGACCGCCGGGTCTCATGGATCATGGTAAATTACCGCTCACATCGGCCGTTTACAACGCGATCGCTCTGTCAAATGACGGAGCAATCAAATGTAAACAAGCTGGCAGATATCTGGCTTGTCTCTCCCCTCTCTGTACTGAGTGGTGCAGTGTGAGAGGAGAGGGAGGAGAGATGAGAAGCAGCGGTGCTGTGGGCAGGATCTGAAGTGCCCACAACACTGCTATGCGCCAGTCTGGACCACCCATCCATCCATCCATGCTCACCCATCCAGCCTCACTCATCCGTCACCCATGTATTCATGCTTACCCATACATCCGTTCTCACCCATGCATCCGTGCTCACCCATCCAGCCTCATCCGTGCTCACCCATGCATCCGTACTCACCCATACATGCATGCTCACCCATGCATACATACTCACCCATCCAGCCATATGCACCCATGCATCCGTGTTCACCCATCCAGCCGTGCTCACCCATGCATCCGTGCTCACCCATCCAGCCATGCTCCCCCATGCATCCATGCTCACCCATCCAGCCGTGCTCATCCAGCCTCATCCATGCTCACCCATGCATCTGTGCTCAGCCATGCATCCGTGCTCACCCACACATGCGTGCTCACCCATCCATGTGCACTCACCCATGCATCTGTGCTCAGTCATCCCCATCCACGGCTCATCCACCCCCATTCGTGCTCATCCATACCATATCAGTTCTCTTCCATGACACATCCATGCCACTACAGCTCCCATCTGTACCACTACAGCGCCCATCAGTGCCACTACAGTGCCTCACAATAGTGTAATAGGTAGTCAAATGAGATTTAAAATTTATGCCCCTAGAATGCCTGATGGTGCTCCCTGCATGTTGGGCCTCTGTATGTGGCCAGGCTGTGTAAAAGTGTCACACATGTGGTATCGCCATACTCGGGACGAGTAGCAGAACATATTTTAGGGTGTAATTTTTGCTAGGTACATGCTAGAAATATTGTATAAAATGGACAACTTTGCATAAAAAAAAAATAATGCGTTTTCATTTTCTTTCCACATTTTCCAAAAACTTGTGGAAAAAAAAAAATGACATGTTCAAAAGACTCATTATGCCTTCCTAGAATATACGTTGGGGTGTTTACTTTCCAAAATGGGGTCATTTTTTTGGGCGTTTCCATTGTCCTGGTGCTCCAAGACCTTCAAAATGCAAGAGGTAGTCAGGAAATTATATGTGTAATTTATGTCCCTAGAACGCCTGATGGTTCTCCCTGCATGTTGGACCTCTGTATGTGGCCAGGCTGTGTAAAAGTCTCACACTTGTGGTATCGCCATACTCAGGAGGAGTAGTAGAATGTGTTTTGGGTTGTAATTTGTGGTATGCATATGCTGGGTGTGAGAAATAACCTGTTAATAAGACAATTTTGTGAAGAAAAAAAAAAAAAAAAAAAAAACAATTTTCATTTTGAAAAGAATTGTGGGAAAAAATTACAACTTAAAAAAAAAACTTGCCATGCCTCTTACTAAATACTTTGGACTGTCTACTTTCCAAAAAAAAAGGGATATTTGCACTTTCCTGGCTTGTTAGAGCCGGTTCACACAGGGGCGATCCGACTTGCGGGGCGACTTTGCTAGGCGATTTGAAAGCAACTTCAGCGCGACTTTGGGCAATTTATAGCGCGACTTACAACACGACTTCATGCCAGGCAACTTTGCTGTGGCCAATCAGAGAAGGGAGGGAGGGGGTTGCCCTAAAATAAATTCTATTCTTTTCACTGTGAAGTCGCTTCTGTTTAGATGGGGGATCCGACTTGGAGGCGACTTCCACTGATTTCTATGGGCACAAGTCGGATAGAAGTCGCCTCCAAGTAGTACAAGAACCTTTTCTGAAGTCGGAGCGACTTCAGTAGTGTACATTTAGACAGCTCACATTCACTTCTATGGGATTTCACTTGGCAAGCGACTTGGAGCAACACAAGTCGCCTCCCAAGTCGCTGTAGTGTGAACCGGCTCTTAGGGTCTCAAGAAATGATCAGTGCATCAGGTGTGATCAATTTTCAGTGATTGGCACCATAGATTGTAGACTCTATATAATTTTCACAAAGACCAAATAATATACACTTATTTGGGCTATATTTACAAAAGTTATATAGCAGTATAACATTTTGGCCAAAATTTATGAAGTAAAATTAATCATTTTTAAAGTTTTATAACAGAAACACAGAAAAATGCATTATTTTTTTTTACAAAATTTTCTGTCTTTTTCCATTTATAGCGCAATAAATAAAAACCCTAACGGTGATTAAATACCACCAAAAGAAAATCTCTATTTGTGTGAAAAGAAGGACAAACATTTCAAATGGGTACAGTGTAGTATGACTGAGTAATTGTCATTCAAAATGTGACAGCACTGAAAGCTGAAAATTGGTCTGGTTAGGAAGGGGGTTTTTAAGTGCCCACTGATCAAGTGGTTAAGGTTAAAAAAAAACACTATGTATCTAAATTATACATACAAGTGCACTGATCGGAGGCTTGTTGTGTTGTTTAATAAATGTTTAATTAAAGCAACTTTCTGTATCACTTCTTATTACTTAACTGTTAGATTTTATGAAATGAAGGGAAAAGGCCTAACATATCGGTCTAAAAAAAAAAAAAATAATAATAATAATCAGCATCGTATTATAATAGGCTGCCTCGATTTCTAAATATCGGCATCAGCCAGAAAAAAACCCCATATCAGTCAACCTCTAAAACAGACTACCAATGCTGAAGGTTTTCTACATTGTATTTTATTATAATGTACTTGGAATTATACTGCAATATGTGTTTAGGTGGTTGTGTACATCTTTGAAGAATATATGTATCAATAAAACATTTTTAACAGTAAATTGAATGCTGTGCCTCAAAAGTCCCATGCTATACTATAGTATAATTGTGTTGTTAATTTCAGTTACATAATTGGCTATCCTATGACTGACGAAACAAGACATCACACGAAGTAGTGGAGAATATGGTAGTGGTGGTCACTGGGATCATAAACCTCTAATCACCAGAGTAGGGTAGAGGTAAGTTTGCGTCAATCTCCAAGTATCCTTGTGGATTATAGCAGTTTCCGCATCAGTCATCGGCCTCAGTCTACTTAGAATCTAGCAACAGGAAAGTATGTTCAAGTGTATCACAATACTTCCCCAAAAACACCTTCACCAGGTTTTTGCTCCAGAAGATGATCCAAGAAGTAGAAGCTGACCCTGGATGATGCCTGGCCTACTGCTGCACAGTATGGAAGACAATGCACTTTGTATATGTCATGCCAAAACAAGTTTCTTCGTTTTGAAGTTAGGAAGTGTAGCTTACAGCCTTTGTTGCACTTTTACGGTTATCCAGGGCTCTGTTAGAGAGATTTCCCCTCACTTCCTGTGTGTTATCAGACAGTAAATGAGGGGAACTCTTCAACGGCAACATAAAAGAAAAAAAAAAAAAAAAAAATTGGTAGAGCAGGGGAAGGTAGAACCTCCGTCAGATTTTTATTTCTGCCTGTATCCCTGTTCAAAAATGTTTAAATGCTTCCTGTCTAACAAAAATGTCGTGGCCCAACAAGTGAGAGAATTTTAGAATTTTTTTGTTACAGAGCCCCAGATAGCATTAAAAACCAAACAAGGTTCTAATCCCTCCACAATATACAAAAGTAAAAAAAAAAAAGTTGCCTTAGTTTCTTCTCTGAAGTACTTGTTATAATTATGAATCACTCACCACTGCGCTATTAATTATCACTGTATCAGGGTGGAGTGAGCAATGCTGAAAATATATTGCCTACTCATACTTACAATACTACTTATCAAGAAGAGTTGCAAAACCTGGTGCTTTGCCTTTTAAAGCATTAGTCAACCAAACAACTTGCAAAAAAAAGAAAAGTCCCCTGCAAAGGTAATGGCACAAGCACATTACAAAATGCTGATCTTAGAACGAAGCCCTCCATTGGCATGCTGTCACCGCTGACAGGGCTTCCACCTTCACCCGGTCTTCCTTCCGGGTGCCATCGGCTGTAGCGCAGAGCTCTGAAGGTCCAGCACGGTATGGCAGATCTTGGGAGCACATGCACCGGAGACATCACTGGCTGCATCTAATGGAAATATCTCCTAAAACCCGCAAGTTTAGGAGATATTCAAATTACCTACAGATAAGCCTAATTATAGGCTTACCTGTAGGAACAAGTCCAAAAAACGACTTTACTACCACTTTAAGAATGGGACTACTACTGTTGCAGCCTGCAATCAATAGCCAATTTTGAAGAATACTGAGATTCCTAACCTAGCCATTTATGTGCATTCAGTAGGCAGTTAAAGAAAGAGCAGAATTGTATCAGAGAGGAGGGGAAAAAAAAGGTTAAGACTACCATTCACATGCGTGATTGTAGGCATACAACAGATTCCTGCAGCAAGAATCAGTACATTTTTCTGGCTGGGAACAAAAGGTGTAGGCAAGCATTGTTCAGGAAGCCTGTACAAAGCAATGACAGGCTGATGGGAGCTGCAGTCATTTGCATGTATCACATATCATATGTTCCAATGTGGACCATATGATATGTGATAGGTGCAATCTTGTATCCTATGTAATGTGGTACTAACACACTTTGAGAGATGCATATTTATGGGGGATTTTTGTACATATCCCCCCTTTTATAAATATTGTTTAACCTGACTGAATAAACATTTGTATTAGATTTTAAATATCAGGTTGTCCTCTGTACCAACAAAGTCCTTTATTTTTTTTATTGGTGTCCTATATTAAGTTGGAGAGAGCAGTGCTGCTGCAGACAGGCACATCACTGGATTGAAAGAGGAGCAAGGTGAGTATTTAAGAGGGGGACTAGGGGGAGCTGATCATGGGAGATTTTTTATCTCTTAATGCAAAGAATGCATTAAAGGTAAAAAACCTTCAAGTGCAACTAAAGGCAAACTTTTTTTTTTTTTTAGTTTTGCACAGAGTGGAAAAGGACTAGAACGGGTTTTTATCGCTGTCTGTTCCGCAGTTAAGGAGATTCCACCTCTCTTTTTGTCCTTTTTAACATTATCAATCAAAGTAACACCTGTGGAACCTACGGGAGTCAATGATAGATTGCATTTCATACTCCTCTTGGTTCTCAACCTGAACAGGATGAGGACGTGGTACCGAGGTGGTGAAGCGGTTGCACACCAAAGGTTTTAAACACGGAGACATGGAATACATTAGAGATTTGCATATTAGAAGGCAGGTCTAAAGCGTAAGCCACTGGGTTGAGCTTGCGGACAATACAGAAAGGCCCAATAAACCATGGTGCCAGCTTCAGTGAGGGAACACAAAGTCTGAGGTTGTGAGAAGACATCCAGACCCTCTCCCCAACTTGGCAAGAAGGCGCAGGTAGGCATCTGTGGTCAGCTTGGCATCTGTAGCTATCATTGGCACATCGCAAAGACTCCTGGATCTGTACCCAAGTGGAACAAGGACCACGGAGATGCTCCTCCAATGCAGGAATGCTCTAAGGAACAAATGAGTCAGCAACATGGCTGGTTGGACACCATAAATTTGCTATAAAAACGGTGACAATCAGGAAGCGGTATTGACGCACCATTGTAAGCAAACTTTGTCCAAGGTAACAGGTCAGACCAGTTGTTATGGTGGTCAGAAATATAGCAACATAAAAACTGTTCCAAGGACTGGTTGGCTCGTTCTGTTGCCCCATTGGACTGCGGGTGATACACAGAAGAGAAGGAAAGCTAAAATTCCCAACTGTGCACAAAAGGCTCGCCAAAACCTGTACACAAATTGGCTACCCCTGTCCGAGACGATCGCCTTGGGAAGCCCATGTAAGCGAAAGATCTCCTGAGCAAAAATGGATGCCAGTTCCTTGGACGTGGGCAATTTCTCAAGTGGAATACAATGTGACATCTTTGAGAATCGGTCAACCACCATAAGGAGAACTGTGTTACCCTGACAGTTAGGTAACTCCACAGTAAAATCCATATAGACAGGTGGGTCCAAGGCCACTCTCCATTGGGCATGGGTTGTAGAAAACCTACTGGAAGATGTTGTGGTGTTTTTTTCTGAGCACACATGGAACAGGCTGCTACAAAGGCGGCTACATCAGTGCAGAGACTAGGCCACCAGAACTGTTGGGAAATAGCCCAAATGAGTTGATTCTTCCCTGGGTGACCAGCAGCCTTGGGAAAATCGTAAGTCTGGAGCACAGCAGTATGGAGACTCTCCGAGACAAAGCAGCAGTCACAAGGTTTCTCAGGAGGAGCATGGACCTGAGCAGCAAGGATCTTGTCACCCAAAGGTGAAGTGAGACTGGTACAATTCGTAGCCAGAATACAATCAGGAGCTATCACAGGGACAGGAACCGACTCCACCTTGGAAGCGGAGGAAAAAAAAAACTGTCACGACAATGCATCGGCCCTTACATTCTTAGTACTGGGTAAGAATGAGACTATGTAATTGAGGCTTGACAAGAACAGAGCCCATCACGTCCTCCTGGGGGCTTCCGACAAGAATGTGAGATTCTTGTGGTCAGTCAAAATGAGATCCGGAACAGTGGTACTCTCGAGGAGATGCCTCCATTCTTTAAGGGCTAAAATGATCGCTAACAACTCTCTGTCCCCAATCTCGGAATTGCATTCCGCAGGAGACAACGTCTTGGAAAAGTAGCCACAAGGATGCATAGTGCTCTCGGAGGTGGGACGTTGGGACAGAAGGGCACCAACTCCAGTCTCGGATGCATCAATCTCAAGGATGAAGGGTAACGTAGGATCGGCATGTTCCAACACAGGAGCAGAAACAAAGGTTGCCTTGAGACTTTCAAAGGCCTTAATAGACTCCGGAGACCAATTCTGTGGGTTACCGTCCTTTCTGGTCATATCAGCCCAGAGAGACAAGAAGTTACGAATAAACTAATTGGCAAAGCCAAGAAAACGTTGTAGTGGATGTAAACCCACGGGTCGGGGCCAAAGTAGAGCTGCCAATAGCTTCTCTGGGTCCATCGAAAAACCAGCAGTGGAAATGACCCAGGAATTTAACCTGTTCACAATGGAACTCGCATTTCTCCAATTTACAATACAGATTATCTCTCAGCCTCTGAAGCACACAACAGACATCTGTGTGGTGTCTCTCTAGGGACTTGAAATATATGAGGATATCCTCGAGATACACCACCACACATTGCTGCAACATATCTCCGAGGACATCACGCCGGAGCGTTGCAAAGACCAAACGGCATTACGAGGTATTCGTAATGGCCTGTCCTGGTATTAAACTCTGTTTTCCAGTCATTGCCCTCCTTAATCCTCACAAGATTGTATGCCCCTCTCAGATCAGGCTTCGTGAAAACTGTTGCTCCCTTGAGTTGGTCAAATAACTCTGTAATCAATGGAATCAGATAAGCATTCTTAATCGTGAAGCGATTCAAACCCCTATAAATGGATACAAGGTCTCAGTTAACCACTCTTCTTTTTCCCAAAGAAGCCAGCACCAGCAGGAGACAAGGATTTGCGGATGAACCCTCTAGAAAGTGCGTCTGCGACATACTCCTCCATGGATTTATACTCCGAGACAGACAAAGGGTAAACCCGGCCACTAGGGGTATGGCACCAGGTTGAAGGTCAATTGCGCAATTGTACGATCAGTGTGGAGGCAAACTACCAGCTTGACCTTTGTCAAAGACATCCCTAAAATTGCGGTACTCCTCCGGCAGAGAGAGTGAAGAGGTACACAAGACACTAGCCACTTTCTGAAAACATGTCTTATTGCATTGTGGCGACCAGGAAAGATCCTCAGCACAAAGCCAATCAAAAGAGGGGTTGTGCCTCTGTAACCAAGGATAACCATTAACCACTGGAAAATGAGGAGAGGAAATGACTTGGAATTGAATTCTTATGGTGAAGAGCTCCTATGGCCATGGTCAACGGAGCAGTCTCAGGAGTCACCTAGGACAGGCTGTAGAGGTCTCCCATCAATAGCCTCAATGGCAAGTGAAGTAGCCCAAAGCTGCAGGATCGAGTGCTTAGACACAAAGGCACTATCTATGAACAGGCCTACAGCCCCAGAGTCTATTAGAGCATGTATCTCAATGGACGACTCAGACCAAGAAAGGGTAACCAGAACCAGGGGCTTATCCTTCTGGATAACTGGGGATGAAATGACGCCACCTAAGGTCTGTCCCCTACAGGACCTTAGGTGCAAGCATCCCCCGGATAGATAGGACAAGGCTTCAAAAAGTGTCTTGCCTGGACACAATAGAGGCACAATCTCTCCCTCCTCCTAAAGGCCCTCTCATCCGCAGAGAGACGTGTGAAGCCAAACTGCATGGCTTCTACCTCACTGACAGGTTCAGAACCAGGAGGTATGGGAGGTACGAGTGGGACTACAAAGCTCGGAGCCAAGCCTACAGGAGGCTTCCCCAAGTGCTCCTTAAAGGAAGGTCTCTCTCAGAGTCTGGAGTCAATGAGGATGGCAAACGTGAACAACCTCTTCAGCTCAGTGGGTGTCTCAGGCTGCTATCTCATCTTTGATGTTATCCGAAAGACCATAATAAAAAGCAGCCACAAGAGCCTCATTGTTCCAAGCAACCTCTGCTGCCAGAGTATGGAATTCAATGGCGTAACCAGTAACTGTTCTCGTACCCTGCTTGATGGATATGAGGCTTTTGGCAATGGTAGTGGAGCATGTGGGAACGTCAAATACCCTTTTAAAAGGAGGCCCCAAACTCTGGGTAAGTCTGGACAACAGGTTTTTTCGTCTCCCATAGAGGGTTTGCCCAAGCCAAGGCTCTGTCAGAAAGCAAAGAAATCACAAAGCCTACTTTGCTTCTATCCGTAGGGAACGCCTGGGGCAGCATCTCCAAGTATATCCCAAACTGGTTGAGAAACCCTCTGCATCAAATTGGATCGCCCCCAAAGCGATGGGGAAGCAGAGCGGAACCAGACATACCACTTATAGAGGTAATATTTGAGGCGGGAGCCTGCACAGAGACTTGAGCATCAGCAGGAGCAGCCTGCAACACAGGTTGTGCCGGAACGGCCACCATAGGAGGAGGAACCAGGTGAGCAGTGTGAATCAGGAGTGTCTGTAACGCTATGGCAAACTGATCCATGCGGTGATTCTGCTCATCCAATCTGGAAAAATTATCATCAGCAAAAGGATTGACTGCATTTCTTGAATTCATGCCTTTCGCCTACTGTCAGGAACCATGAATCAGACAAAGACAGATACAGTAAAATCACACTTTTTAATAAAAAGGTAAAATGTTATAAACAGCGTAAACGTGGTCAAAACATAGCCAGGGTTCGGTAACCAGAGTGGATAGTCAGAGCAAGCCAGTGAAACAGGAGTCCAGAGATCAGCAAGGTCATCCAACGGAATGCAGGGTCAGGAGCCACGAGGAGAGTCAGCCGAGCAAGGTCTTGAATCCAGGAACCAGAAGGGAACGACAAACAGGCAGTCTTTCACAGGAAAACACAGCAGAGATTTCTCCAGAGATGTTGACCAAGGTGAAGGCATCTGCAATCTGATCCAGGCAGTTTATATAGCAGCAGAGCTGGCTCAAGGAGGCAGGATATGGTTATCAGGTGAGGCAGAGTGGAAGCTGAGACTGGCAATTAACCCTCAGCTGAGCAGCTTGCTCTGAGAAGGGAGAGCCCAGCCCTGACAGTTGTATGGCATATTTCTGTCTATTCTGAACGGCACAGTCCCATTCAAATCAGGAGTAAGGAGCTTGGGCTTCCCCCTCACCTTTAAAGTAAAGGTTTGGCCTGAATACTACTCCTTATTACCTATTGGGCGTTTGACAAATGGTCCTCTTTCTCCCCTCTGTTTGAGCCGGTACCAGCCCCCTTGTCCCAGGAGGTTGGAGGCCAAATGTTCTATGGCTCCCAGATTTGTTTGATATAGAATACCAATAGGATCCCCTGAAGATGCCTTCACGTGTAGCAATTGCTATTGGTGATGATGCATTTATCCCAGCGTCTGGCCCTATACATGTTGGGTCGATCTTTATCCTCAACTATACTATCAGTAACAGTGGGCCTTACAGTTGATCTCTGTATATGGTATATGTATCTGATCATCCTCAATGGGAGATTATAAGCAATTAGCATGTCCTTTGAATATGATTTTTTTTAACATTTTGTTCCAATAAACTTGTGATACTTTTATAAATATGAGCACTCCTCTTTCCTTACTTGGGATTACAGGTGGCAACTTATAAAATCCTAGTTACTTGGTTTTCTGCTTTTGTATATTGTCAAAGGGATGTGGTGCCACAAACACAGGTTAGTTCTCTAAACGTCATTCTCACCAAACATTAGATGCCTTTAGAAGATTTCCCTTCACCTTTTTGGTCTCAAAAAAACTCTAAGGGCCCATTCACACCATAGTGGTCCGTAAACGTGATGTGTTAGGACAGCCCATTCACCAAATGGAGCGTATACCATTTTTGGCAGTGCGCTGCAACACACATCTGTTGGCAAGATAGTTTGGGATGCCATTGTGCATGAATGCCACAATGAGCTTTATGGAGAAGATCTTCAGGATCTGAAATTCTTATTTCTACTGTTAATCTATCTCCATTGTGAATATTTACCAGATCTCTGTTTGTGTACTGTAAGGATAATTTGTGGTTATTATATGAACTCTAATAATGCCTTTGTTATGAGGTGGCACCTGTTCTTGCATAGTTTATGTGAAATCCATTATGGGGTACCATGTCCGCTGTTTTTGTATCGTATGAAAATTGAACAAGAATACCACAAGGCAGCAACATATGTAAGGTGTGTTGCCTCATGTTCTGAAATACAACAGTGTAAATAGGCCCCCTTGCTTCCTGTCTGACAATGGTCAGCAGGACAAATCAATTAGTGAATCTCTGCAGCGGAGAATCAATAAAAACTTGCCAGAGGGGCAATCTCTTCCCCACTCTAGCAATAAAAAAAAAAAAAATTAAAAAAAGGGAAGAAAAAGTGAGAAAGACAAAATAGCTTTCCTTACATGCACTTAATATGTGGTGTTCATACCTCTAGCCTGTAGATGTCACTATTTACAGTAGTATATCTAGTACTTCCTATACTTTGTACAAGTTTGTTCTAGTTCCTGCTAGGATATTCTTAGAAAACTGCACGTGTTATTTAGATGCCGAATGACAAATGCCGCATTTACCTGCTTTTTCAAAGCTGTACTTACTAAGGAAGATTGCAAATATACACCTCCCTTCCCAACCCATTACTTAGCTAGTATGTACTTATCAATGTTGCTGTGCTCACTGATCGCAAGTGATCATTTCTGACTACAACATATAGACTGTTTGTGATATTCCCCAAAGTAACGCAAGCTAAACCATGAACTTGTCCTACACCCACAATGAAATGTTTATTCTCACTTTATATTCACAAATATCTGTGAGAAACTGCATTTTATTTGTTAAGCTCACTGCTGCTAGTTTGTCATTCTATTGCTAGTTATATCCCCAGTGGCTATCAATACTATGATTGACAATAATTCCCATATAGAATTTTAGACTAGCACATGTGTAGATTTTATTCTCTTTCTAGTCTGAGTAAATAAAGTTTAGCCTAGCCAAGCACATCAGTTCAAATCCCAACTTTGACACTACGTGCTTGGAGTTTGCATGTTCTCGCTGTGCCTGCGTGGGTTTCCTCTGGCTACTCCGGCTTCCTCCTACCAGTGGCGTCCATATGGGGCGCAGGGGCGCCACCCCCCTAATCTACATGTAGGACACCGAACGCATGGATTACAATGTTGTTTTTTTCTTCCTTTAGAAGCACATGATTAGAGCCTGAGACTCTAATTGGCCGTGTGACAATAGCAGATTAATATTCACTACTGTCTGGTTAGTGTTTGGCTGAAGCCATTTATTATCAATCAACTGTGTTTACTCTTTTTAAATCATAATGATAACAGAAACTACCCAAATGACCCTGATCAAAAGTTTACATACCCTGGTGATTTTGGCCTGATAACATGCACACAAGCTGGCACAAAGGGGTTTGAATGGCTATTAAAAAGGTAACCATCCTCACCTGTGATCTGTTTGCTTGTAATAAGTGTGTGTGTGTGTGTGTGTGTGTATTTAAAAGGTCAATGAGTTTCTGGACTCCTGACAGACCCTTGCATCTTTCATCCAGTGCTGCACTGACGTTTCTGGATTCTGAGTCATGAGGAAAGCAAAAGAATTGTCAAAGGATCTGCGGGAAAAGGTAATTGAACTGTATAAAACAGGAAAGGGATATAAAAAGATATCCAAGGAATTGAAACATAGGGTTTGTTAAAAGGACCGTTAACACCGATTTTAAAAATCGACCAGATGGAAATGGTACCAAACCAAAGTTGTCTTGGTGAGTAAAAGGTGAAGAACTAATCTCAAACTTGTGACGACTAACCGTAAGAGTTAAGGAACCTATAGAAAAATATAGGGAAAGGACAAAATATGTCAAGTTAATGGAAAAGGGCGTCTAGGAAACTGTTAAGAAAACGAAAGGAGTACTGAGTCTTAGGTCTTTGCAGTCACGTCGTGACCTACTTTCTACGTTCCCAGACAGTCCTCAGGTCTTTGAGTAACTGGAAAATTTA
>BLSH010291330.1:694181-706827 GCA_018402905.1 Glandirana rugosa | reverse complement strand
ACACGTCAGAGGGGTGGCGAGGAGGATAGATTGAAGAAGACACGGCGGGAGGAACCGAGGCGGGGGACGAGACATCGCGGGGATACGAGAGGCCGGAGAGGAATACTAGGTACCTAGGAGGGGGTCACGAGAGACGGTGGGGGACGAGAGGTGAGGGTAAGAAAGACGGGGGGAGAGTTCAGGGGGGGTCTTGAGAGGTCGAGGGTCGGGTCACGAGAGTGTCTGACCCTGTACCCCGTGTCCTCCCCGACGTCTGTCCCTGTCCCGATCCCTAGAGAGAGTGGGGGAGCATAGGGGCGCTACAGAGCAGGGGGCGGAGCCAAGGAGGGCGGCACAGAAGAAGTTAGATAGGAGGAGCGGTGGGGAGACTGCACATAGAGGAATTTTTCCATATTCCTTCTGCAGCCGCTGAATGTCTGCAGGAGGGAGAGGAGAAGCGAGCATTCAGCGGCTGCAGGAGGGATATGGAAAAATTCCTCTATGTGCAGTCTCCCCACAGCTCCTCCTATCCAGGCACACAGGGAGGCGGCACTCACGTGCTCTCCACTCGGCCAGGCAGCATCAGGAGATTGGAGACCGAGCTCCATCCTCTTCACAGTCATGGGGCAGTTCAGCTGGCTCACTTCAGCCCTCGCCCCGACTGCTGAACCGTCCGAATACGAGGTAGATGCGGAGAGGTCGGCTGAGCAGCGCAGGCTGCAGGAGCAGCACAGCTGCGGGTCCCACATGGACATGCCGCCCGCTCACCTTGTACAGATGGCACCTGGAGCCGGGTGCTGTCATCCGGCCACTGCTGCCCCCTAGAGGTCTCTACTGCCCAACTCCCCACACCTCCTGACATGGGACCGGGATTTGTCAGTCAGCGAGTCCCGGCGGGGGTAGGGGGAGCCACCAGTGCCGACATAAGTGACTGATCGCAGGCAAATTAGACGGCCGCGAGGCCCCTGTGAGTGCGAGGCCTTAGGCAACCGCCTAATTTGCCTAATTAGAGAGCTGCCTCTGCACTACAGATACCTCCATAACTGGATTATCAGGGTGTATATAAACAGTAACAGCAGATCGTTTTCAAATATTTCCACTCACCCCTTCCCCAAACAAGCCTCAGCCAGCAATGTCTGCTAGTAATCCACAGAATGTCTTACAAGACCATCATTAAATGTCTATGGGCACCTATAGATTTAGTTCTGTGACATTTGCACTGTTAGAAGTTACAGTGGTCAGCACATACAATATATAGATGTTCTTAGAGGACCCTGTAAACAAAACAACTTTATAAACCATGAAATACATTAGTATTCGTCGACTCACGTAGAAACATGCACGTAGGTGTTTTTTTAGTGTCATGTGCTTACACAAGAATCTGCTGTTTATTAACCCAAGTTATGATTAAATATTACTTTACTGCAGCCTCTGAACCTAAATCTAAAATGAGCAACCTACCCCGTGTATTTACAAAACACCAAGGCTAGGCTCACATCTATGTGGTTTTCTGTGTCCACATGGGCACAGAAGCTTATTCATTGAGAGGGCTGCTTTACCTGTGGGAAATACAGGGGAAAGAGTCCATGAACATTTTCCAAAATCTCAGCCGCACATATGCGTTTCAACGCGCAGGAAAACATGCTGCAGTTAGCAATGCGTGTGGATGCCATTAAGAATTAATGGAATGCCTGCACATATGCTAAACAGCAGCACATTTTTTTGCTGCGGATGCGGGAATGCCTGTGATTTACATGCAGTCCCACACTCACATAGATGTAGGCTAAGAAAATATGTTTAAAATTAAGTTAAGTGGTTGTAAACCCTTTCATTTATCCAGTGAAGTGACTGGCCTCAGGTGATACACAGATTTGAAACAAATCCTCCTACATAAGTTGTACCTGTTTATCTGCAGTAATCTCTTCTCTACATCTGTTCAAAGTCCCGAACCTATAAAGCTTTTCTGAGCAGTCAGAAAAAGGGGGCGGATAGCTGAAGTTACACTCTGCAGAGCTCAGTGAGGAGAGCTCTGGAGGCTGGTTGGAGAGAAGGGACACACCCCCTTCACACAGCACACAGGAACAGAGGCTGTCAATCAGCTCGAGGTCCCTCCCCGTCACCATTTTTCTGTTGGTGTCAGGAAAACTTGTCAGAAGTGACTCATGCTGATAACAGAGGAACAAAGCAGCAGACAGAAATGACACATAGTGCTCTGGATTGAGGCAAGCACACACTATAGAGGCATATACTTTGTTCATATTTCATGTCTGAGGTTTACTACCACTTTAACCACTTGCTTACTGGGGACTTATAGAACAGTTTTCATTTCCTCCCTGATCACATCTGTGCAGCCCATGTTACTATAGAATCACAAGTGTGGGTGTATACACAGTGGTAAAGTACAGTCCACTCCCTCCCTCCCCCTTCAAGCCCACTAATCAGCTAAAAACACAATGGGGGAGAGATATTACATCTTGATTGATGGAGGCTTCACCTCCCTGTTATTCAATGCACATATACACAATAGACAAAGGCTGGAAAGAACCATACCGTGTTATTGTCAAAAATGAAGATTTACTTTCAAATATATACAGTATTTTCATGAGGATTTAAAACAGTTTATTGATATTGATTTTTTTTTACCCTATATCCCAAAGACCAGAAGCAGAGGACTAGAAGCTCCTCCTGCTTAGGTTTCCCTGCAGGCAGGCTGGGAAAGATCTGGGTCATGTGACAGCTGTATATCGATTAGGAAAAAGGTACTTTTTTTTTTTCCTTCTTAAAAGAACTACAGTAAAATCATCCACATATAGAAAGAGGAGGGATAATGCAAATTAAACCGTGAGCGTTTAGTATCACTTTAAGCAAAACTGCCAAAAGGAAAAGGCTCTCTGCTCTAACCCCCCTCCACCCCCCGTCCACATGCGCTCACTGGAGCGCCAGGCTGTGGAGGGGGAGGGGAGCGACTGGCTCAGGCTCTCAGCGGCTGGCTGTGAGGCTGAGCCGGGTGCCGCTCCAGGCATGTGGGTGGATTCCGACCATATGGTCGCGATCTTTCCCGAGCCTGGGCCGGCTCTGTGGCTTCAGCCCACTGTCTAGAACTGCACTCCTGTGATCCACAAGAGAAGCACAGCCAAACAAGCCTTTAAGGAAGCACATTGCTTTGTCCTTCATGGGCAAAGCACAAATTTGCATTAACAGATAGCAAAGTGTTCTGTTCCTGCAATGCTTCTTCTTTACCACAAACATACCATACCATACCAGTGTGTACCCAGTTCACAAATGCCTCTGGCTTCTCTAGGTTTACAGGGAAGCAACACTCCATTCAGTTTAACCAGTGGTGTTCAAACTTTTACATAAAACTGTAGGCATAAAATTTGTTAAAGAGGAAGTAAACCCAGATGGGGTTTACTTCCTCTACATTCCCCTGTAAACTAGTAGCATAATGGGCTACTATGCATCGCATAGTAGCCCATTCTGTGCCACGTACCTGCAAACAAAGCCTGCGATGTCCAGCGCTGTCCCCTGTGCTGGGGGCGTCCATCTTCAGCCCCTCTTACTTCTGGGGCCACAATCTCCAGCTCTGTGACTGGCCAGAGCCGCGGGACATCACTCCCGCTCATGTGCGCAGGAGCCGCCAGTCACTGCACGATCACGGTAAAGAAACGTCGCGGAGGCCGCTTCTTCACTGTGCATGTGCCGAAATGATGTCGGCACATTAACTACCCTGCATATCTCCTGAACCATGCAGGTTTTGGAGATAAGCAGGGCACCTACAGGTAAGCCTTATTATAGGCTTACCTGTAGGTGAAAGTGGTTGTCATGAGTTGACAACCACTTCAAACCATGATGAGACCCCTTAGCCCAAGTGTACTGTACCCCAGTATCCTAATGATAGCTGTTAACCTGAGTGTACTGTACCCTGTAATCTGAGGTTATCTGTTAATCTGAATGTACTATACACTAATGCAGGGCTTGACAAATTAACTTTGAATCTAGGAGCCAGCTAAAAAAGTTAGGACCTAGTTTTATTTAGCGTAGTCTGGGCCCTGGGGTAAGGCAACTAATTTGTGTCCCCTAACTTACTCACAGCAGAGCAGCCAGTCAATAACTCCAACGTAACACCGTTACATCAGGGTTATAGGCTGGCCAGAAAGAGTGACACTAAAAACCTGTTATGGGAGGAAACTCCTTATTATGCCTAATGCATTGTGACTACGGCATGTAAAACGCCCTCATCTGCTGCCTAATGCAGTTTAAGGGAGGCCATTGGTGGGTGGCAAAAATAAGTCTCTACTGCACATTTTTACCACCCAACTGCACATTTAAACAAAGCCTTAGTAACACTTTAAATAAAATACAAAAAAAAGGTGAAAGAAGTATTCCAGTGCTGCTGATCTTCTGCTGCCTCTTTGCAGCCACTTCCTGATTACATGTGTGTGTCCCCCGCAGTGACTATTCATTGGTCTGGTGGGTTTCCAGTCACCATGAAATACTGGAGCCCAGTTGCACATAAAGAGTGGTAAATGTTGATGGTACACAGGGCTTTATCACAATTTTGTTGCTCAGAATAAAGATCATGATTCTCGCTGTGTAACATAATCTTTCACATTATACAAAAAAAAAAAAAAAAATGGGATAACTTTACAGTTTAGTTTTTTGTTTTTTTGTTTTGTATTTATTAACCACTTCAGTCCCGGAAGGATTTCCCAGTTTAGGACCAGAGCACTTTTTGCGATTCGGCACTGCGTCACTTTAACTGACAATTGCGTGGTCGTACGATGTTGTACCCAAACAAAATTTACGTCCTTTTTTCCCCACAAATATAGCCTTCTTTTGGTGGTATTTGATCCCCTCTGCGTCATTTCTAATCACCGCTATAAACAAAAGAAGAGCGACAATTTTGCAAAAAAAAGAACAAAACAATACGCCCGGGGATTGTCGAGGCCTGCCCTAATGATACCAATTAGCCCGAGTGTAATGTACTCTAGTATGTTGATGATGCCCATTAGCCTCAGTGTACTGTACCCCAGTACTCTAACACCCATTAGCCAGAAATGATTGTATCCCAGTACCCTATGTTTTCTACCTTTCGACACCTATGCCTTCGGTTCCACAAAGCTAGTTTTTTACAACAGCTTTTTTTCTTCTGCTAGCATTGGAAGTTTAGCAAGAGTTTTATTACTTTTGAAAAATCAGAGGGCACAGTTGTATTGTTATTCTGTATTCTTGTACTCTGATCCAGAGGTATCAGTGGCTGTTTTGCTCACTTTCACAGGCTGACAGTCATAGCAATTTATATATGTTTATCTTTAGCTTTCATTTGTGCTATAAAAGAAAGTGTTGCCTGAAACCAAGAATGTGACATTTAGGCCTCATGCACACAGGGCATTAGAAGAAATGAACTGCAAAGCCACTACCAACGCCAGGAAAAAGCAGCTGTAAAAAACGTGCCTTTAGTAGCTTTTTAAATTGGTATTAATGCCCATTTAGCCGCGCTAGCTTTTAGCAAGGTTTCTCTGCCTCTATTCAAAAATCAATGGTTCCCTATGAGAGCCCATTGATATGAATAGTCACATCCTTCGGTCTGGTATGGATTTTAAGAGGAACCCCCACGCTAAAAATATGGCCTGGGGTCCCCAAAAGCCATACCAGACCCTTATCCGAGCATGCAGCGCCCCCCCCCACCCAACCCCAAAGCACCTTGTCCCCATGTTGATGGGGACAAAGGCCTCTTCCCGACAACCCTGGGCGGTGGTCATCAGGGTGTGCGGGGGGGAGGCTTATAGAAATCTGGAAACCCCCTATAAAGAGGTGGGCCCCCAGATCTCGACTCCCCGCCCTATGTGAATGAGTATGGGGTACATTGTACCCCTACCCATTCACCCAAATTGTGTCAAAGAAATAAGAAAGAAATAAAACCAGCACTCAGATTTTTGACAATGTCCTTTATTAAAGCAGCTCCAGCGTCTTCTGTGGGAGCTAGCATCGGGAGAAGATCAGAGGGAGAAAAAAAAATGGAGGCAGCAGAAGAGAAGACGCTGGAGCTGCTTTAATGAAGGACTATGTCAAAAACCTGCTGGTTTTATTTCTTTTACACTTTTTGGGTGAATGGGTAGGGGGGTACCCCATACTCATTCACATGGGTGGGTGGGGGTCAGAGCCCCCCCTGCCCAAAAGCACCCACCCTCCCATGTTGAGGACATGTGGCCTAGTATGGTCCAGGGGGGGGGGGGGGGGGTTCGGGCGCTCGCTCATCCCCTCTCTTTCCTGACCTGCATGCTCGGATAAGGATCTGATATGGATTTTGGGGGGGACCCCACACCATCTTTTTTGGTGCGGGGGTTCCCCTTAAAATCCATAGCAGTATGGTCTTGGGGGGGGGGGGCCCACGCATTTTGTTTTTCATTTTGGTGAGGAGTTCCCCTTCAAGATCCTCATAGCACAAGTCACACCACAAGTCGGATCATCATGATGTGACTTCTATTCAAATCAATGGGCTCTCATAGGGTACCATTGATTCTGACATGTCAGAAAAAAAAAAAAAAAAAAGCGCTTGACTTAGCAGCATCCGACGTTTTTACAGCTGTAATGCCGGTCCTCAGAAAGCACTGGCCCTGGGTTTTTTTTTTTTGAAGCTTGAAAACACCTATGCCACTTACAGCTCCTAAAAGTCTGTGTGTGCATGAGGTAAAAGCAGCTGTAAAATGCCCTGTGTGCATGAAGCCAAAAGAATTTCTACAGTAAATGAACTTGGTACCTATTTCATCTCATTGAAACATTTCTTATTCCTTCTAAAAAGTGATACAATGAAAAGCAAATATACTGTATACCTGCATACTTTTGGTATGTTAGAGATAGACAACAAAAGTGTGAAAAGAGAAATGTTTGCTTACTCTATAAAAATATTAAAAACTGGCTTGGGCAGATTTGTCGGTGCCCCTAGAAAATACCATAAGTTTTCTGTAATGAGAATTACACATCATTAAAGCGTTTAAAAAAAAAAAAAAATCTTTTTTTCTTTTAAAATAACAAACATCTTATATTTGCCTGCTCTGTGCAATGGTATTGCACAGAGAGACCCCGATGCTCCTTTTCTCGGGTCCCCCAACCAGCACTCCTGGCTCCTTCTCTTCTCAGTGTGCTATCATAGGAAGCCAATTCCACTGCTTGCACCCATAGTCACAGACAGCAGGCTCGGCTCCACCCCCACACCCTTGTTACAGGATACATACATTCCACATTAATAATTATGCTATCAAAATTAGTGTGTGCTGTAAATTGCCTCCATTACTCCTGTTCTTGCTGGAGGCTGCCATTTTGATGAAGCCCAGAGTCCCTGAGCAGCAGTAAATCTTTAGGCTGTCAGAGATCAGTCTCTAATGGCTCCGATTTTGGCACAATGCCAAAAATGGAAAACAACTGAGCATGTGCAAAGCAGGGTGAGACAGTGTATTACTGAAAAAGAAATTTCACCTCCAAATACAGAAAGGCTTTTTCACAGTAAGAGCTGTGAAAATGTGGAATAGACTCCCTCAAGAACTGGTTCTGGCCAGCTCAGTAGATGGTTTTAAAAAGGGCCTGGATTTTTTCCTAAACACACAAAATATAACTGAATTGGGGGGGTCAGGAATGTTTTTTTCCCCTTGCTGAAGCAAATTGTATCATCCTTTATTGTTTTTTTTTTTTTGCCTTCTTCTGGATCAACTGTGGGTATAGGTTTTCAATGTGTGTGGGTTTTGTTTATTTTTTCTCTGTGGATTGAACTGGATGGACTTGTTTCTTTTTTCAGCCAGACTATGTAACTGGATTTTAAAGAGTATAGGCGCTTATTTTAAATGTTTTCCATAGCTATACCTGCAAGAGGCCAACAAGGGGTGATCTAGCAAGACTTCTCTGACTGAAGTGGAGGTGATTGTAGCCGTATTAGTGCAATTGCGACAAAGAAAATTGAGTACTGTCCATGATACTTTTTTTTTTTTTGCACAAGCATACAATTTTTCAGGACAAGCTTTCGGGGGTATCCCCTTCAAGGTCCAAGCACTTGACTGAAGTTTAAATTTAATATATCTCTTGAATCATCTTGGGTAAACGTCCTGAACCAATCTTGCCATTTCAAATGGGCAGCTCAGCTCAAACACCTAGGCATCAAGTTTACTCTGCAAAACTATATGAAGCCACATTTTCGACCCATCCTGGCAAAAACATGTACATATCATATATATATATGGTTTAGGAGAGGTCTTGGATATGTTTTCAGAATCTGATCAACCAACTGTTAGACCTATGACAGCACCCCATAGGCTTTCTGCTACATATAAACCAGATCTTGCTGTCATGCTATAAATTGTCCTTGATAGTTCACAATGCTTGCATCCTGGCATTGTGCAAACAGACTAACCCTCAAACAAAATATCCATGTGGTTAGCCAAAATAAACTAGATCTGGCAGATGGAAGATCGCACCCCTTCTATTCATCACAAGTAGGAGAAGTTTAAAGACACATGGTATCCATAGATCACTTTTCATTATCCATCTGTAGTTGATGATATGAGTTTGTTCTCACTATTGGATCTGAATAGTTTTCAAGGTGCAACAATCAGACATGAAGTTAACCCAGAATCAGGATATATCACCTCGAATGGGACAGGAACTTACTTGGAAAGGTGGGTTCAGCATAGTTCGGCCCTTCTATCCCTGATGCCCCCCCCCCCCTTCCTCCCATTTCCCCTACCTCCGAACTAACCCTAGGAGCCCATATACCCCCCCTTCCCCAACCTCTGTCCACTCTAATCCACCTCTACTCAAGACAGGCTCCCCTTACCCCCTGAGGAAGACCTCTGCTTATTGCTAAGTATGCCAAGCTCCAATCCCATTAGTCAGTGGTTCATGTTACATAATACCAGACACCACAGATACACGCTGATTGCTAATTTACCTGATACAATTGTATGGCCATCACTCAGGAAAAGCAATATCAAGGTTTATATCAGAACAGGGGGAGGAGCAGCAAAAATAAAATATTTGCAGTAATGTAATTGGATTCCCTGTTGGGGTCATAACAATGTATTATTATTCCTCAGCTGTGCCAGAGACATTTAAATGTTTGGCTTTAGGCCCCCTTCACATTTGTGCGACCTGAAAGTCATGCAATTTTACCACGATTTTGATGTAACTTTAAGCAATGCCTGTGTAATCTTGAGGTCTATGAACCTCAAAATCGCATCAAAGTCAGACCAAAGTAATGCTGGAACTACCTTGAAGTTGCACAGATATGAATGGCACTCATTGAAAACATGGGGCGCGACTTTGAAGTTCCAAGTCGCACAAGTGTGAAAGGGGCCTTAAGACAACATAGCAAGTGCATTCACAGGCAGCCATAGATAGATCAAATCTTGACCAGTTCAGCAGGGACCGGTCGAAATTGAATCCATAAATGGGCAGGCTGGTTGTACCCAAGTTGATCCATTGATCAACTTGGGTACAATCAGCTTGTCTGATTTTTTACACGCAATCACTGCTACTATGTTCTGCTGGCCAAGAACACAATAGTACTGCAGGAGCGATTTCCCCATCAACACTGACTGTGTTGATGGGGAAATAGAGTGCACCCCATAATCCAGTAACTGCTAACCACTTCAATACAGGAAGTTTATACCCCCTTCCTGCCCAGACCAATTTTCAGCACTCTCACACTTTGAATAACAATTACTCTTTCATGCTACACTGTACCCAAACAACATTTTTATCATTTTTTTCACACAAATAGAGCTTTCTTTTGGTGATATTTAATAGCCTCTGGGTTTTTTATTTTTTGAGACATAAGTGAAAAAAGTGTGAAAATTTTGAAAAAAAGAACACTTTTTTTTTTAGTTTCTGTGATTAAATTTTGCAAATAAGTCATTTCTGTTCATAAATTTGGGCTAAAACCTATACTGATACCTATCTTTGGTAAAAATAACCCAAATAAGTGTATATTATTTGGTCTGTGTGAAAGTTATAAGTCTACAAGCTATGGTGCCAATCATTGAAAATTGATCACACCTGATGCACTGATGGCCTATCTCATTTCTTGAGGCCCTGAAATGTCAGGAATGTACAAATACCCCTCAAATTACCCCCTTTTTAAAAAGTAGACATTCCAAGGTATTTAGTAAGAGGCATGGCAAGTTTTTTGAAGTTGTACTTTTTCCCCACAATTCTTGGGAAAATTAAGAAATTTTTTTTTTTTTTGCACATAATTGTCATAACAACAAGTTATTTCTCACACACAGCATATGCATACTTCCAATTACACCCCAAAATACATTCTGCTACGCGCCCCGAGTATGGCAATACCACATGTGTGAGACTTTTTCACAGCCTGGCCACATAGAGAGGTCCAACATGCAGGGAGCACCGTCATGCATTGTAGGAGCAGAATTTTCACATCTAATTTCCTAACGACTTATTACACTTTTGAAGGCCCTGGAGCACGAGGACAATGGAAATACCCACAAAATGACCCCATTTTGGAAAGCAAACACCCCAACGTATAATCTATGAAGCATTATGAGTCTTTTAAATGGTTCATTTTTTCCCACAAGTCTTCGAAAAACGTGGAAAGAAAATGAAAATGCTTTTATTTTTACACAAAGTGGGCAATTTATAAGATATTTATAACACATAGCAAAAATGAACCCCCAAAATATATTCTGCTACTCATCCCGAGTATGGCGATACCACATGTGTGAGCCTTTTTCAGACCCTGGCCACATACATAGGCCGAACATGCAGGGAGCACCGTCAGGCGTTCTAGGAGCATAAATTACACATAAAATTTCATTCATACCTATCATACTTTTGAAGGCCCTGGAGCACCAGGACAGTGGCATTACCCCCAAAACGACCCCATTTTGGAAAGTAAACACCCGAGGTATATTCTATGAGGCATGGGCTGCAGATAGGTACTCAGGTATTCTGATGGGCTGGAGAGAGGTACTCGGGTAATCTGATCAACTGGTAAAAGGTACTTGGGTACTCTGATGGGCTGGTGAGAGGTACTCGGGTACTTTGATGGACAGGTGACAGGTACTCGGGTACGTTGATGGACAGGTACTTTGATAGACAGGTACTTTGATGGGGTGGTGCCAGGTACTCTTTATTAGGGGGGGTTATCAGTGTGCTTGGTGTGTACATCTGGCGCTAACAAGCTGTTACCGCAATCTCCCTCTCACACACGATCGGCGTGTGACAGGGAGAACCGCGGTAACAGCGCGTTACCATGGTTTGTTTACATCACATGACCGGCTGTGATTGACACAGCCGGTTACGTGGTAAAGAGCCAATTCTATTGGCTCTTTACACTGATCGGAGCTGGGCTTTGTCCGAGGGACAAGCCTCAGCCCCGATCGCCGTGCCGTGCCATGGACACAGCAGGTCACGTAGTAAAGAGCCAATTTAATTGGCTCTTTATCCCAATCGAAGGGGGGCTGTGTCCCGAGGGACACGATCGATCAGCGATCGCCCCGCTGAGGCGAGAAAAAGCGGACTTCATATGACGTCCGCCCGGATCGTCGGAGGTTCCCTGCTGACGTCATTTTACAATGACTCGGTAGGGAAGTGCTTAGTAAAGAAATTAAAGTGGTTGTAAATGCTGAAGGCTTAAAAAAAACAAGAAAAAAAACACACACACACACACACACACACACACACACACCTTCTGTGTGCTCATCCTCCCCCCCCCCCCCAATAGGTCCTCCTAATACTCACCTGAGCCCCCTCTTGATACAGCCTTAGCTGTCGGGGGGTCTCTCTCTCTCTCTCTCCTCATTGGCTGAGACACAGCAGCGGGAGCCATTGGTTCCCACTGCTGTCAATCACAGCCAGTGAAGAGAGAGTGGGGGGGAGGCGGGACTGAGCTGTGGGTCTGTGTCTTATGGACGCATAAAGCGGGGGCTCAGAAGCAAGCACACACAAGTGCCCCTATAGCAAGCGTCAGAGACACAGACACGGAGCTGACAGGCAGGGAAGAGGGGGTGAGGGGGAGAAAGGAGAGCTGCGGATGATGGAGGGGCGTACGCTGACCACTGTAGTAAGGGCTCAGCAGCCCTGTTTATCATGGTCGGCACAGAGAGAGGGGACACAGGAAGTGGCAGGATCAGCCAGGTTTTTTACAGTTTAGAGAGGGGCAGATTAGGAAGCACAAGGACTGTGCTATTTAATCTGCTTTAACCACTTCAGCCCCGGAAGGATTTCCAGCTTTAGGACCGGAGCCCTTTTTGCGATTCGGTGCTGCGTCGCTTTAACTGACAATTGCGCGGTCGTGCGACGTTGCACCCAAACGAAATTTGCGTCCTTTTTTCCCCACAAACAGAGCTTTCTTTTGGTGGTATTTGATCACCTCTGCGTCATTTCTGATCGCCGCTATAAACAAAAGAAGAGCGACAATTTTGCAAAAAAACCCAAATTTCTTACTTTTTGCTAAAATACAAATCCAAAAAAAAAAATATAAAAAAACATTTTTTTTCACCGTTTTTGGCCGATTTATATTCTTCCTCATATTTGCGATAAAAAAAATCGCAATCGGCGTTTATTGATTGGTTTGCGCAAAAGTGGTCGCGTTTACGGATGATGAGAATTCATTTTTGGGGTTTTTATTTATTTTTTATTTTTTACTAAAAATGGC
>BLSH010291330.1:665032-679728 GCA_018402905.1 Glandirana rugosa | reverse complement strand
GTGAGTCACAAATCGATCAGTCTCGGAAGGACTGGATGTCATATAATCTAGATACCCGTCCGTCTACATTTACCTTCGCGTGGATAAATATACTCCGACTAGTATGTGAGTGGCCGGTGAAATAATCCATACGGACAAGTTAACGAACCATTGTGTTTAACGATTAGTCGGTTAGTGTAGCGTCGTTGAGTTACGTAAATCCGTAGATCTGTACCACTTCTGTTGAACGTTTAGCTCGTAGTCTTACCTCTTCTTTAACCTAAATTTACTGAAACTTGCACCGTACCAACAACCACGGTCTGCCCGACCAGACTCATAAAGTGTTGAAATGGTTGTGCGTGAAAATCCCAGTAAATCAGTTTGTGAAATACTCAGACCAGCCCGTCTGGCACCAACAACCATGCCACGTTCAAAGTCATTTAAATCCAATTTCTTCTCCATTCTGATGCTCGATTTGCAAGTTGTCTTCACCATGTCTAGATGCCTAAATGCATTGAGTTGCTGCGATGTGATTGGCTGATTAGCAATTTGTGTTACCAAGCAATTGAACAGGCATACCTAATAAAGTGGCCGGTGAGTGTATGATCAGCCTCATATAAATAGGTGCGCTTCCATTTACATCTGCCTGCCCATAGATCTAATATACTGTAGGTCAGGAAGGCTCTGACTAGCTAAACACTGAGTGAACAAACACGAAGGCCCCTTTCACATTTATGCGACGTGTCCTGCAACTTGGGACTGCAAAGTCGCATGACAAGTCATTCCCCATGATTTCCAATGAGTACCATTCATATCTGTACGACTACAAGTCGCAGCGACTTCAAAAGTAGGCCCTTCATTACTTTGGCCCAACTTGCGGTCCATAGACTTCAATGTTAAACCCTCGAAGTCGCATGCAAATGGCACTTGAATAATATAGAGCGATTTCTGTACGACTTTGTAATATGTTTTCATTGTGCCAAAGTTGCAGCAAAGTTGGACTAAAGTCGTACTGATCCAAATATCGCTGTAAAATCGCAGCAAAATCGTGCCGCACAAGTGTGAAAGGGGCCTTAACAAACTTGCAGGTGACAAAAGTGTCATCTACCTCCTGGTATTGTGATACAGAGGGGATCTCTTCACAGATGGATAATACCCATGTGATGGGACTTGTGGTAAATGACATGTTTATATATAGGACTCATCTGTCATGTCAGCTGCTCACCCACAGCACACCCTACCATACCTACCTACCTACAACAAAACAACATACATGTATAACCTGCTCAACACATACAGCTAGGAGACCAAATCAGGAGAGCCTATAGAAGAAGAGCAGAGCACTGAGAACAGTGACAGACAGCAGGCAGTGTAAACCCCAGGCATGTTATAGAGCCCTGAGATAGAAGAGCCCCCATATAAGGTGTGCTGAGACAACAGACAACCCCACAGAGATACACAGCCCTGACTTCACACAGGAGGAAGAGATAAGAGAGGACAGGAGAGACACACAGTGACAGGGGAAGCCCCCATGTACTCCGTGTACACATAGAGAATCGCTACTCACACAGCTCAGCACTGCCAGGCAGGCACCCATTTTCGAGGAGGAAGGAGCAGAGAACACTCAGCCTCCACACTAGGAGCTTTGTGAGGAGTACACTGGCCCCACCCACTACTGCAGGCTCACCTTCCTTCTACAGAGCAGCAGCTCCGCTCTGAGGCGGCTTCCGGCCACTCTGAGAAAGTTACTGTACCCTGAACTATTCCACTCTGAGCCAGTCACTGTGCCCTGAACTATGCCACTCTGAGCCAGTCACTGTGCCCTGAACTATGCCACTCTGAGCCAGTCACTGTGCCCTGAACTATGCCACTCTGAGCCAGTCACTGTGCCCTGAACTATGCCACTCTGAGCCAGTCACTGTACCCTGAACTATGCCACTCTGAGCCAGTCACTGTACCTTGAACTATGCCACTCTGAGAAAGTCACTGTACCCTGAACTATGCCACTCTGAGCCAGTCACTGTACCCTGAACTATGCCACTCTGAGCCAGTCACTGTGCCCTGAACTATGCCACTCTGAGCCAGTCACTGTACCCTGAACTATGCCACTCTGAGCCAGTCACTGTACCCTGAACTATGCCACTCTGAGCCAGTCACTGTACCCTGAACTATGCCTCTCTGAGCCAGTCACTGTGCCCTGAACTATGCCACCCTGAGCCAGTCACTGTACCCTGAACTATGCCACCCTGAGCCAGTCACTGTACCCTGAACTATGCCACTCTGAGCCAGTCACTGTGCCCTGAACTATGCCACCCTGAGCCAGTCACTGTACCCTGAACTATGCCACTCTGAGCCAGTCACTGTACCCTGAACTATGCCACTCTGAGCCAGTCACTGTACCCTGAACTATGCCACTCTGACCCAGTCAATGTACCCTGAACTATGCCACTCTGAGCCATTCATTGCACCATGCCACTCTGAACCAGTCACTGTGCCCTGAACTATGCCACTCTGAGCCAGTCACTGTTAGGGTTGCCACGTCATCCCTTTAATCCAGAACACACATGAATTACTCAGGTTCTGTGGCTGATTAAGGTGGTAATTAAACTCACTTGGTACCTCATCTGCATTAAATTAGCCTCAGAACAACCTGTGTAATCCATATGTGTCCTGGATTAAAGGGATGATGTGGCAACCCTAGTCACTGTGCCCTGAACTATGCCATTCTAAGCCAGTCACTGTACCCTGAACTATGCCACTCTGAGCCAGTCACTGTGCTCTGAACTATGCCACCCTGAGCCAGTCACTGTACCCTGAACTATGCCACCCTGAGCCAGTCACTGTACCCTGAACTATGCCACTTTGAGCCAGTCACTGTACCCTGAACTATGCCACTCTGAGCCAGTCATTGCACCATGCCACTCTGAGCCAGTCACTGTACCCTGAACTATACCACTCTGAGCGAGTCATTGCACCATACCACTCTGAGCCAGTCACTGTACTAGGGTTGCCACCTCATCCCTTTAAACCACACATATAAATTAGACAGGTTCTGAGGCTAATTTAATGCAGATAAGGCACCAAGTGAGTTTAATTACCACCCTAATCAGCCACAGAGCCTGTGTAATTCATATGTGTTCAGTTTTAAAGGAATGAGGTGGCAACCCTACACTGTACTCTGTACTATGCCACTCTGAGTCAGTCATTGCACCATGCCACTCTGAGCCAGTCACTGTACCTTGAACTATGCCACTCTGAACCAGCCACAGCACCATGCCACTCTGAGCCAGTCACTTTACCATGTACTATGCGCCTCTGAGCCAATCACTGTACCCTGAACTATGCCACTCTGAGCCAGTCACTGTACCATGCCACTCTGAGCCACTCATTGAACCCTGTACTATGCCACTCTGAGCCAGTCATTGCACCATACCACTCTGAGCCAGTCACTGTACCCTGTACCATACCACTCTGAGCCAGTCACTGTACCCTCAACTATGCCACTCTGAGCCAGCCACTGCACCATGCCACTCTGAGCCAGTCACTGTACCCTGTACTATGCCACTCTGAGCTAGTCATTGCACCATACCACTCTGAGCCAGTCACTGTACCCTGTACTATGCCACTCTGAGCCAGCTACTGCACCCTGTACCATGTCCCCCTGATCCAGTCACTACACCCTGTACTATGCCACTCTGAGCCAGTCACTGCACCCGTACTATGCCACTCTGAGCCAGTCACTACACCCTGTACTAATCCCCTCTGATCCAGTCACTGTACCCTTACTATGCCACTCTGAGCCAGTCACTGTACCCTGTACTATGCCACTCTGAGCCAGTCACTGCACCCTGTACTATGCCCCTCTGAGCTAGTCACTGCACCCTGTACTATGCCACCCTGTGCCAGTCACTGTACCCTGTACTATGCCACTCTGAGCCAGTCACTGTACCCTGTACTATGCCACTCTGAGCCAGTCACTGTACCATGCCACTCTGAGCCATTCATTGTACCCTGTACTATGCCCCTCTGAGCCAGTCACTGTACCCTGTACCATGCCACTCTGAGCCATTCACTGTATCCTGTACTATGCCACTCTGAACCAGTCACTGTACCCTGTACTATGCCCCTCTGAGCCAGTCACTGTACCCTGTACAATGCCACTCTGAACCAGTCACTGTACCCTGTACTATGCCACTCTGAGCCAGTCACTGCACCCGCTACTATGCCCTTCTGCTCTCTCACCAACCAAAACACTTCATAGCAACTTTACTCATATGAAGTAAATCTAAAGAAACAGAGAAGCTGTCCATGGTTTGGAGGAGTCCCTCCTTTGTATCCACATCTATCTCTCCTTCCTCCCCATTTGTCCCTTTTTATTTGAGCCCCATTCACCCCTATGCATTCTATAGTCCTAAGACACTCATAACGCAAAATTCTAACCATTTCATTGGCTCCTGTTCACCCCGAGGCTCGGTTCACACTAAAGCAATGTCAGAAAATGGTGCAGGACCCTTTTATTGGGCCACACTGGAATCGGATCACATGGCTGTCCGAATTCACAGTTCGCACTGCAATCTGCGAACTGATCTGGGGGTGTCATTAACTTTGTATTGTTCGCAGAGGGCAGTGTGAACCGCTGGTGATTCAGGTGCAATGCGGAGTGGTTTGTCGTCTGCAGCAAAAGACCTGTTGCTCAAGAAACTACTCAAACTTCTTTGAGTCTGCAAATACACCGAGCATCATGTTTTTCAGGCTCCATTCACAACTGAGCGTAACAATTTACTAGCATTTTCCGTGCTGTTTTTGAAGCTTTTTTGCCACTTTTTACAAGCGGTTTAACTATTTAAGGGCCGAGCTTCTTTTTGAGATTTGGTGTTTACAAGTTAAAATCATTTTTTTTTTTTCCTAAAAAATTACTTAGAACCCTCAAACATTATAAATGTATTTTTTTCTGAACCACTTAACGACCAGCCATCGTCGTTCTACGTCGGCTGTTTGACGTGGAATACCGCGGTATCCTCTGAAATGACGGGCGGCTGGCTTTGAGATAAAAGGGGTCTCTGCGGCGGATTCGCCGCAAGATCACTTTTATCGGTGGTGGGAGAGGTGCCCCCACTCCCGCCATCTACGCTTCTTACTGGAGCCTTCGGTAGCGGCGGAGATTATCGCGTCCTTTCTCCTGTGAGGCTGGATGCAGAGTGAGGGAAAGATGGCCCCCACTCGGCTCCATAGCATTGAATGGTGGAAGCGACGTCTAACGTTACTTCCGCACAATGTTCTTAAAGGGGAATTTTTTTTTTCAAATTACATTTTTTTTTATTGCATTTTTTTATTGCAAGTCTAAATGTGAGATATGAGGTCTTTTTGACCCCAGATCTCACATTAACCACTTCCCGCCTGGCCTATTGACAAATGACAGCTGGGCGGGGTGTTCGTTATCCTGACTGGGCGTCTATTGACGTCCTCAGGATAACCCACGGGGGCGCGCATAGCGGCGATCGGTGGTGCCATGGGTCAGTCTGATCCACCGCATTACCGATCGAGGTAAAAGGCTTCCATCAGAAGCCTTTTACCATGTGATCAGCCATATCAGCCATGACCAATCATGGCTGATCACAGTGTAAACAGGAAGAGCCATTTATCGGCTTTTCCTCTGCTCAGGTCTGCAGACCTGAGCAGTAGAGAGCCAATCGGCTGCTCTCCTGACGGGGGGGCTTGCACTAAATGTTTATCAGTGCAGCCCCCCTCAGGATTGCCACACTGGACCACCAGGGAGCCGACCAGGACCACTAGGGAGCCCCCCGGGACAGCACCAGTATGAAAATCTGGAGGCCGCCCAGGGAGCCCACACTAGACCACCACGTAAGCGGTAGGGTTGCCACATCATCCCTTTAATCCAGGACACATATGAATTACACAGGCTCTGAGGCTAATTTGATGCAGATAAGGCACCAAGTGAGTTTAATTACCACCTTAATCAGCCGCAAAACCTGTGTAATTAATATGTGTCCTGGATTAAAGGGGTAATGTGGCAACCCTAGTAAGGGGCATACAGTGTACTGTAGGGATGGCACTGTGCCCATGTATGATGCCTGCCAGTGCCACCCCTAACAGTGCTATATGCACCAGTGCCATGTACCAGTGCCCACCAGTGCCGCCTATCAGTGCCCACCTGTGCCACCTATCAGTGCCCACCATTGCCACCTAGCAGTGCCACCTATCAGAGCCCAGCAGTGCCACCTATCAGTGTCACCTATCAGTGCCCATCAGTGCCACCTATGAGTGCCCATCAGTGCCACCTATCTGTGCCCGTCAGTGCTGCTAATCAGTGCCGCCTATCAGTGCCATCAGTGCTGCATATATGTGCCCCACCATCAGTGCCACCTTATCAGTGCCAGCTCATCAGTCCCAATCTGTACTGCCCCATCAGTGCCTGTCCATGTAGCCTCATCAGTGCCCATCAGTGTAGCCGCATAAGTGCCCGTCAGTGAAGGAGAAAAATGTACTTTTACAAAGTTTTGTGACAGAAACAAAGAAAAACTTTTTTTTTTTTTTGCAAAATTTTTGATAAAAATTTTGTTTGGATACATCGTTGCACGACCACGCAATTGTCATTCAAAGCGCAACAGCACTGAAGGCTGAAAATTGGTCTGGGCGGGAAGTGGTTTAAGTGCCTGGTATTGAAGTGGTTAAAGAGGTCCTGTCATGCTTTTTTTCTAATACAAGGTAATTTAACATGCCATGTAATAGGAATAAAAGTGACCCGATTTTTTTTTTTTTTAAAGGACAGCGTAAAAATAAAAATAAATAAGGAAAAAAAAATTTAAAGCGCCCCATTCCACCGAGCTCCTGTCGTCTCTGCCGCTTACTGGAGCCATCGGTAGCGGCGGAGATGATCGCGTCCTTTCTCCTGTGAGGCTGGATGCCGAGTGAGGGAAAGATAGCCCCCACTCGGCTCCATAGCATTGAATGGCGGAAGCAACGTCAAACGTCACTTCAGCCCAATGCTCTTAAAGGGGAAAATTTCAAATGACATTTATTTTTATTTTTTTTTTGACTGCTAGTATGGTCGTATTATGACATTTATTTATTTATTTTTTGACAGCTACTATGGTCGTATTCTCAGGAACTTACAGAAGGGAAAATTGAGGATTTTTTTTTTTTTAAATCATACTTACCTCGGTGTATGCAGCATTGGTCCGATGCTGCATCTGTTCACTATTGACCCTAAGGCTGAGAACTGACAGATCTGCTTGGTTCTCAGTTCTGGCTCTTTGCTCTGACCCCCCCTCCCCCACACTCACTAGACCGCTGGGCTGTGGAGGCGGCGGGACTGGGCCGCTGATAGGCCAGTAGAACCGGCCCTGTCGTACCGGGCCCGGTGGTGTCTTCAGGGGCCCGGGCAGCCTCACAAACAACGCAGAATTAAAAAAAAAAAAAAGGAAAGAAAAATAAAATAAAAACAACATTCTGACTTACCCCCCCGCTCAGGGGGTGTATTATTGTTATGATCTTCCGGGCTTTCTCTCTGATGTAGGAGTGGAGGGACTTTTTTCACAGTTTCAGGCGCATGCGCACTGCTGCACCTTTTCCGCTGTACCAGCCGCCAGCCTGCCGATGCGGCTGCATGTTTCCTTCCCTGGCGGAGTGATCTTGCGCTGATCAGCTCCCCAATCAGTCATTAGTCAGCCCGTGAGAGATGGAGAGCTGGAGGCTGTGAGGCGGGCGGTGTTGGGCAGCTGAGAGGTTCCAGATGCCGAGAAGGAAGCCGTAATTTGTGGCTACTGCTGTGGGTGGGTGAAAGATATACTGCAG
The DNA here is from genome assembly GCA_018402905.1 of Glandirana rugosa. Lineage (NCBI taxonomy): Eukaryota > Metazoa > Chordata > Amphibia > Anura > Ranidae > Glandirana > Glandirana rugosa. Next base: position 671,934 of record BLSH010291330.1, on the reverse strand, counting down.
TGCACTGTAAATTCCTATGTCACCTTCCATATAACTATGTTTAACACACAGGAAGCAGTCAGCAGGTTCTCTCTCACAGTGTGTTGCATGACATGGCTGTTGGGTGCTGATTTTGTTAACTTTTTGGTCATAAGCTAACAAGGTCAGCACCCAGCAGCCATGTCATGCAACACACTGTGACAGAGGACCTGCTGACTGCTTCCTGTGTGTTTATAATGCTGATGATCATAAGCTCTGTGTTTCTGTTTGTTAGCAAGGCTTTCACATGGGGCAGAATCCACTTGTTCAGCGGGGGATCTGTGCTCTGATCCCCCCCTGAGCAGCATGGGCAGATGACAGGTCCGTGTCCACTCAGCTTATGCAGAGCAGACAAGGACACAGCCCGCTCTGCTGTAAGGGCGGCTGGTGTAAACAAACCGGCTGTCCGTTTACACTCGCTGCCCTCCAATCTGATCCACTAGACGGAGGGGAACAGATCCCTTTCCATTTTGTTTAGCAGATCAGATTGGATGTAGGCAGGTGTAAATGGACAGCTAGTTTATTTAGAACCATCACTCTATAGTAGTGAATGGAGGACCAGATCAGGTCCGCCTGAAAAAATGGACAGGCGGACCTAATCAGACCTGTCATGTGAACCCATCCCCAATCTTTTCCCTTTAACTGCTTGCTGCCGGCCTCAGTACATTTACTGCAGCAAGGTGCCACGGGCAGGCTGGATCATATACATGTACTTCATCCAGCCTGTTCCTGCACTTTGTTTCAAGGCGGGCTGGGGGAGGGGCCAGGGCGGGTTTGGGGTGGGGCTAAAGGGGCCCCGCCAGGTAGGCTGTATGGGGCCCCATGATTTCTAACAGCGGCCCTGGGCGGGAGGCACTCATAAGCTGAGCCGGGTGCCATTCCAGGCATCTGGGTGGATCCTGACCATATGGTTGCAATCTTTCCCCTGTCCTCTGTGACGTCAGCCAACAGCAGGCTTCAGCCCGCTGTCTGCTGAAAATGGGTCACAGGAATGCAGAATGAACTGCACTTCTGTGATCCCCGGAGAACTACAGCCAAACATGCTTTGGCTGTACTTCTCCTTTGAGTGCTAAATTTATATACAAAATATTATTATATATATAAAATAGTGTGATATGTTCTGAACTAACAACAATGGTTGCTGTTATTCCCTTTTGCTAATGGTTTTGCTAGAGGGACATTGGTTCCCATATATGTGTGATATAATGTTTATTTGCTCATTTGTTTCCAAGCATTGTCAATGCAATTTATCTTATACCTGTATGATAACCTGCGAGCTTTGTGTCTGTCCTTGCTTTGTACTTTTCATTTCTGTACAATTGTTATCTTTACTAAAAAGATTGAAATATAGATATAAAAAAAGATTCTGGAGATCAGCTTTAGATTACTAGGGATGAAAGCTTTCAGGATAACTTAGATTACTTCATCAGGCTTTATAAATTTTAAAAAATTATCCTGAAACCCACATATTTAAACAGAGGCAGGGGCCATGAAATAGACATGGTTTAAAAATACAACTATTTTTTTTTACACACTGTAGTGATAAAGGTTATTGTAAGAGATAAGAGATGAGAGTTTAGAATTGTTGACTCAGAGATAAGGATTGTAGGCAGGTGAGAGTTGTGTCTTATCTCTGAGCCAATTACCCCAGTAACACTTCTGAACTCTAATCTATTATCTCTTAAAATAGCCTTTATCATTAAAGTGTGTCAAAACATAGTTGGATAAATGTGTAATGTTGTAACTCTGTACAAATATGTGGGTTTCAGAAATGTATAAAGCCTGACAAAGAGATCCAAGTAAGGCCCCTTTCACATGGGCTGTCCAATCAGGTCCATCTGTCAGTTTTTCAGGTGGATCTGATTGGACACTGCATTGTCCTCTATGGAGTGCCGGATACACCCACTGCCATCAGTTCCGATCATGCCTGCCAAAAACAGACAGACGGTGGTCCTATTTTGTATCTGTCCAGCGGATCAGATCGGATGGCATTGGATGGAAATGGACAGATGGTCTGTTTCCATCTGATTGCCCCATAGAGGAGAGTGGGACTGTGTCCGTGTCTGTTCTGCATAGCGGAGCGTACACGGACCTGACATCCGTCTGCTCAGTGGGGATCAGCAGAAAGATTCATTTTAAGCAACCCAAGTTAGCCAAAAAAGGTGTCACTTTATTTTAAAATGTTATATTATACTATAATATAACATACCTGTCATTCAACCTCTAAAGCAGCATTTCTCAACCAGAGTTCCATGGAACCCTAGGCTTCCTGCTGAGGTTGCTGGGGCTTCCTTGTGCAATGAGCAATTTCTGCCTCAGATGAGTAATCGCTGACAATAATGTTTTTTTACGTTATCTGTAAGGGGACGATCATCCCCAATAACCATATATATACCCATAAATGTTAAGCTAGCCATAGCTGGATCTAATCTCAGCCGGTTCAGCAGGGACCGCCCTAGATTTGATCCATCTATGGGCAGGCAGATTTACCCAAGTCAATCCATCAATCGACTTGGGTACAACCAGCATGTCAGGTTTTTAGTAGCATGGGATTAGTGCCAGCAGCTATAGCCACTAGCAGTAATCACTGTATTCTCCCAGCAGGGACGGCTCCCCCCATCCCCTGCCGAAGAACACAATAGCTCCGGGGGAGGGATTTCCCCATCTATGGCCTGCTTAAGGCGCAATCTTCTCAATGACCATCATTCTAAAGTACCATAAGCTGTGGATATTGTAATTTTTAGCAGGGGTTTCCCGATAACGGCAAGTTACTTTAAGGGTTCCTCATATTAAAAAGATTAAGTAAGGCTGATCCAATGTAGTGTATTTGTTATTTTTAAAATGCCAGTGTAAAGGAAAAGTAGCGGTGCAAAAAAACAGGTTTAACCCTTTTGATGCCATGCATGTAAGGCATACAGCTGGAACCATTTCATAGTTACATAGTAGGTAAGGCCAAAAAAAGACAATAGTCCATCCAGTTCAGCCTATGTAGGTGTATGTGTGTCAGTGTCCTCGCACACTCCGTAGGACTAAATCATTTTTTTCCTGTGCTGGGATCCCCAGTGAGGTATTTTTAAATCGCTATCATGACCCCCTTAAGTGTCGCATCTCCAGTGCGAATAGTTTTAGTGATTGCAGTCATTCCTCATAGTTGAGGTCCTCCAGTCCCCTTATTAGCTTTGTTGCCCTTCTTTGAACTCTCTCCAGCTCTTGCACATCCCTTCTGAGTATTGGTGACCAGAATTGGACAGAGTACTCCAGATGTGGCCTAACCAGGGTTTTATAAAGTGGCAGAATTATAGTTTTATCCCTGGAGTATATCCCTTTTTTATGCATGCTAATATTCTGCCAGCTTTTGTAGCCGCAGCTTGACATTGCCTGCTATTGCTCAATCTGTCATCTATTAGGACTCCTAGATCATTCTCTATCCTTGATTCTCCCAGAGATTCTTCCCCTAGTGAATAGTTTGCATGTATGTTTTTTGCCCCCATGTGCATTACTTTACATTCCTCCACATTAAACCTCATTTACCATTTGTCTGCCCACTCCTTTATTTTATTTAGGTCCTTCTGTAAAATTTCTGGTGTGAGTTTATTGCTCTGCTTACCTTTGTGTCTTCCGCATGAAGCCTATGGCCCCTTTAGGGGTGGCTGGTAGTTTTGGTTCACCTGTTACTCTGACCTCAATCACACATCTGAACAGGCCGGTACTTCGTTTTTTGTGTTTTTTTTTTGAGGGGTTAAACTTGGTTTGGGTAGGGACGACTGTGGGCTGCCCAAAGATCAAAAAAAAAGAAACAGGACCATGCTATATACACCGCAGTATATGCACTCCTTCCTCCAACACTGATACTCGCTGACTGTTACTCTCCTTCTTCCTCCAGCACTGATCCTTGCTGACCGTTACACTCCTTCTCTTCTCTCCTTTCACAAAACGTGCTTCTTTCCTCTGTTAGGTCTGAAGGGAAATGTATCAAGCCTTCAACACTTCTTCCTCCACCTTAGCTAGCACATGGTGAGGCCTGCACTTTATCAGCACTTTATCAGCAGGGCCCCCGGAACGCCCGTTACAGGCTAGGGCCACAGGCACTTAGATTGTAAGGCCACGGGCCTTCAAGGTGTAGCTGAGTACAATTGTGCTAGCCGGGTTTTGATGGACTACTGCTCCCAGCCCATCCTCTTCCAGGCCATCTCACTGTCCAGAGACACCGCTCCCTTGACTGGCTCCTCCACTTTCCACATACTGTCCCAGGGTCTGTCACTCACCGCACCAGTGAATACTTTAAAGAGCCTTTCCTGTAGCCTCTCCTGCTCCTTTGTGCTGCTCCAGGATCTAACTTCGCTCCTGGCTGCACCCAAGCTCCCAGGCCTCAAGGTCATCCTCCCCCCCATACTGGGGGCCCCCTCCTGGGTGAGGCCTCCGCAACCCTGCTACATCTCCACTCTTCCACCATCTCTGTAAATTATTCACACTGTACAGTATAATACATTCCTAGCTACAAGTCCCTGTAACTAGCCACATATAGAAACAATATACATTCTTGGAAGAAAAGTACTCCGCCCGCATAAATGTAGGCAGGTTGTTGACTCTGGACGGATGAGGATGAACAACCGTTCCATCCTTGGAATCCTAAGAGAAGGGAAAAACAACTAACTACATTTATCTACAAACATGTCTATTGAGAGGGGGTTATATGCCTCCAATAGAGCAACATAACCAAAACTCCTTCTTTACCTGCCTGCCCTGCAGGAGCAGAAAAAAAAGAAAGTCAATAATAAAGAGTTCTTCTTGATGAGGGCAAACCTCACCCAAGTGTCCTTCCAATGGGCAAGTCCCCTCCACTGGGGCACAGGGTGGCAGGCTAGTTTGTCCTGCAATCAGGAGGATATGGACACTCCACTGCTCACTAACAGTCTCTGAAGTGACTCTGCACCCACTGTAACCCCCACAGTCCATCAGATGTAGTAACAGGGGTTGGGCAACCTCTTCCGGTCTCCCCCTTCCTCCTAAATAGAAACCGAGAAACTCTTTGCCGGATCGTCTGGCTTGATCACCATTACACAGTCCTTCCGAATAGCACGCCTGAGGCTCCACTCCTTCTTAAATTCCATGAACCTTTCCCAACCGCTGCTATCAGGTCCCCGCAAAGGCTTTGGCACATGAAGATAGTTCCATGTCATCTCATCTTCCCACTCCTCCCTGGAGCTCTTGACAATATCCATGACATGTGGTGGGACATGGGGTAGTCTAGACCCCACTCCAGGGCAACCCGTCGCTGCACTTCCCGCTGATACCGGGGGAGCCTGGGCAAACTCTTCACCTTCCCTCTCCCTGGCAAGTTATGGGTGTCAGGAGATTTTAACACCATCTGGCAGTAGGTTGCTGCCATGATCTGGGTGGTGGAAGGCCTGTTATAGAAGGTATGTTGGCTGGTACTGGGAGTTCCTGCTGCACTATTTTCATTCTGAGGGGACTCTGACTCATTTCCAAGTGTAAAGCATGAGAACTCCCCGTCTCCCACTCCTCATCAGACTCCCCACCAGGAGATGACCACTCCATCAGGTGCTCAAGAGATTCAAATTCTGCCAGCAGTCTGGGTAACCCCCAGTCTATGGACCGGTCCCTGGAATCCTCGCTTGGCTTAACAGGGGGCACCTCCCCCTCAACTGCTGACTCCGGCCTAGCTAGGATGACAATAGGTTGGGACCCCAGATTCCCGCTTAACAGTACTCATGGTCTCCAGGTCCCTGACCAGGCCGCAGGCCACGACAGCCGCCTCTTCCCCTCTGTCCTCTGTGTTCACTGGGGTGTCGCCAGTCCACAACTCTACCCCGCCTTTGGGTGGCGACACCAGGCTCTCTTCCAGGGCGTGGCACCGCCCCCACATTACCAGACAAGCTGGCGCCAAGTGTCCTGATAAGCCAGCTTGTTGCATGTCATATAGCTGTAACCCCTTGTTTAACCCCTCCAGGTCCGCGCTATTGCCGAAATACGGCTCCAGCGCGGACCTGAAATGCCGGGAGGACGTCCATGGACGTCCTCCCACTGCGCATGCTCCCGCGCGCCCCCTGGAGGCAGCGGCGGCGCGCGCGCGTGCGCGCCGCACGCTGCGGGAGCGTGCCCGCGGGTCGGGCGGACTCGATGTCCGCCCGAGACCCGCGATCGCTTACAGGAGCCTCAGAACGGGGAACCGCCGTTGTAAACACGGCGGTTCCCCGTTCTTTGACAGGGGACATAGCAGATCTACTGATCCCTGTCACTGGGATCAGTTAGATCTGTTATGTCCCGGCCAGCCCTGCCCCCCCACAGTTAGAACACAGCCAGGGAACATATTTAACCCCTACACTGCCCCCTGCTGGTTAACCCCTTCACTGCCAATGACATTTATACAGTAATCAGTGGACATTTAAATTTCTGATCGCTGAATAAATGTCATTGGTCCCAAAAAAGTGTCAAAATGTTCCGACATGTCCCCCCCAATATCGCATTACCGCTAAAAATCACAGATCGCCGCCATTACTAGTAAAAAAAAAAATAATAATAAAAACGCCATAAATCAATTCCCAGTTTGTAGACGCGATAACTTTTGCGCAAACCAATCAATATACGCCGATTGCGATTTTTTTTTTTCCCAAAAATATGTAGAAGAATATATGTCGGCCAAAACCGATGAATAATTTTTTTTATGGATTTGTATTTTAGCAAAAAGTAAAAAATATTGTTCTTTTTTGCAAAATTGTCGCTCATTTTTTGCTTATAGCGGCGATCAGAAATGACGCAGAGGTGATCAAATACCACCAAAAGAAAGCTCTATTTGTGGGAAAAAAAGGACGCAAATTTTATTTGGGTACAACGTCGCACGACCGCGCAATTGTCATTCAAAA
>BLSH010291330.1:621969-635653 GCA_018402905.1 Glandirana rugosa | reverse complement strand
CATATGAACAAAGGTGGAAGGCGTCTACCACGACCGAAAAAGAGAGTACGAATTTTTTGCTAACATCGGAAGTGGGGAACGTAAGTAATGGTAACCGACTCACTCTGTCTTCTTTTATTGTCTATGAGCATATGGGCACTGTAGGATTAAGAAATCAATGGATTTCTCCCGGGGACTTAAGAAATTTAATCTAGAAGTCTACGTAAAGTATACTAGAAAAGTTCTTGCCATGTTCGTCGTTAAAACCATGTAATCAGAAGGAAAGGGGTAAGATCAGTAAACTTACTTCTACAATAATTGATGTTGCATGACTGAGTAATTGTCATTCAAAGTGTGAGAGCGCTGAAAGCTGAAAATTGGTCTGGTTGTTAAGGGGGTTTAAGTGCCCAGTTGTCAAGTGGTTAATAACATCTTCATTCAAATGACTAGAATGGGGAAAGGAAGACTAATGTACCAAAATTGCTGCTTGTACCGTTCTTGAAAAGATCATATGAAATGCATCTGAAGATCTAATTTAAAGAATTCAGGGGCCCTCTTTAGGTAACTAAAGAATTAGGATGTCACGGGTATACGAGTATCTGTTATTTTCTTCTGTCTCACTCAGCCAATGGTAATGAATGCAAGGGGTGAAGGCTACAATCGTTTTTTAAGCATGAGAGAAAAAGCCAGCACCATCTGCGGAAGGTGGAAACAAGTATACCCTCTCTCTGTCAGACCTAATCTTGGACTTGGGAAGATGAAGAGAAGATATACTTATGGGCAGAAAGTCAGCGTACTTAGCAGCAGCTCTGCTTTACAATTTGGACAAAACACTAAAATGCAGCATGCAACTTTTTTCACATTACCTCTAAATGAATTTCTTTGTTGTGAATTATTTCTATGTGTAGTGCCCCTATAGTGTAGGTGCTTTACTTTTGTAGATTTTTGGTAGGAGAGGAAAAATCTAGTTAGGCCTGACTGTAAGTGCAGGCCTGAATATTTTGATCTGGGCTGGGGAGTGGCTCAGGGGAGGGGCTGGAGATGGAGGGAAGGGACACACCTTGGAGATTCCTCCCCTTGAGCTGGGAAAGCTCTAGAAGGGGGAAGGATGAGGATGTGTAATTTTCCTGATGTATGACAAGGAGCCCTGACCAGTGGACAGGCTGGATGGGCTGGCCTCTTTAACTACAGCAATCTGCCAGCAGGTATCAGGATAGTTCGGGTGGAAGAGATGAGGATGTAGCTGGAGCTGCGGATCAGGCCTTGCCCGGGAGGGGAGCCCCCAGTCTGGGTGTGGGTGGTGAACCTGAGGCCTGGGGCTTGGGTGTAGCCGGGAGCGGTGGTCAGCTCCTGGAGTGGCACAAGGAAGCAGGAGAGCAGCTGAGTTCTACATGGAAACAGACTCTTTAAAGGATCCACCAAATAGTCGGTGAGTGGTGGCCCCTGAGAGTTGGATGAGAAGGCTGAGACAGTCTGGGAGGAGAGCGTGCAGTCTGTAGGAAGGAGCAGGGCTGGATTAAGAGCATCATGGGCATGGTGCTGAGGATTTTGGTGGGCCTTTTAATGAAAATAAATAAAATGAAAATGCAAACAATTTTTTGTTAAAACAAATGAAATATGCTGCCGCAATTTACATTTCAATCATGCGTACACTGTATACAGAGCAGGGCTAGGCAGTATTAGTGACTCACTCATACTATTGGGCTGGGCCTATCATAAGGAAGGGGCCTGGAGCTGCAGCTCCAATAGCCCCTATGTTAATCCGGCCCTGGGAAGGAGAGCCATTAGACTGCAGGACAGACTGGATGGGTCTGGAAGATGGATGAGCTGGGAGTTGTAGTTCATCCAAAGCCCAGCTAGCACCAACGTACTTAGCTACACAAGAAAGGGTCCATGATTTCACAGATGGAAATCGGCGACTCTTACCCACAAAGGGTGATCCTGAGGCCTCACCATGTGCTAGCTGTGGTGAAGAGGAAGTGTCATGGAGGTCTGATAAATTTCCTTTTGGACCAGGGAAAAAACAGTGTAACGGTCAGCAAGTGAGTGCTAGAGAGAGGAAAGGAGAAGAGTAACAGTCAGCAAGTAGTGTGCTGGAGGAGAAGAAGTGTATATACCCGAGGTGTATATAGTAAGGTCCCATGTTCAATGGGCATCCCACAGTCATCCCTAATCCCTATCCAAGTTCAACCCCTAAATAAAACAACAAAACAAAGTGCTGGCCTGTTCAGTGACTTTGGGTGTGTGGAATTTGTGTGATTGAGGGCAGCGGGCAGATGGACCACATCTATCAGCCACTCTTGAGGGAGCACAAGGCTACATATGCATTTTGCCTGCTCTGGAAAATTATGAAAAATGCTTATAGTGTACACAATTCGGAGAAGAAAAGGAGTGTAATGGCTGGGGAAAAAACCCCATCCATCGTTGCAACATTATGGAATACATTTAAGCTGTAAAGCCATTTCCAGTGTTACTAAACCCACAACAGTAAAATCAATCTGTATATGCAGTAATTCATACTTGTAATACTCACTGTGGAACCTAGTGGGTTAATCCTCCGTATTGCATAAAAAAGTCTGTTTGATCTTGTTTTCTCTGATCCTCCCCTTCTTTTACTGTCCCCGATCCATATCCTGCTAGAACAGAGCCATGGGTGCACTCTGCACATTCTCAGTTTGGTGTGTATTGCTAGAGAGTTTTTCTATTTTTTTATTTTTTGGAGGGTGCATGTGATCAGCACAGAGCCAATCAACAGGCCTCATAGGACAGTCAGAACAGAATGAAAACTCCTCCTACAAGCTTTAACCAGACACTGGTAGAAGTCACAAGACTGGTATATACTGCTGATGAGAAAATGTATTTAACAGCTTATATTTACTAAAATAATTGCATGTTTGAAAATAATTTCCATGTGTACTGTGAGAAACCAAATATAGTGAATGTCGGGTCCTGGGTTTGGTAACACTTTAATCTGCGGCACAACAACACAGTGATCATACTTCAAACTTTGGGAATAAACAAAAATACCCTTACAGTTACCCCCACACTGCATGGTTTAAAGTCCTGTTATGTGTGGGGTAGAGGAGAAGGCTGTAGTACTTACCTTATTCCTGTCTTCCCCAGCCATTGGCACTAACCTCTTCTCTCTGATTCTCCGGTTTGTGGCAGGGCCCTTAGCATCCTCATGTACAATGCAGACATATTAGTCCTGCATTGTACCTGATGTGACTGCCAGCAAGAGCACCTTAGAAAGGATGATATGAGGGAACGGTCACACAGATGAAGGGATCCTGCCTCAGAAAGGAATAGGGTGAGTGCTATACCTTTTACTCTACCCCCTAGACTTAACTCTTTAATGTTTGCCGTGTGGAAGGACCAGTTGAAAGGGAAATTTACATTTTCCAATGGTGTGGGGCTTTAAAGGTAACAATAGAAGGGTAGAAATGCTTGTCCTTGAAATGATTACCATGCTGCAATATTGCATAGCTCCCAGCAATCCATCATTTGGAATAGAATCCCTCTATCCTGCTCCACTGTCTTCCTTTTTAGACTGAGGTACAGACCTAAAAAAGGTCTTTTTTAATTATGATTGTTATTATTATTCAGGATTTATATAGCACCAGTGCAGCACTTTACAACAGTAACAGCAGACAGTACAGTTACAATACACATAGGTGTGCGCCAGTGGGGGCTGGTGACGTTTTAGGAGGGGGGGCAGACCCCACCCTTCCTTTTTGACCCCTCCCACTTCTCATAAGCCCCACCCCTTATATAATCCACCCACTCCATCCCCTGTATTCTCTAGCTTCCACCCATAGTGTCAGGAGTATTTAGCTCAGCATCACAGGACAGAGTATACAGCCCCAGAATCGCAGAACAGGAGTATACAGTCACTGCATCACAGGGCAGAGTATACAGCTCAGCATCACAGGACAGAGTATACAGCTCAGCATCACAGGAAAGGGTATACAGCCCCAGCATCACAGGACAGAGTATACAGCTCAGCATCACAGGACAGGGTATACAGCCCCAGCATCACAGGGCACAGTATACAGCCCCAGCATCACAGGACAGAGTATAAAACTCAGCATCACAGGACAGAGTATACAGCCCCAGCATCACAAGACAGAGTATACAACCCCAGAATCACAGAACAGGATTATACAGCCCCAGAATCACAGGACAGGAGCATACAGCCCCAGCATCACAGGACAGAGTATACAGTCCAAGAACCACAGAAAAGGAGTATATAGGTCCAGAATCACAGGACAGAGTATACAGCCCCAGCACCGCAGGACAGAGTATACAGCCCCAGAATCACAGAAAAGCGTATACAGCCCCAGCACCGCAGGACAGAGTATACAGCCCCAGAATCACAGAAAAGCGTATACAGCCCCAGTACCACAGGAAAGAGTATACAGCCCCAGCAGCACAGGACAGAGTATACAGCTGCAGCATCACAGGACACAGTATACAGCCCCAGAACCACAGAACAGGAGTATGCAGGCCCAGAATCATTGGACAGAGTATGCAGCCCCAGAATCACAGGAAAGAGTATACAGCTTCAGAACCACAGGAAAGAGTATACAGCACCAGCACCACAGGACAGAGTATACAGCTCAGCCTCACAGGACAGAGTATTAAGCCCCAGCATCACAGGACAGAGTCCAATTCAGGAATTAAGGAAGGAGGAAACGTATTATGCTGGAGATTGTTTTGTTAGAGGGCTTGGGGGATTGTAATAGGATGAGAGAGTAATTTCTGCTTGAGAGGCACCCTGTGCATGTATTACTCTTGACTGCTGCAGTATGTGTATTGTACACACCCCACCCCAGTTCTCTGTGCATCATGCACACTTGATCAACAGCAGAATAGACTCAGGTTTTTATTAACCTGAGCAGTATGCATGCCTTATCATTCCTCTCCTCAGAATGCCTAAGGATGGTGGGGATTTTTGCGGTGCTAGTACAACTACTTGAACAACATAAATAAAATTGAATATTTTCAATAGTATTCAGTTAAAATACAGAAAATAACATAGTTTTCCTTCTATTACCTTTGGAGCTCGTATTTATGAGCCACTATCAGTGGACTGTTGATTTAGGTCCACTGAGTCTTATATAATTATTTATTTTTATTTAGTACATACCATATATCCTTTTTTTCCATTTCCTTACAAGTCACATACAGTGACCTTTGGCTTTGCCCATTTGGTCGTAGCAAGCCCTGCTTGGGGTTTAACCCCATCTCTGTACACTGCGGGGACCGCGCACAGAGCTATAGGGTGAGCCTAATGTGCCAGTTGTTGATTTCATAGAACTGGATTGTCTATTGAATAGAAATTTTATGTATACTATGCTGATGCTCTATTTATCTGTACAAATTGTATTGTAATATTTATGCTGGTCTTTTCATTATTTTGTAGTTTACTACCACTAGTCCCCTGAAGAAGCTGGGGCAGGGCGAAACATGTTGGGACACAATCCATCTATGGCGTTGTAAACCTTTTGTGTTACTATGTACTCCATACAATGGACCAATGTCCTTAATCAGCTATGTGTTACTTTCTGTATTTTAACTGAATACTATTAAAAATATTCATTTTTATTTCTGTTGTTCAAGTAGTTGTACTAGCACCACAAAAATCCCCACCATCACTATAGACCGTCATGGTCTATGTTCCCAATATCCAATCTCTTTGGGGGATGAGGTGTGTGTAATATACTTGGCTATCTAGTGGTATTCTTCTGCACAAATGTAACGCGCACTCATGGGGAACCTAATAAGAAGCAAAAAAACCTTTGTGAGATACTTTACATAAAAGCTGCTACTATCTGACCCCTGTGCCATATACTGGTTCAACGGCAGTGAAGTCGGACAGAACTCTAAGAATGGTAGCTTCCGTCCAAGGGGTCTCCCATACGTGTGTTGACTTTGTGAATAAAGATACCCTTTAAAGCATTAGGAGCTTATCTGATATAGTGAAGGAACCTATAACAATCAGATTTCAGTTTATAATTGTCACACACTTTATATGTCTTGCCTTATCAAATAACCTTAAAGTGGATGTAAACCTGAAAAAAAATTCTGCCTGGTAGAGTATAGCATGCCATATCATCTGTGCCCAGTCTTGCCACAAAGAGTAAATCCAACTGTGAGCAATGAGCTTATCTTTTTTCAGGAAGAGAAAGTCAGACTAACCGGGAAATACACAGTCGATCCGCCCCTTGCTCTGTGAGTGACAAGCAATTTGCTTATCTCCTCCACCCTCCACCCACCAAACTCCAGCCAACACAGACACCCTTTGATTTCTGAGTTTTACTGAGCTGCTAGTGCTTACAGGAAGGACATTTGAAAGGTAGGGATAGATGCAGGAGGCTTGCATGTATATATACATTAATACTGTGCCATTCGTTTATACTGGGTGGGTGGTGGGTTTACATCCACTTTAATTATAGAAGTACAGGGCTTCATAATATTTGGGCCCCACCATAAAAATAAAGAGTTCATATGTTGCTATTTTTATATTTCTGTATGCATCAAGTAGAGCATTAATGTCAAGCTATTTAGGCCCACAATGCATTGCGCTCGGATTCCGAGAGAGAGAGATCTTCAGCTGATGCAATCCTCTCTGCCATTCACAGTGCTCTCTTTGCCATGCACAGAGAGAGAGCACCTCCGATCCCTGCACTCATCTTCAGGCTCTGTCTCCACTGTATCAGTGATCTGCTCCTCGCCTTACATCAAAGGGTCCTGGTGTCAGTTAGTCTCCGCACTTCACTCCGACTCTACAACACACTGAGCAAGCCGGGAAAACTGGAAGTGATGCCACGGTGCCGAAAAAGCACTTGTCCTCCAGTCCTGGCCAATAAAAAAAAAAGGAGCCGGACACAAATGAGTGAAGAGTGGGGAGTGTTCAGGGTGCATCACTTGCGCCCCAAACACTCCCTGAACATGAGCAAGTCAGTTTCCCAGCTTGCAATCAGCTGATTGCAAGCTGGGAAGCTTCCAATAGACTGCTGTGTGTCTGACACCTGGAAACCTCTTAATGTGACCACTTTTTTTGTAAAAAGCTAGGGGGGTGGTGCCCGTGAGCCCCCTATTGACAGGCCGCCACTGGTGTGCACAGCCTATTGCATTAGGGTGTGCACCTTAAAGCTCAAACACACATGCATGTGTATATTTACTGACAGTGTCAGTAGAGCACTGGGCAATGTCAGTACGGCAAAGATTGATGTCAGTAGGGCATTGGATTCTTTCTTTACAAATATTTTTATGAGCCCCATTAGGGGGCTTTGTTGAAATACCAGGGGTTTAAAGAGGGGGAATCTGAGCCACACAGGGTGATCAGGGTGTGCCCAGGAACACCTGGCACACCCTGTGCGCACCCCTATGACAATACAATTCAATACAGGTCTAATCAGAGGGCCCTGCTCATCAAATCTTACAATCTAATATTTATTTAACAACCAAAAGTGTTACGCTGCTCCAAATCTTTTATTCAACCTTTAAATAATTGAGTCTGTCATTTCGAAATCCCTGTAGAGAGTAAAATAAGTAATAATAATAAAAGTACTTGGGGGGTTTAACCAATCATTATTTCATATCATGGTATAGCTTATAGGTCCACGTAACTGGAGGCTTGGCAGGGTTGTGTCGTTTTGTCGTTGTACTTGGTTCTAAAAGGTGTCTGTCTGCAGTCATGTGTTCTAAAGCCCCGTACACGCGGTGCAATGGTCATATGAAACCGGTCGTACGACCGCTTGATGTGTGATCATGCGACCGTTAGTACGCGCCATTAGAACAGCCGATGTGCGACGGTCGTACAACAGAAGTTGGATGAGCAAAGTATAAAACTTTGGTTGTACAACAAACGGTCGTGCGACCGTTGTACCATGTGTACAGAGAAGTTGGTCCAACAAGTTGTACTGTGCAAAACTTGCATGCTCAGAAGTCAGGAACGCTCGGAAGTGTCTGTTCATGTAAACCTACGTTCCTAATTCACAAATCACATGCACCTGAACTTCCTCTTTATACGCTCGTAACACGTCACCACTTTCGGCTTGGTTGTACGATCGCTTAGTGTATGTCAGTAAGCGAGATACATCAGCCAACATACGATTTGGGCCGTTAGGTCGTACGACCATCGCACTGTGTGTACAAGGCTTTAGGCTGGCCATACATTATACAATTTTCTTGTCCAATTTTCCTTTAGATTTACCAAAAACCATATAATATGAGGTGATACTTAAATACTGTCAATTTGTATGCAATCAGACAGGCTCTTTCACTACATAGTTGAAGGTAAATCTAAAGGAAATTGAATAAGAAAACCGGATAATGTATGGCTAGGTTTAGGACTTTGCGTTTGCTGTGGGTTGTGATCAAAAGACACTCCCAAGATGTTCTCCAGAAAGTTGCTATTCATGCTGCTTGCAAGTATCACCTAATGTGATTGAATGAAAATCGGAAATGTTTGATGTAATTGGAACACCGTATTTGTAAAAAAAAAAAAAAAAATAATGGTTTTAAGAGATCATCCCTATGCCTTTTTCTCAAGAGTGCACTTTTTTAATGTCCTTATCTAATAATCCATTTTCCAGATTAACCTGATAATTATTCCTTGACTGTATCTTAGTAGTTCAGAAGACATCTTGGTATATAATACAGGTATGGTTCTTAGAGAGAAGTGTCATACTGGTTTTTCCTTTGGGTGTGTTATAGATTGGAGAATAGCGACAGCACAGGCCCATTCACCTGACTTATGTGAGTTATTGGCAAACCAGTCTGACCAGTTCCAGCATAGTCAAATGCTTACTGTGGTTAATAACCAGAGATGGAATGTCTTTATCGAATGCACAAACATACAAAGCGTCGTGTCATATGACGTGTATGTCATATGATGGAAAGTATGGTTTCAGTGCTTTAAGGAAGCATAAGTCATCGTATCATGATACACTGAAACCTAAAAGAAATGATGCTAATGGTCACATTGTTCCAGATAAAGGTTACATTTGTTAAGATTAGCGGCTGATATGTTTATTGTGAATTCACATGCTCACTTTCAGATAACCCCTAAAGCAGGGTTAGGCAACCTGGGGCCCGCCAGCTGTTGCAGAACTACAAGTCCCATCATGCCTCTGGGAGTAATTGTAACTGCCAGCCTTGCAATGTCTCATGGGAAATGTAGTTCCACAACAGCTGGAGGGCTACTGGTTGCATACCCCTGCCCTAAAGTATATATAAACCTAATAGCTAAAATTTCATAAGCTTTAAGCCCCGTACACACGATCAGAAAATCGTACGGAAAATACCGCTTTCGAAGCGATCGTATGATAATCAGATCGTTAGTACAGAGCTTTAGAGAGCCGATCATGACAGTTCATCCGATATTCTCTGTCCAGACATACAGGAAAAATGTTCCCGATCGTACAATTTTCGTTTAACCAGTACAGTGATCGTTCGAAAATGCAATACAGATACACGACTACACATCACATCACTTCTGATTTTTTATTCTGTCGTACGAGAATTTTTCGGGACTAATTTTGTGACTGCCGATTCGATCTGAGATTAGCATGCAAAAAAAAAAAACGGACGATCATTCTCCCGATAATCTGTGTACCGTGCTTTACCTCCTTGTCCCTGTCACCTATTTGTTCTCCCACATTGTCACATGCTCTATTTATAGACAACACAAGCTGTGTGCTGACATACAGTACATTGCACAGACATGGCTCACTGTTGTCACCATTAGGAAAACTACTCTGAGAAATGCCATACAGCCATCACTGAAATGCATGCAATCATTATGTAAAGTGATTGTAAAGCTTTCATTTCTTTTCCATTAACCACTTCAGTACCAGGCACTTACCCCCCCCCCCCCCCTTCCCGCCCAGATCAATTTTCAGCTTTCAGCGCTGTCACATTTTGAATGACAATTGCGTGGTCATGTAACACTGTACTCAAACAAGATTTTTATCATTTTTTCCCCACAAATAGAGCTTTCTTTTGCTGGTATTTGATCGCCTCTGGGGTTTTTATTTTTTGCGCTAAAAATAAAAAAGAATGACATTTTTGAGAAAAAAAAACATTTTTCTCTGTTTCTGTCACAAAACTTTGTAAATAACGGAAAATTTACTATCAAATACTTACCGTAATTTTCCTTTCCTGATAGACTCCATGGCAGCCTACGTGTGGGTTAACCCCGCCTCCTCTCCAATGCTATAGGACCCCTAATCCCATAAATGTGAGCTCCCGGCTAGATCCCGTGTTCCGTAACTAGCCTACTCCTTAATGCATGGGTGGGGACTCCGACTGCCATGGAGTCTATCAGGAAAGGAAAATTACGGTAAGTATTTGATAGTAAATTTTCCGTTTTCCTGACAGACTCCATGGCAGCCTACGTGTGGGAAATAACTAGCCAGAACCACACGGGAGGGTATGCTTTACACACAAAGAATTTAATTTGCACCATCAATTGACAAGACCGCACGGCCAAAGTTTACAGAGGACAAGGAAGCTGGCTCGACACAATAATGTGACATGAACGTGTTGATGGAGGTCCAAGAGGCCGCCCTGCAGATAACTTCCGGGGCCACATGCCGCACGGCTGCCCAGGATGCTGCCAGCCCTCTGGTGGAATGAGCCGTCATCGCCTCCGGAGGAGCCATCCCTTTAGCCCTATATGCTTGCTGAATTGCCTGGACGATCCAAGCCACTATCGTCCTTGACGAGGCCCGTTCCCCCCTGCTCTTCTCCGAGTACCGCAGAAACAGGTACTCTGAGCGTCTGAAGGTAGCCGTTACCTGGAGATACTCCTTCAGGACTTCTCCTACATCTAGCGGGTGAGCCCTTCTGGAACCCGCTGTCCTGAATGTGGGAAGGACAATCTCTTGGTTCTCGTGGAAAACCGATGTTACCTTTGGATTTGTATTGAGCATGGGTACCAGCACTACCCTATCCTGGAAAAAGGACAAGAAGGGTTCTTTATGACCGAGGGAGCCAATTTCCGAGACCCGCTTGGCCGATGTGACTGCTACTAGAAAGGCCGCTTTCGAGGACAGTTCCTTCACTGAAATCGGAACGACTGTTGCCGAGAGTGAGTCCAGGACTAGAGGCAGATCCCACTTGGGAAACCTTGATCTTCTTTGAGGCCTTATTCTTGCTGCCCCCCTAAAGAACTGCCGGACCAAAGGATGGGCGGCCCAAGTGGACCCAGAGAAGGCGGATAAAGCCGACACCTGGACCCTCAGCGAACTGACCGCCAAACCTAGGTCTAGGCCCGTTTGCAGGAACCCCAGGACTGCTTGAACATCTGGATCTATGGGTGACCTCCGTGAGGCTGAAGTGAACTGTACAAATTTGGACCGGATCCTCCCATACACCTTATTGGTACTTGACCTTCTCGAGCTCATGAGGGTGGAAATCACTCCCGTAGAACAGCCTAGTGCTTCCAGCCTCCCCCTCTCAAGAACCAGACCGTCAGTTTCAGGACCGCCGGGCAGGGGTGTAGAACTGTCCCCTGGGAGAGCAGGTCCGGTCTGAAGGGAAGGGGCACCGGGTCCCGGGTGCTCAGTTGAGTTAGCAGAGGAAACCATGGCCTGTTCGGCCAGTATGGGGCCACCATCACCACCTCTACTGCTTCCGCCCTGAGTCTCCGCAGGAACCTCATGATGAGCAGGCACGGGGGAAAAGCATGCGCTTTGCTGAACTCCCATTTGTCTGTCAGGGCATCCGTCCCATAGGCCTGACTGCAGCGATTCCGTGTGTAGAATTTCTCTACTTTGAAATTGCAGGGGGAGGCAAACAGGTCCACCTCCGGCTGAAGCCCCAGTGACAGAATCCACTTGAACGTCTCGTTGTGGAGGGACCACTCGGTATTGTCTAGCTGGACTCTCGAGAGGAAATTCGCCTGCGCATTCTGGACCCCGGGAACGAATACTGCAGAGATGTCTATTAGGTGTCTCTGGGCCCATGACAGAATTGGCTCAACTTCTCTGAGTAGGGCAGGGCTCCGTGTTCCCCCCTGCCTTTTCACATAGGAGACTGCTGTTGTATTGTCCATTCTGAGAAGGACCGCTTTTCCCCTCAGGAGATGGACAAAGGCCTGGAGAGCCTGGAAAGCTGCTCGTAGCTCCAGAGTGTTCGAGCCCGGAGTGCGGGCGCAGGGTTCCCACCTGCCTTGTGCCAGCTCTGTCTTGTAGTGAGCCCCCCATCCCGTGCCGCTGGCATCGGTGGTTACCACAGCCCATGAGACCGGGAAGATGGAGTGGCATGTCAGCAGGTTCCTCCGTTTCAGCCACCAGGGAAGGCTGGCCCTCATCGCTGTCGTTATGCGGATGAGCTGGTTGCCGTTGCCAGAGTCCCATTGGCGGAGGAACCCCGCCTGGAAGGGGCGTAGCCTCCAAAGGGCCCACTTCACCATTAGCGTTGTGGCAACCATGGTGCCAATGATCTCGAGGCAGTAAGAGGCCCTCAGGTATGGGGACAACAGGGCCCGTGACACCCTTTTCCTGATGATGGGGATTTTCTCCACCGGAAGGGAGATTGTGCCCTCCACCGTGTCGAACTGAGCCCCCAGGTATATCAGACGCTGGGCCGGCTCCAGATGACTCTTCTCCAGATTCAGTAACCAGCCGAACTCGGAGAGGGTGGAGACGACTTGGTCTCTGTGGACAAGCAGTTGCTCCCTCTCCTGCGCAAGTAGCAGTAGATCGTCGAAATAATGATACAGACGGATCCCTTTTGTTCTGATCAAGGCTACTACGGCTAGAAGGACCTTGGAGAAGGTGCGAGGAGATGTTGAGAGACCGAAGGGGAGACAAGTAAACTGCAGATGTCTTGGTCCGACCGCGAACCGAAGGAACTTGCTGAACTCTTTCTGCACAGGCACGTGGAAGTAAGCATCCTTCAGGTCTACTGAGACCAGCCAATCCCCTGGCTGTACCGCTTGCTGGATTGTGGACAGCGTTTCCATCTTGAATTTTTCGTGCTTTATAAATTTGTTCAAATATGTTAAATCTATCACCGGGCGCCAGGCGCCATTCTTCTTCTGCACGAGGAACACGGGTGAGTAAACCCCCTTGAACCTCTCTGCCTCTGGAACAGGTAGGGCAGCTCCCTGGGCCACCAGAGAATCCACGTAATCCAGGAGAATTTTTCTTTTTTCCTCTGCCCACGGAAGCCTTGTTGTGACAAATCTGTGCGGAGGGATAGCAGTGAAGGACCAGGAGTGCCCTTCTGACACTGTCTCGACGGTCCAGTGGTCCGAGATCGAGGCCGCCCAGATGTGCCGGAAAAGACGCAGTCGCGCCCCTACCCGACCCGCCTGGACGGGCCCAATCTCAAAACGACTTTGTGGCCTCCCGAGACCCGGACGCCTGGCCTTTAGAGGATTTCGGCCCCGTCTGCCCTCTTCGCCAGTTTCTCCTGAAATCTCTGCCTGGCTTATACGAGCGAGCCTCCCTCGAGCGTTCCGTGCTTCTTCTTCTGCGCTGTGGTCTCTTCTGACCGAACAACCGCCTATCCTGGGGAATGAAACCAGACTTCCCACCTGTGGCCCGAGCTATGGCACTGTCCAGTTTATTACCGAACAGGGAAGACCCTTCAAAGGGAATTTTACACCAGGCCTGTTTAGACGCTGGGTCCGCACACCAGGGACGTAACCATAACGCCCTCCTGGCCGTGACGGGTCGCAGATTTG
>BLSH010291330.1:603503-616034 GCA_018402905.1 Glandirana rugosa | reverse complement strand
CCCCCCCCCCCCCCCCCAATCAGACTGGCCTAGCGGCGCTGTCACTCAGGTGCAAGAGATCAATGCATCAAACGGCATCAAATGCAGCCTCACCAGTGTCCATCAAGTGCAGCCTCACCAGTGCCCTTCAAATGCAGCCTCATCAGTGCCCATCAAATGCAGCCTACCAGTGCCCATCAAATGCAAACTACCACTGCCCTTCAAATGCAGCCTCATCGGTGCCCATCAAATGCAGCTTATCAGTGCCCATCAAATGGAGCTTATCAGTGCCTGCCAGATGCAGCTTATCAGTGGCCATCAAATGTAGCTTATTTGTGCCCATCAAATGCAGCCTCATCAGTGCCCATCAAATGCAACTTCTTCAGTGCCCATCAAATGCAGCCTCATCAGTGCCTATCAAATGCAGCTTATCAGTGCCTATCGAATGCAGCTTATCAGTGCCCATCAAATGCAGCCTTATCAGTGCCCATCAAATGCAGCTTATCAGAGCCCATCAAATTCAGCCTTATCAATGCCCATCAAATGCAGCCTCATCAGTGCCCATCAAATGCAGCCTCATCAGTGCCCACCAAATGCAGCCTTATCAGTGCCCACCAAATGCAGCCTTATCATTGGCCATCAAATGCAGCCTACCAGTGCAGTGCCCACCAAATGCAGCATACCAGTGCAGTGCCCACCACATGCAGCCCATCAGTGCAGTGCCCACCAAATGCAGCCCACCAGTGCAGTGCCCACCAAATGCAGCCCACCAGTGCAGTGCCCACCAAATACAGCCCACCAGTGCAGTGCCCATTAAATGGGGCCTATCAGTGCAGTGCCCATTAAATGCAGCCCACCAGTGCAGTGCCTGCCAAATCCAGCCTATCGGTGCAGTGCCCACCAAATGCAGCCTGCCAGTGCAGTGCCTACCAAATGCAGCCCACTAAATGCAGCCTACCAGTGCAGTGCCCAGCAGATGCAGCCCACCAGTGCAGTGCCAACCAAATGCAGTCCACCAGTGCAGTGCCCACCAAATGCAGCCTGTCAGTGCAGTGCCAACCAAATGCAGCCTAGCAGTGTGGTGCTCACCAAATGCAGCCTACCAGTGCAGTGCCCACCAAATGCAGGCCACCAGTGCAGGGCCCACCAAATGCAGCCCACCAGTACCTGGACCACAATCTCACACTGAGCTTGGAATTAAATTGCCCACTCAGGCGGCAGCTGTAAGAAAGTCCTGCCTCCTAGACCAACCCCTATGACACATGGCACACCGATTCAAGCCCCAATTGGTCTATCACAGAAGCCGGTATAGGAGGCGGGACATTTTTAAGCATGCCCAGACAATTCAGACCCCCAGCTCCATATCACAGCAGGACATTGCCGCTATGTGGGTGCCACACACGAGAAGGAGGGAGGGGAGGACTGCACATAAGCTTCGGAGCCAGGGTTCGGTGCACCCACCCAAGATCGGCCCTGCCCGCTGCAGCCACAGATCATAGTGGCTCCAGGGCAGACGGCCTACCAGGAAATTTGCCGGTATCCCAGTAGGTCAGTCCGGCCCTGCTACTAAGGCAAGGCTCTCGCGAACATCGCTGGATCGAGAGGGTGCTCAGGTAAGTATTAGGGGGGCTGCTGCACGCAGAAAGTATTTTACCTTCATGCATAGCATGCATGAAGGTTAAAAACCTTGCACCTTTACAACCACTTTAAACCCCCCCCCCCCCCCCCACACACACGCACACAAACACACACACATCACACTGCAAGAGTTAAAGTGGTTGTTAAAAGAGAAGTTTGGCATTTTTTTTTCAAGAATCCTACTTACTGGTGGTTAGGTGGATGCATCATCGGTCTGGCTCTAAGACTGAGTACTGAGGAATCAAAGACCACTGATCGCTTGGTTCTCAGAGCTCTGTGGGCAGAGAGCTGGTGATTGTCAGTCACCGCTGTCTGCTGTGCCCCCCCCCCCACATTCACTGGAGCTCTGGGCTGTGTAGGGGGCAGGAGAGCTAGAGCCAGGTGTCGGTCCAGGGTTGTGGGCGGATCTTGACCATGTTGTTGCATTCTTTCCACAGCCTGGACCGGCTCTGTGACATCAGCCCTGCTTTCTTTTGAAAACGGGTCACAGGAGTGCAGAACTGCTTTGGCTTTACTTCTCCTTTAAGGCTGAAGGTTTTTTTTACCTATGTATGAAGTCCCCTCTCCATCCAGAGATGTATATGGGAGCCTCAGCTGTCCCGGGTCTCTCTCCTCATTGAGTGAGACAACTCACTCTGCTGGCTCCCACTGCTGTCAGTCACAGTCAGTGGGCCAATGAGGAGAGAGCGGGGGACACTGGTCAAGGGGGAGGAGCCAGATGATTGGGCTGCTCTGTGCAAAACCATTGCACAGAGCAAGTAAGCATGATGTGTTTGTTATTTTTTTAAAAATGAATCTTTAATCACTTTAAGGGCCCTTTAACACTGATATGGTTTTCCTATGTTTTTACCTTGCAAGAAACATGCAACAAAATTTTTTCCCTTTAAATCTTCACACCACTGCGCTGCGAGTGCAGTGCATTTTTAAAAGTCCTGCATGCTGCATCTTTGGTGCAGTTTTGAAAAATGCAGCTCCCCACTGGAATGAATGGAAAACATTGCAAAAACACATCACCAAAAACGCACCACGTTTGCATTTTTGCTATGTTTTTTGTCACATGTTCATTTTTCACGGATGCAGACAACCAGAAAACGCACCAGAAACACATCTAAAATGCATAAAAATGCATTTTTAGCGTCATTTTGTTACAGAGCAGTGTGAAAGTACCCTTATATGCTTGTTATTTCTAGTAGTATTAAAAGAGGCAATATTATTTACTATACTTCCCACTCTGGCCAACTTCAGCACTCCCTGGTGTTTTGGGCTGTGGGTGACGCCAACCTTGCTTTGTATGTGGAGGTAAGTAGCACTCCTTATTCCTTTACCTCAAGTTATTGAGTATTTAACCCTTGGGGTGTGCGGGTCCCCATTGCAAAGAGATTTTTTATTTCCAGCCCAGAGTTCTTTTTACATTTGTGTGGTGAGTTAAATGGATGGACGTAGGGTTGCTACCTCATCCCTTTAAACCTGAACACACATGAATTACACAGGTTGTTCTGAGGCTAATTTAATGCAGATAAGTCACCAAGTGAGTTTAATTACCACCCTAATCAGCCACAGAAACTGTGTAATTAATATGTGTTCGGGTTTAAAGGGATGAGGTGGCAATCCTAGATGCACAGTAACACATTAACATGCATTGCATTAAGGGAGCCTACTCATTTTAAAGGAGCTGCCAACTGACCACAGCATGGGAATATTCGTGCATAACTTTCTATTTGTAAAGCAACACATGACAATGTACTTCAACGTGTTGATGCTCACTACATTGCAGTTGCATTTCGGGTGCCATTCAGAATTATATTATGTGATTTACAGCAATGCAAATGTGTGAATCAACAAAGTGTGGGCTTGGGGGGCAGAGAACTGTGACCCCAATCCCACCCAGTTGCGTGACGATAGCGAATGAATATTCGCTATTTTCACACTAAATCTCTTCCCCGCCAATCAGGAAGTGGGTCATGAGACCCGTTTCCTAATTGGCCAAAACATCAGGCGATCCTATCGGACGCCTAGCACCTAGGAAGAGGAGATGCACGGCGGAAGCCGCTCGAGGAGAGGACACCAGAATCACTGGCAGCAGCTCGCCGCCCGCCACCCGCCATGTTGGAGGACACCGGAGGTGCCCAGGTTGTGGTAGTGCTGCACCGCCGGGGGGTGGTGGTAGTGCTGCGCCGTTGGCCGCCCAGGGGGTAGTGCCGTGCCGGTTGTTTGCCGCCCCCCCAAAAACTGTGTACAACCACCGTCAGGTTATTCACAATCACGTAGTGCTCCCAGCTATAGCCAGCAGCACTGGTTAGTGTATTCTGGTGGCAGGGAAGTCTCCCTGCTGTCAAAATACAATAAAAAAAAGAAAAAATAGCCCTATTTCCCCATCCACATGCTCGATGTGGATGGAGGAATTGGGTCTTTTCCTTTTTCATTCAACCCACTGGTCGATGAAAAAAAAAAAATGACAAATGTTTGTGCTGCCTTGGAGGATCCTTTTATTCACAGGAATATATTTCAGATATCTTATTTGTGCTTAGCAACACAACATTACCGGCTTTGGTAATTACTTCTGTATACTCATTATTTTTAATTATTAGCTAATTATTTCTATATAGACTGTGTCATGATTGCCCCAAAATTCTCTGTATTGTGTGAGAACTTCACTCTACCATGGGCTACTTAATTCTACATTCTCACAAAGAATATGTTACTTATTTTATAAGACTAACAACAATAACACTGTAGAAAGAAAAATGCCTCAAAAAATAACAAAATATTCATTATAAATGTTATGTTTAACCAGTTGCCGCCCGCCCGCCGTGGCTTGACGGCAGCAACTTGGCTCGTTATCGCGAAGTGTTGTGTTCCGGGGGGGTACAGCGGACTTGATGTCCGGCGGTTACCCGTGATCACCCCCCCCGAGCGGCAGAACAGAGGTCCATGTATGTAAACACGGATCTCCGTTCTGTTAGAGGGGGAAGGGATGTCATCACAGGCTCCCTGTGTTTGGGAGCTGTGATCACTCCCCTCCCCCAGCCAGCCCAGCCCCCATACAGTTAGAACACACTGGGGGAACAGAGTTAACCCCTTAGAGCGCCCCTTGCAGGTTAACCCCTACCCTGCCAATGACATTTATACAGCAATCAATGCATTTTCATAGCATTGACTGCTGTATCAATGCCAATGGTCCCAAAAAAGTGTCAAAATGGTCCGACATGTCTGCAATATCGCAGTCCCGATAAAAATCACAGATCGCCGCCATTACTAGTGAAATATAAAAAAAAAATAAAAACCCCATAAATTAATTCTCATCATTAGTAAACGCTGCAAATTTTCTGCAAACCAATCAATAAACGCCGATTGCGATTTTTTTTTTACCAAAAATATGAGAAAGAATATAAATCAGCCAAAACCGATGAAAAAAAAGTTTTTTTATATATTTTTTTTTGGATGTGTATTTTAGCAAGAAGTAAGACATTTTTTTTTTTTGCAAAATTGTCGCTGCAAAAAATGTATAATTGCATTAAAGAATGTTAGAAATGTATTACACGTGTCATCGTGTATTGCATCATCACCGTACAAAAGACTGTCATATGACATAGCACAAATCAGTCCCCTGTTATATGAAACACTTCAGTGTTGCAAAATATTGTGAAAACATACAACAGCAATATGACAAAGCTCTTTTATTTCTATCTACTTCATAGGTTTGAAAAAACAGGAGGGTACTCACCAGACATATTATTAGGTTAGATAAATATGTACAAAGCTTTAGCGATGACATCAATATGGCTCTTGTATTTATTTTACGGATGTTCCAAGATAAGTCTGATTTTGAATATTTAAATGTTTAATCATCCACTGGCTACTTTTATCTCTCAATGACTATGATGGTAAGATCTCCATCCTAAAGCCCAATAACCTGCTGCCACAAAATGGCTCAGTGGCGGCTGTTCATAAGGGGTGCAGGGGCGCCACCCCCCAATCCATGCGCCCGGCCCCTAATCTTCATGCAGGGCACCGAACGCATTGTTTTTTTTTCTAAGCACATAATTAGAGCCTGAGGCTCCAACTGGCTTCAAAAAGGGTGGTTTCAGGGCGCAGAGCACTGCACTCTGAGCACACCCACTTGTGTGACATTAGCGAAATATTATTCCCTAATGTCTTCCAGCTTCTCCAGCCAATCAGGAAGCGGGTTCTGAGACCCGATAGGCCGGGAGTCCTAAGACTCGATTGGCCGAGAGGAGATGCAGTTGGAAGATACCGAAGCTGCGACCTGGATGGGGTAAGTGCAGGGCTGGCAGGCGGCCTGGCGGGCAAGCAAGTGGGCAATCGATTGAGCAATGGGGGTGAACGGGGAGAGTGAGGGGGTCAAGTTTGTTTGCCACCCCCACAAAAAAATTGAGCACCAGCCACTACTGTTCCTGTTGCATTCTTCATAGTATATTGAAATGATCCATATAGAGTTGGACCCCATTGAATTAGCTGTGATAACTGTGCAGGACTGAGATGTCACATGTAGGTATCTTGCCATCTGTCCCCACCAGAAGCTTGAATAAAAAAGAAAATGATTTGATTACCTCATCCACACACTCGGTGTTGATGGGGGAATCCCTTCCGTTGTCAGAATACAATAATCGATGTTGCCGGTGACCGCTACCCCCTCAGGAGCCGATGGATTTTGGGTTCCCCTTTGGCTTCACAGCCAAGAAATTTTAGTAGGCACATGTAGCCATAAAACCAGCCCAAAGGCTTTGTTTTTGTCATTTATTAGGAGTAAATAACTTGGATGGGATTAGGGTGGTTTTGGGATGCCCAGAACTCGGTCAATATAAAAAATTGAAGACAACTTGAGTGATCGTAGACTTCTAGCAAAAATCCCAGACTGTATTCCCTCTGGAATAATTGTACATCCTGGCTAGCCACAAGTCCCAATTTGATTTCAGGTCTTTTAATCTTCCCTGTAAAATGCCAGTGCATCTGGCTCCAACTTAGAATTCCCCAAGCAAGGGTGAAGGATAACAATATACTGTCCTTCTGAAAGCTAGCTGAATATCGCACTCGGCTGCAGTGCAATCTTCCTTGTAGACTTTGGGGGGTAAAAAGTGTACAAGAACTTTAGGGCTCATTTACACTTCCTTCAACTTCAACACATATTAGTGTGCCTACCACTTCAACATGCTTTTTTCATGTGTTTTTGATGCTTCGGTGATGCTTCCATGATGTTTCAATGATGGCACCCTTCATACCTCTCCCCTCTTCTGTGCTGGGGATTCTTATATTGATACATCTTTGACTGGGATTGAGGATCCTGGATAAGGCTCTGCATCTTGCCTAACTATTTTTATGGCATTTGAGTGTTTACAACCAGTGAGTGACCTTTCTAAAGCTTGTATCCATGGACTTTTAGAATCCTGCGGTGTTATCGCTTTTTACCTTCAGTCTATAAACAGGCTTGTGCTTTGCTCATACCAGAAGACCTCTCAATATTACCGCTGGTAGTTTACACTGTGCCGAATACTTTTGACTATACCATTTGTTTGAATCAGTCTGGCTTGGACTGCTCTGCTTTCCACCCTGGGTTGCTCTCCACCCAAGTAAAGAACATCTCAACATACCTACAGTCACTGGTATTAATACCATCTATGGAGGGAGAGATTCAAATTGATCCACACTATGTACGATGACTGTGGAGGTGTGTATTCCCTACAACAGTGCTCCTAAATCCACCAGGATAGACTTGAACCTATGGGCCCACACATTTGGCTACGATTTGATTAAAAGTTGCTGCTCTGTAATTTACATTAAGCTCCTGAAGAAACAGAAGAATGTCCACGAAACATGTCGAGCATTAATTCTGCTAACAATATGTGACAATTTGTTTAGTCACTTCCTGTATGCAGCCTAAATCTACAGAGTGATTTGGTGCCTTTTATAGACACTCACTATTATGTTGCTGTAATGAATACATATGTGTCCTTTCCCTGTTTTTAAGAGATATTTTTGTAATAAATTGAATTCTTTTTTATATATCCTGTGTGTAAAGCCTCTATATGGAACCATGAAAATCCATGTTAGCGTCTACTTCCTGTTCTCATTCTAGTTTAGGATGTAGGTACTACTTATTGCGATCTTATACATGGCACATTCTCTAGATGCTTCAATGATGCTTTTTGAAGCTTTAGGCTGGGTTCACACTGGGTGCAGACATGGCTTACAGCAGGGGTCCGGTGCGCCCCTGTTCTCCGTTTCAGGAACAAATCAGGCCCAAATGTTTGCCTGAGTTCGGACCTGAAACTGACCCAAAGATGCACAGGACCCTTGTGTAATGCGCTCCATGGCCACCCCGGAGATGTGTGAACCAGCTCCATTGAGAGCCGGTCACACTCTTCTGTCATGCGAATTGGATGCGGGGAAACCCGTATCCAATTCGCATTAGTGTGAACCCAGCCTTAATGAAGCTTGGTAAATGCCCTGTGTTTGCATTAATTTTCTATTTGTTTTAAAGAAACCCAGTAGAACCCCAGTTTAATAGCACCCCCAGTCAGCAGTTCCCCAGCTCATTATTAACCCTGTTCAGCAGATGCCCAGCTCATTAACCCCTGTTCAGTAGATCCCCAGCTCATTGGTACCATCGCTCAGCAGATCCCCAGCTTATTAGTATCCTTGTTTAACAGATCACCTGCTCAGTAGTAATCCCAGCTCTGCTGGTGCTTCACTCAGTAGTAACCCCTAGCTCTGCTGATCCCCCGTTCAGTAGTAAGCCCCAGTTATGCTGATCCTCTGGTTTGCTGTTCCTCCTCTGTCTCTGGTACCTGTCCACCTCCTGCTATATTTCTCCAACGCTGCGCAGCACATGTGACATTTCTAGTTTCTCCTGCTCCAGTCCCCAACCTCTGCTGACCCTCAGTCCATCTGTCCTCTCTCTCTGGTCCTCGCTGTTAGAGCCTAGCCATAGCGCTGGGGGGGGGGGGGGGTTGAGGGGTTAGTGGCATATGATTTGGAATATGGGATGTCTAAAAAGCTCATGGTATAATGGCCAGGTATCCACAAACCTTTAACTATATAGTATATGAGCTACAAATGAATGTTATTTTGCTTCTGAAAGCATAACCTATTGTCCAGTGAAAAGGGAGACAGAATACACAGACAGATTAGCCTTTTACATAATATATATATAAATATTGCATTTGTTTCCAATATATTATTTATCTCAGTAGTACACATATTTTGAAATTAAAAGTCCATTAGTGGCTCTATTAGCTTTAAATCTGGATGGAAAGGTTCGCCCAGTGCTTCCTGGGATATCTCATACCTGCAATACCTCCAAAACAAAGCGAAGCTAAAGCTGAATAAAAGCCTCTTAAAAGCTGCAGGTGCTTCAAACGAGCTTTGTCATAGACCTCTATGGAGGCTTCAGAGATGCTTTGAAGCACCAAGAAAGCGACATAGGTATCATTTTTGAAGAGAAGAGAAGCAAAGCAAAGCAAAAGCAACGTGTAAATGGGACTGTAAGCTAACCATTTTACTTAGTGACAAGGGCATTGATTGGCATTCAGAGCACTTTAAAAAAGAGTGCCCAAAGCCACATTCTGAAGTAAGTGTAAAAAAGTCCTAAGGACCATTGTGGCTACACTGTCTTCTTAACACAAACTACAGACTGTCAGAGCATTTCCAATACTGATCCCAGCACTGGGACATTAGCACAAGATTATCCCAAGCAGTTAAAGCAGTGACAGCCCATCCATGGGGGAGGCACGAGCACCGCCCCCCCATCCATGCATGTAGATCATCCCCTGATCTACATGCAGGGTGCCAGATGCATGGATTCCAATGAGAGGTTTTTTTTTTTAAGCACATGATTAGAGCCAGAGGCTCTAATTGGCTTCAAAAAAGGGTGGGCTCGGGCAGCAAAGCACTGAGCCCTAGGCCCACCCAGTTGTGTGACAATAGCGAATGAATGTTCGTTATTGTCAAACTGATTCTCCTCCCAGCCAATCAGGAAGCAGGTCCTGAGACCCGTCACCCAATTGGCCAAAAGGAGATCTGATCAGATTGGCTGGCAGAAGGCGGAGGGAGGAGATGCTGGGGAAGCGAGGAAGCAGCCACTTGCAGCCCATAGAGAAGCCGCCGCCCGGATTTCTGCCCACGAGATGGGGTAAGCGTGGGGGGCCAACCTACTGACTGACTGATCCTGGGACGAGGTGTCGCCGGTGACCTGACCGACCAGAGGGGTGGATTATTTGCCAGCCCCGCCCAAAGAAAACCACCAATCACCACTGAGTTAAAGGTTGGCCGTAGCTGTCCCTCCTGAATGGCTAGCTGGGTATTGCACCTGGATTCCTCTCCCTTATAGGCTTTGGGTGGTGAAACAGGCAGAGGTTACTCACTCAGTCTCTTAATTCCTGCAGCAAAGATGGTGACTTCTGCCCAGGCCTCTTGCTCTCCAGGGGCCACTTGCTTGCCTGTGTGTCTCAACCAGTCAGTATGAGACTGAAGGGGGTGAGTGTTCTTCTCAGCTTCTTTCTCTCAGCACATTGTCTCTCTCTTTCTCTCTCTCTGGCACCTTCTGCCAGAAGACAGAGCCCCCCCCCCCCAGCACAGGGGTCCCCTCCAGGCCTCTGGATCCTGGATTCTCTCCCCACATGGTCAGGCTCCTGAGCATTTATGGGCAAACTCTCCACCCTTCTGGGTCATGCTCAACTAGGGATTAGTAGAGATTCCATGAATATTCAGGCTTCTATCTCCATCCCTCCGCTCACTAAATTCTGGAACTTTCTGGTAGCTTCCAGAAGCCAGGGGGAGGCGACAGAGGCTAAGAGTCCTCAGAGCCTGCCAGCTGAACTGTACATGACCCCAATTAATTCCAGCTCCATGGACTGCAGTAAAGCTTAACTAAATGTACCTACCCTATTTGCCTTTAGCCGGTGGCACTGATCAAGTGAAAGAAACCCAGCAGGCTGGTTGTACAGAAGCTGAATGAAGGACCAGCACAACCAACCTGCTGAACTGGCTGAATTTTTATCCATCTATGTCTGGCTTAAGAGATAAGCTAACATTGATAGTAATTTTAAGTGTAACTAAAGGCAAAACTTTTTGTTTAGTTTTGGATAGAGTGGGGATGGTTTAGAACACCTGTCATGTTTTATTGCTGTCTGTTCCCTGATTAGGGAGATTCACCCTCTACTTGTCCTGTTTACCGTTATCACCAAAAGTGAAAGTAAAAGAAAATCCCAAATTTTGGATTGTCCTCAGAACAGTAATAGAGGCGAAATCTTCTAATGGGGACACTAACTGGTGATTCCCTCACTTTAAAGGGATTTCCACTTACTTTTTGTTTGGCTATGGGACAGGAAGTAAAGGGAAATCTCTCCAAAGGGACACAGATGGCAAAGAAACTGACAAGGGCTATAACCCTCCTTTACTTTATCCAAAATGGAAAAAGTTTTGCCTTAAGTATATCATCAGCTTTAAAGGTGCTGCTTAGTTCTCCAAATGCAGATGTTTATCAGCTGCTTACTGTTATCAAGCTTTGGGAGAGTAGATAATATGCACATTTTTGGGTTCCCAACCAGTACTGGGACAAGTCCATCCAGCACCCAGGGCAAGGATGCAGCCCCTCCCCCACTACTAATGGATGTCGTAGAATGGGTGTACTTCCCTACATTCATTTTCTGACCCCTTGCTCTGCTGCACCCAGGGCAGCTGCTCCTCCTGCCCACCCCTTGTCCCAGCCCTGCTCCCAACACCCTAACCTAGTATGTGTTTGTTCTTTACTGCTGTGTGTCACCATGATGTTCAACAAATTAGTGGAACACAAAAGAGATCAGGGATTTTTTTCTAATTTTGTATCACCTGTATTACTGCAACACAAAATACATCTGCTTATGTTCTATGTTTTGAGACAACTCCAGGAATCTACAGGGCAGACCTATTTCTGTTGCTGGTTGTCAAGAAATACCTAAGAACATTACCGCCAGCACAAGGGAACATTTCCTCATAAATAATAGGTGTAGATAAGCTTCTTGTAGCCTCCAGTTCCTAAGCTTCTCAATGCCTTTTCCAATGTAAATACACCTCATTACTAGTCTGCAATGACATCATTTGTTTAAGCATGATTGTGTCATCACATGGCACAGCTTTGAATACTTATGTACTATACTCACTGTGTAAGTTTTAGGCAATACTGGTCACATTATAACGACGTAGGGGTTATTATAATATTACTGGTGGGGTAACAGAATTATGCTAATTCAAGATTATAAAGGCAGAGAGGCTATGGGGCAAAGGTTATATGTGATATATGTTAGAGAGATGATTACATACCTGAAAGGTTATATATAAAACGTGTAACTCTGGATTATAATGGAGTCTGGAGGATTATAATGGAGTCTGGAGCTTTATAATGGCATGGGGGATTAAAACTGTGGCTAGGGGAGTACACATTGCAATGCTGGTAAGACTGTAAATTATAAACCTATTTGGTCGATAATAAAGGCTGCAAGGATATAAAATCATTTTGTTGGCTTGGTAAAAGATAATATTTTTAATGCTGGCTAACACATGGTTGTGGTAGATATGGTTGCAGGAGGAGTTGTGGGGAGATATGGTCCATTGGGAAGCAATGGGCTTTTTTGAGAGACATGTAAGGTTGCCACATCATCCCTTTAATCCAGGACACATATTAATTACACAGGTCCTGTGGCTGATTAAGGTGGCAATTAAACTCACTTGGTGCCTTATCTGCATTAAGTTAGCCTCAGAACCTGTGTAATTCATATGTGTGCTGGATTAAAGGGATGATGTGGCAACCCTAGAGACATAGTCCTCGTAACAGGTTATAATGATGCTGTGTGTTTTTATGGCATGCTGCTTGGAACCAACTAGGTGATAATCCTGGGGGTAGGGTTGCCACATCATCCC
>BLSH010291330.1:563831-592567 GCA_018402905.1 Glandirana rugosa | reverse complement strand
ATGAGACAAACACCCTCCGAAGATTATGAGCTTATTCACATCAGTTCCGAAGTTAGGACCGGACAAAAAGAAAAAAAACAACGTAACGTTCCCTTTACGTAAGAGGAGCTTTGTGCGTAACTACTCGGTCGGTAACCTAGTCACGACCACACAGTCTCCTTCTCAAATTAAATTTTATCAGGACGTTTCGTGTGAAGTCTCTGAGGAATACCAGGCCCAGTGATTCATTCCTGCCCAACTCAGAGGTCCAGAGTCTCAGTATCACTGTCCCACCACTAGTCTCTGTATGTACCAGAGATAAAACCAAAGTACTTCCATAAACTCCAGACCAACCCTATCCTTGTTTATTAGTTACGTTCTCATAAAAGGCACCCCCCCCCCCCCCCTCATCCATATCAGGGAAGGTAGTCCCCCCCCCCCCCCCACGGAAAATACTCTTGCATTGATTATTTGTTCCTATCCCAACCAGACCTCAAATACCTTCATGAAACCAAAATAGAGACCATGTATGTCTCTGATCACCACCCTGTCACTATGACTCTGAGACCTGGAGACTCAACCCGTCCTTACTTAGTGACCCGGACCATAAGGAGTCTCTGAAGTGTGCTTTGCAGGACTATTTTAAATTAAACTCTTCCTCTGACACACCAGCACTGATCCAATGGCTGGCTCATCAATGCGTGTTTCGAGGAGAATGCATTTCCCTTGCAATGCAACAAAAAAAAGAAAAACAGGCCAGGATTGAAGCCTTGACTACACTTATTCGAGTATTAGAAGCCTCCCACAAACAGAGTAAAGCCGTTTCGGACTATACATCATTCGTTTCAGCGAGACACAATCTTTTAGAGGAACTAGGTAAACAAATAAAGCGTAAATTTATACTAACAACCAAACTCTATTATGACCAGGCAAACAAATGCGGCAAATTGCTAGCGAGACTTTTACAGGGTAGGAAAGCCCGAATGACCATCACTGCAATCCACGATAAGAAAGGGAGAAAGTTCCACAAAAACGAAGACATAGCACAGCAGTTTGTCAACTATTATTCTAAACTCTATAACCTCCCCGGCCCAGTCCCCCCATCGCAAGGCACCCGCACACGCACTCAGGCTATAGAACAATATCTTTCCTCGCACAAAATGTCTAAACTCTCCCCTGAAGCAGCATCAGCGCTAGAAGAACCTCTGCAAGCGGGGGAAATTAAAACCGCCCTGGAAAACATGATACCTGGTAAAAGCCCTGGCCCTGATGGCCTTACAAGCTTATACTAATGTTCTCAGATATCCTCTGTCCACACTTCCTTAAAGCGTTTAACTCCCTGGCCCAGTGTAAGAATCCCCCCAAAGATCTACTTGAAGCCCATATCTCCGTAATTCGAAAGAAAGCAAAAGATGCCACCTCAGTTGAAAATTATCGCCCCATCTCACTCTTAAATGTGGACATCAAGATCTATGCGAAAATACTTGCAAACAGACTTCTCCCATTTATACCCCAATTGATCTCCCAAGATCAGGCAGACTTTGTCCCGGGAAGGGAAGCCCGAGATAACACTATTAAGGCATTAAATATCCATCATTGGCTAACCAGCTGGGCAACGGAAGGTTTCTTCCTGTCCACGGAGAAGGCGTTGGACAGGGTGGCCTGGGATTTCATGGCAGCTGTTCTTGCCTCAATTGCTTTAGGCACCTTCATGCAGACCAGTATCCTGAGTCTCTACTCCAATCCCCAGGCCAGGGTTAGGACCAACGGTCACCTCTCAAACGTGTTCTCCATCCGTAATGGCACTAGACAGGGCTGCCCATTATCACCGCTAATCTTTGTCCTAACGCTTGAACCCTTTTTAAGATGTGTCTGTTCCAACCCAGATATTGGTGGGATCACAATTGCCAATACAACCTACAAAATCGCGGCTTTTGCCGATGACATCCTCTTATTCATAACCAAACCCAAAATTACAATTCCCAATTTGCTACAAGAATTTCGTAACTTCAGGGAACTCTCTAATTTTAAAATGAATTGGAACAAATCCCATGCATTAAATATCTCCCTCCCAGCCCAAAATGCCAAGAACTTTTCCCATTCACCTGGCGCTCAGGCACTATCCCCTACTTAGGTATTCAACTGCCCTCCAAACTGTCATCTATCTATTCCCTAAATTTCGCCCCCTTTCTGCAGGAATTTTCTAAGGAGCTAAACTCATGGGATAAACTTAACATATCTTGGTTTGGACGTGCGGCCACAATAAAATGAACCTCCTTGTCACAACTCCATTGGGGTCTGGTGACAGGTGCATACCACTGGAGTGCGAATCGCACCAAAATAGTGTAGCACAGCACAAGGTTGTGGATCTATGGCTGACTGCAGCTTAGTAGTACTGGCTGATACGGGGAGAGGGCTCCCTAGAGCACAGACACTGAAACTCAGGGAGCTAGTGCATCGGTTTCCCCAGGGCACGGAATCTAAGTGCTAGTGGGTGTTCACCAGAGCCTCTAATGGTGAGGATGAATTTGGCTGCAACTGGATCCAGGTCGCGGCCCCCAGGGTCCCCTAGCTCTCGCTCGGCTGGCCCCAGGTGATAGGGGGGAAGCAGCAGCACAGGAACAGTAAGAATAGTCAGAGGAGTAGCAAAGGGTCAGGGCAACCAGAAGACAGGAGAAACCGAAGACAAGCCGAAGATCAAGGTAACAGGCAAGAAGGGATAGTCAGACAAGCCAAGGATCAGAATACGGATAAGACTCAGAGCAACCAAAGAGACAATCACAGACACAAGCCAAACACGGACAAACATTGATCAGCAATGCAGCCTTGTACTGCCAGGCTTATATCCTGTTACCAATTAAGGCCTGGGGAGGAGGCCAGCTGAAGAGGGCCTACTAAAGCACACAGGTGAGGAAGGCCCAGCCTCTAACTGGACACATGCAGCAAAGGTAGGCAACAGATAAGACATGTGTTAGCTGGTTACATGACACTCCTGCCGAGATTCCTGTTTATTGCGCAAGCAATCCCGATCATGCTCCCTAGAGCAATCTTTACTTCTATTAGATCCTAAATTAGTGCGTATCTCTGGAAAGGCCACCAGCCCAGATTCAGCATTGCAAGGCTTTCAGCTCCTAAACATAATGGAGGGATTGCCGTACCCGACTTAAAAAAATACCACAGAGAGCTTTTATTAACCAGGCTAGTAGACTGGCACATACACGAAGATTCTAAAGACTGGGTTCAGTTGGAACAAAAAGTATCGAAAAGCCTCACTAGCCAACATAGCTTGGCTTCCTCAAGGGGAGGGGGAACTGACGAACAAAAATCATCCCATCATCTTTTCCTCTATCCAGTGCCTTAGAGAGACTATTAAGCTCACCTCGATATCGTCCATCCCTGATCCCATGACTCCAGTAGAAGACAACCCGAAATTCACCTTGGGGTCAGAAAAGGGTTTTGCAACCTTCACCACTTTTTTAAACAGGGTACATTCCGCTCTAAGAAGCCATTTCTATGCCCACTTGATCATACTTCCAATTAAGGCACTTTCTCAGTAGCTCAAAAAATGCAGGGAACTACAGCAGACCCTTAACTGCTTTCGAAAAGTTGTGCACCTCCCCACCGCAAAAACATCTAATCGCTACTATCTACTCGATTCTCGCAGACACCGACCCTAATCCCATGACCTCTATTATAAAATCCTGGGGCCCGGACCCCCTAAACACCATCTCGCAGGAAAACTGGGAATCGATATGCCTGACAGCACACAAAGGCTCCAGAAATGTGAACACTCAAGAGCATAACTATAAGGTCCTAACTCAGTGGTACAGAACACCTTCCTTGCTCCATAAAATACCCCCCAAATCCCCGACATATGCTGGAGGTGCGGGAACCCGGGGGGCACAATGCTGCATGTATGGTGGGAGTGCCCACTGATCTCCCCATACTGGGTGCAGGTCCACAAGATTACATGCAAAGTATCCACATACCCAATCGAGTTCACAGTTCACCAATATCTCTTACACTACTCCGCAATTTTGAAGCAGGCATATAGGAAATCTCTGGTTATGCACATGATAAATTTGGCCAGGATGTGCATCCCCGTCCTCTGGAAACAAACAAAAGTCCCTTCGCTTCAAAATTGGTTCCACAGACTAAATAAAACCATGGAGATGGAAGAACTTATCAATATCTCCTCAGACAACGTAAACAGACATCTGAAAACCTGGATGTGCTGGATAGAGTATCAGTCGTTGAAGGAATACCTAGAGATCCTCCAAACTTGACCCCTTTCCTAGAGGGTAGCTACCCGATCTGACCTAATTAGAATTCCAGTTCCTCCTGAGTCACCTAGTATCTTCACGACCCAACCATAATACCTTCCCCCTCTTTTTCTTTCCCAACTTCCCCCTTGTTTTACCATTCTTCTAATCCCTTGGCGCGTCTCCTGGCTCAGAAAATAAGCACTTTCCCCCTTCTTCTCTCCTCTTCTCTTCACTCTTCTTTCCATCTTCCCATTCTACACTAGAATTTCGGTGTCCCGTCCTATTCTTTCAAGGACTCAGTCGACAAAACCTTGAAGCATCACTCCCATCATTTGCAACTGCCATC
The DNA here is from genome assembly GCA_018402905.1 of Glandirana rugosa. NCBI lineage: Eukaryota > Metazoa > Chordata > Amphibia > Anura > Ranidae > Glandirana > Glandirana rugosa. The sequence continues at coordinate 587,977 of BLSH010291330.1, read as the reverse complement.
ACTGACAACTTCATTTACACCCCTTATGAGAATAACCAGTGTTCCAGTGGCATCATGGAAACAGATAACAGGAAGTTTCAATTAACATCTTATTTCTATGAGGCTCATTATCTTTAATCTTCTCCAATGCCTAATTGCCCAACAGAACCAGGTGTTGATGGTTTTCTGCACACAAGTAATTTACTTAATCAAGATCAGTTAACTGAGTATGCAAACCTCAAGTTGGATATGACGACATTTGTACTGTTTGTTTAGATTGCAACTTAAGTCCTGTCTGATGTAATATGGACACCAATGTACCGCCTCTCTTTATCTCTGTTTATTGTTTTGTCCTTTGTATCTCTCCCAATAAACTTTTATGGAAGTAAAAAGAGGAAAAAAAAAAGGGATCTATATTAAAAAAAAAAAAAAATGTATATCCAAATATGTATTGTTCAACCACAGGGAATTATGGTTGCTGAGGGGAAGTAGAAAATGCAGAAGGCAGAAACCATAGTCTTCAGAGTATCTGAAGAAGTAAAGGGCATCCATATGTCCCACAGCATTTTACATCTGTCAAAAGAATCAGTCTCTAAAGCTAACATCTTCTCCATTTTTGTGATATTGACCATGGATACCCATTATAAAAGGGGTAGTATAATGGGGGATTTCCAGTGGTTAGGTATGTATCTAGGGACAGTCAGATATGCAGGTAGGTTCCTTGTTTGTAGTCACATCTACAGCATTTTACAGGTTCAGAGAGAAATAAACTGTGTAAGGAGACCGGATCTCTGTACCATCTAGTATTTTGAAATTCTTTTCCTGGGCATAGCAGGAAATGATTTATGAGTAACTAAAAACAATGTATGCCAATCCTTCGGGGGTAGGGGCGGATATCACAGCTAAGATCTCTGGCCTATAGCCTTGTGTATGTGGGTAAGGAGCTATTCACAGACAATTGTAAAAGCATATATAAAGTGGACAGTGCATGCTGGGAAGCCTCTGAGAGGGGCACAGTCTTTCAAATTCAGTCAAGGGCGATGGGATGAATTTGAATTGTTTACAAAAAGCTTTTAAGTACAGGCCACTGAGCCAGTCAATAGGACCTATAACTGCAGAGGGGGGGAAAGTATGGAGATCAGACTGGGGGTGGATGAATGAATGAGCAACCGGCCATGTCGACCTTGAGAAATAGACTATCATATGGGATTTAAAACTCATTGGGAGTGCCGGGTTGTCAAACAATGGGGTAAAAGGACAGGGGTCAGAAGATAAGACACGTTGGTATTTGAAAGACAACCATTTCCTAAAGGAAGCAATGGTCGGGGAAGAGGTCTCTTCTATTAAAGAAAATTACAACTTCAAACTCCATGGCAAAAAGCTCTTAGGGCTATAGGTGATAAGTCCTGCTCCACCATAGTAGAAGCTTTAGTAAAAGGAAGTGGGGACCACTTCAAAATATGGGTGAGCAGTGGCAGCTAGTGAAGTTTTAGAATGGGGGGGCGCCAGACCCCGCCCTTCCTTTTTGACCCCTCCCACATCTCATAAGCCCCACCCCTTATAGAATACACCCACTCCATCCCTTGTATTCCACTTATTCTGTCAGGAGTTTACAGCTCGGCATCACAGGACAGGGTATACAGCACAGCATCACAGGACAGAGTATACAGCTCAGCCTCACAGGACAGAGTATACAGACCCAGCATCATAGGACAGAGTATACAGCTCAGCATCGCAGGACAGAGTATACAGCCCCAGCATCACAGGACAGAGTATACAGCCCAGCATCACAGGACAGGAGTATACAGCCCAGCATCACAAACAGGAGTATGCAGCTCAGCATCACAGACAGGAGTATACAGCTCGGCATCACAGGACAGAGTATACAGCCCAGCATCACAGGTAGGATATATATCCAGTATCACAGGTAGGATATATATAGTCAGTATCACAGGTAGGGGTATATAGCCAGGATTACAGGTAGCGTATATAGCCAGTATCACAGGCAGGGTATATAGCCCAGTATTACAGGTGGGTAGGGGTATATAGCCCAGTATCACAGGTAGGTAGGGGTATATATCCCAGTATCACAGGTAGGTAGGGGTATATAGCCCAGTATCATAGGTAGGTAGGGGTATATATCCCAGTATCACAGGTAGGTAGGGTTAGGGGTATATAGCCCAGTATCACAGGTAGGTAGGTGTATTTAGCCAGTATCACAGGTAGGTAGGGGTATATAGCCAGTATCACAGGTAGGTAGGGATATATAGCCCAGTATCACAGGTAGGTAGGGGTATATAGCCCAGTATCACAGGTAGGTAGGGGTATATAGCCCAGTATTACAGGTAGGGTATAGCCAGAGCACAGCCCCCGCCCAACTTCATGGCCACGGGACTTGTGGCTCCGACAACACCCGACCCCCCTCCCTCCCCTCATGGGAGGTCCAGAACTTAGCGGGCTGTGGAGAGAGAGGATCCTCCTGTGTCTCCACTCTCCAATAGGCACTTTGGCCAATCAGGAAACAGGTCTCACTGACCTGGCTCCTTATTGGTGAGAAGGACCCCTAGTGTGAAAATAGCGAAAATTCATTTGCTATTGTCACACAATTGGGTGGGATCGGGGTGCACTCCCTTTGCCCCGAGCCCACTCTACTTTGAAGCCGATTAGAGCCTCTGGTTCTAATCAAGTGCTTCAAAGGAAACAGTCCCCGCAATTGTAATCTATGCGTCCGGCATCCTGAAAGGGGCCAGGTGAATGGAAAGGGGGCAGCGCAGGTGTCGGGGGGTTGAGCAAGGCTGAAGAGTGGTAGAGCTCAAAGTCTTGTAGGCCAACTCCTCCGCCTAGTTTGGAATGGTGTTCTGCCCACGTGCCCAACTCGGCAGAATGCCAAACCTGCGTCACTTTCGGTTTTTTAAAGCATTATAACTTCCTAATTATCAGGAATTTCTGTTGGTACAAAACACCGGCAACGGACAACAGTCCATTACCGGGAGATGTTGCTGTGTTAGGAACACAGCGGCAAACGGGGACAAAGTTGTCCCCGCCAAGGAGGCAGCCATTTTCTTGGTTAGTATATGAGTGGAGTATAAACCTCTGCTCATATACCGTGCACCGGACTATAGTCCATTGCTGGTGTTTTTTAAAATCACCTATTGCTGGTGATGATCAACAGAAATTCGTAACGATTATGACGTTATGATGGTTTAAAGCAGTGGTTCTCAACTGCTACTGAGACACTTTAACCGCTTGCCGACGGCTGATCGGCATTTGACGGCGACAGAGTGGATCTTGTAGGCAAAATGCCGTCATATGACGGCAGCTGCCAGATCGCGCACAGTGATCGCGTGCGCGCCGCCGGAGGCGGATTCGATCTCCGCTGGCTACCCGCGATGCCCCCCCCGGAGTGAAAGAACGGAGGTCCGTGTAAGTAAACACGGACCTCCGTTCTGTGAGGGGGGAAGGGCTGTGATCACAGCCTTCCTCTACATGGAAGCTGTGATCACTTCCCTTCCCCTGTTTTTTTTGGATTTGTATTTTAGCAAAAAGTAAGAAATTTGGGTTTTTTTGCAAAATTGTCGCTCTTCTTTTGTTTATAGCGGCGATCAGAAATGACGCAGTGGTGATCAAATACCACCAAAAGAAAGCTCTATTTGTGGGAAAAAAAGGACGCAAATTTTGTTTTGGTACAACGTCGCACGACCGCGCAATTGTCAGTTAAAGCGACGCAGTGCCGAATCGCAAAAAGTGCTCTGGTCCTAAAGGGGGAAATCCTTCTGGGGCTGAAGTGGTTAAAGAGTCCACTGGAATCAGTGAGTGACAGACCCTGGGAGCTGAAACTGCTGGAGCAGGCTGAGAGAGGAATAGTGGACAGTCTGTGGAAGCCTTGGGAGCCAGTCAGGGGAAGCAGTGTCACTGTGAGGAAAGCAGGTCAGTATGGTGGCCTGGAAGAGGGATGGGCTGGGAGTTGTAGTCCATCAAAGGCCCAGCTAGCACCCAAGTACTTTGCTACATATTCAGGGGCCCGTGATCTCTTTCCTGTTATGGGTGGTCCTGGGGCCCTGCTTACACAGTGCAGGCCTTGCCATGTGCTAGCTGTGGTGAAGAGACAGGAGTGGAGAAGCTTGATACATTTCCTTTCAAGCTGGGAACCAAGTACAGTGCTGGAGAGAGAATTGTGAGGAGAAACGGTCAGCAAGCCGAGTGCTGGAGAGAGTTGTGAGGAGTAACAGTCTGCAGAAGGACAGTCTGCAGGGCAAGTGTGCATATACAGGACTGTATATGGAAGTCGTGTACAGTAATTTCTGGGGCATTTCACAGTCACCCTTTTTCCCCATCCAAGTTATTTCCCCTAACTAAAACAAAAAAAACAAGAGGCGGCCTGGTCAGTGTCTACGGATGTGTGAGATATGGTGCGATTGAGGGCAGCTATCAGGTGAACCACAACTAATGCTTCTCCCAAGGGAGCACATGGCTACAATACATTCCCTTTAATTGAAGAATTCATAAATAATATTTTGATTTTTATAGACCCAAAAAAGGAATTCGGACTAGAAGCAAATTTTTTTACCAATAAACCTCAAAATCATGTTGGTAACATATGATAAGCGCACCGTAAAGCATCTGTCAGCCTTCTGATTAACACAGGATGATTCACTGTTAGCTTTCAGAAAGGGTTGCTCATGCTGGCTGAAATCTAGCTGACTGTAAATGGATTAACTGCTCTGTCAACCAGTATAACATAAATCATTTTTATGAGGGGCTAAATATATCAGTAACAGAAGAGCATGTACAGATATGAAACAGGTGCTTGATGCTTATGACACAAGAAGTCTTATTCAATAAAAAAAAAAAATAAGTTGAAAAATGGGGAGATCTTAGAACTCAAATTCTTAGGCCTCGTGCACACAGACAGGACATTTTTACAGCTGCTGTTAGGAGCGTTTGACAGTTTTTTTTTAACTGCCTCTAAAAGCCCCTCCATGCACACATACAGTTGTATGCAAAAGTTTAGGAACCCCTGACAATTTCCATGATTGTCATTTATAAATATTTGGGTCAGCAATTTCATTTTGATCTATCAAATAACTGAAGGACACAGTAATATTTCAGTAGTGAAATGAGGTTTATTGGATTAACAGAAAATGTGCAATATGCATCAAAACTAAATTAGACAGGTGCATAAATTTGGGCACCCTTGTGATTTTGCTGATTTGAATATCTGTAACTACTTAGCACTGATTAATTGGAACACACAATTGTTTTGGTGAGATCATTAAGCCTTGAACTTCATAGACAGGTGCATCCAATCATGAGAAAAGGTATTTAAGGTGGCCAATTGCAAGTTGTTGTTCTCTTTGACTCTCCTCTGAAGAGTGGCAACATGGGGGCCTCAAAACAACTCTGAAAACCTGAAAACAAAGACTGTTCTACATTATGGTTTAGGGGAAGGCTACAAAAAGTTATCGCATAGATATAAGATGTCACTGTCCACTGTGAGGAACATAGTGAGGAAATGGAAGACCACAGGCACAGTTCTTGTTAAGGCCAGAAGTGGCAGGCCACATAAAATATTGGAGAGGCAAAGGCGAAGGATGGTGAGAACGGTCAAACACAGCCCACAGGCCACCTCCAAAGACCTACAACATCAACTTGCTGCAGATGGTGTCACTGTGCATCGTTCAACAATTCAGCGCACTGTGCACAGGGAGAAGCTGTATGGGAGAGTGATGTGAAAGAAGCCTTTTCTGCACACACCCCACAAACGGAGTCGCTTGAGGTATGCAAACGCACATTTGGACAAGCCAGCTTCATTTTGGAATAAGGTGCTGTGGACTGAAACAAAGATTGAGTTATTTGGTCATAACAAGGGGCGTTATGCATGGCGGCAAAAGAACACAGCATTCTAAGAAAAACACTTTCTACCCACAGTAAAATTTGGTGGAGGTTCCATCATGCTGTGGGGCTGTGTGGCCAGTGCCGGTACTAGGAATCTGGTTAAAGTTGAGGGTCGCATGGATTCCACTCAATATCAGCAGATTCTTGAGAATAATGTTGAGGAATCAGTCACAAAGTTGAAGTTACGCCGGGGCTGGATATTTCAACAAGACAACAACCCAAAACACTGCTCAGAATCTTCTCGGGCATTTATGCAGAGGAACAAGTACAATGTTCTGGAATAGCCATCCCAGTCCCCAGACCTGAATATCATTGAACATCTGTGGGGTGATTTGAATCGGGCTGTCCATGCTCGGCAACCATCAAACCTAACTGAACTGGAGATGTTTTGTAAGGAGGAATGGCCCAAAATACATTCATCCAGAATCCAGACACTCATTACAGGCTATAGGAAGCGTCTAGAGCAGCCTATCTCAACCTTTTCAACACCGAGGAAACCTTGAAATAGTTCTCCAGTCTCAGGGAACCTTTCTGGGCAAAAGAAAAAAACGACAGCCTGTGCTTCCGCAGCTAAACACCGCTAAAAAGGTTAGCCATGTTTAGCTGCGTTTGATGTTTATAGGCATTTTTACATTATATAGAGTGTTTTTAATGTAAAAGCAATAAAAAACGCGAACGAGGCTAAACTCAAATGTCAAAAAGTGCGTTTTTAGCACCGCTGTAGCACTGACGTTTTTAAAACGTTGTGTGTGCATGAGGCCTTACTGTTGTTTGTGCCCTCTTTGTGGAGATTTCTCCCACTTCTATTTTTGGGTGCTCCAAGGCAGTAATAAAAAAAATCCAATTAGCGCCCGTTCATACCTAGGCGATCCGACTTCAGGGGCGACTTTGCTAGGCGATTTGAAAGTGACTTCAAAGCTACTTTCGGCATTACAACGCGACCTGAAGTGACCTCCATGCCAGACGTCTTTGCCTGTGGACAATCAGAGAAGAGAGGGAGGGGGGTTGCCTTCAAAAATGTATTTCTTTTTTCCTGTAAAGTCGCTAATTCATAGACGGTGACTTGGAAATGATTTCCATTGACTTCTATGGGCTCAAATCGCCTAGAAGTCACTTTGAAATAGTACAGGAACCTTTTCAGAAGTCAAGAAACTTGAGTAGCACATATTAAAACGGCTCCATTCATTTCTATGGGATTTCTGATGTCAGGCGATTTGAGGCAACTTGGGGCGACACAAGTCGGATCGCAAATCGCCTAGGTGTGAAAGGGCTCTCAAGGTTCTACCCACTGCTGTTGACAAAACTAAAATAAATACTTTTGCCTGGTGCACACAAATATGCCCATTGTGTTTATAATGGGGAAAACAGTTAATGGTTTTTATAATGGGGCAAACAGGTAAATCTGTACATAATTATATCTAAACTAATGGACCAACTTCTCTGTACACACGATACAACGGTCGTATGACTGCTTGTTGGTACTACCAAAGTTTTCTAGTTTGCTCATACAACTCCTGTTGTATGACCATCGTACGTCGGCTGTTCTACTCGCACGTACTAACGGTCGGATTAGCATACAACGGTCGTTCGACCTGTTGTATGCGATCGTTGAACCGTGTGTACGAGGCATAAAGGAGAATGGGAGATTTCTATAAAAATGTGTAATACGGTAGGGCCGTAAAAGCAAAAAAAAATAAATTAAAGAATAGGCCCCATTGGTTTTTTTTATCCCATCACCCATTTGTTTTTAATGAATTTTATTCTTAATAGAGGTCTATGATGATTGTTAAAGGGAAACTAAAAGCAGCAATACACACATTAGTTCCAATGGAGATCCCTATCCATTGGCAGCACGTTTTCCCAACTTCTTCCAAGCGCTGCTTTGATTGGCCAGTGCAGGATGACATCATTCCTTTTCATGCACAAAAGTCATTTGTTCTGAACACACTGGCACTGTGCTAAAAATGTAAAAGGAATTGCACATGCAGGGGGGAACTGCAGGGGATCACAAACAGGCAGGTCTCAGACATTGCGGGTCTCTTCTGTTACAAATAGATGGCCTGTTGGCAGAAATAAAAAAATTGCTTTTAATTCTTCTTTAAAGGGGTTGTAAAGTCAGAAAGTTTTTTTTATCTTAATGCATGCTATGCATTATGATAAAAAGCCCGCTGTCTGCAGCAGCCCCCCTCATACCCCCTAATACTCACCTGAGCCCCATCTCTGTCTAGCGATGTCCATGAGTGCCTCGGGCCGTCATTTCTAGGACTCTCCCCTCTGATTGGCTGAGACACAGCAGCAGTGCCATTGGCTCCCGCTGCTGTCAATCAAACTCAGTTAGCCAATCAGGAGAGGGAGGGGCCAGGGCCAAACCACAGCTCCGTGTCTGAATGGATACAGGGAGCTGCAGCTCGGCTTGGGTGCAAATCCACTGTACAGAGCAGGTAAGTATAACACATTTGTTATTTTAATATAAAATAAACTAGACTTTACAATCGCTGTACATGTCTCTCTGGGGCTGCTGGGCAGACCTCCAGTAAGCTGAGCGCTCATCTGGCCAATGAATGTAAACGTTCACCTTTATATTCACTCTTGTCACTGGTCAGTGTCAGCAATTACCTTAGGACTGTCACCTAGACCTCTAGATCATCTTCAGTCTTCCTTTTTGAATTTCAGTAAAAAAAATACACTAAAGGTAATTTTAGGGCACACGAATGCAATATATTACTACATTTTTTTGTAAAATATAAAAGATGAGGCTGTATACCCAACATGTCTAAGCTTAAAATTGCATGTACCTGAGAAATGGCAGCAAACGTCACCTATTTTCATAGGTGATGCTTTAAAAGCCCCTACAGGTCATCAGTTTAGCATTAACCATTTATAACAGGCCTGGAATTATTGCTGTTGCTCCGGCATGCGCAGTGATATTTAACATGTGTATTGCAAGTAATGTTTCCATGCATAGGCGCCCCTGACGTGTGTGTTTACATTCGTACGTGTGTGTGCGTGTGTGGGGATAGGGAGGGGCTCAAAAAAAAAATTTGCAGGGGGTTTTAAGTGCTTGTGTATAACTTTATTTTTTAAACTTTTTAATTTTACTAAACTTTCTTTTTCATCACATAGGGGACAAAAAAATCCCCTATGTGATGATTTTTTTTGGTGACTCTTTAATTAGACATCAGGAGTCTAAAAGACCCCAGATGTCTCCCCTACCCTCCAGGTGCAATGAGTATCAGCGCTTGTAGTCTCAATCAGGGACACAAGTGACAGGGTGACAATGCAAGCGTACAAATAGATCACAGCTGTCACCACATAACAGGAAGCGCTTGGACAAGGAAAGCTGTATATTTAATATGACTAATAACATCAACAGTTAAAGAATGGGGTGTACTTTAATCCAGTGTGTACCCATGACATAGGATTCAAAGGGCATTACATTTATTTCAAAAGAGGAAGCACAATAGAAGCTATTTTTTTTTAGATTTCCTGCTTTTTATTGAAACTTGGTACAGAGCCTTCTGAAGGTAGGGGGTGTGTAGGGAAAAGTTAATATTTTGATTCTCCTGTGTGTAAATATTTAGCTTTTGCTACTGAGCTTTATAAACAGCAGCCTTTTTTTTACCAGAGGAGCAAAGCAAAACCCAGAAAACCTGAAAAGTAGCTCAGAGCACCACATGCTGGCTGGATAAAAATATTGTAATGCAATCTTTTATATTTATTTATCTAAAATAAAGAGAAAATATTTAGACCTAACCCAATTTGTTTATCTGTGCAGATAAATAAAGGAAAAACATGCATCAAAAACGAGTATATATTCCCTTTAGTGAAGGTATAGTGGTTATGTACTGTGCAGGAAGGCCACTGTAGATGTGGTGGGTGACTCACGAAGATTTGTATGGAGGGCAGGGGTGCTTATCCAGTAAAGAAAGAAGCTGCGCTGAGATGGGGTCCTGTCTGGAGAGTCTTGGTGGACTCTGGCTTTTGGAAGTGCAAAGAGTTAGTGATGTAAACAGACTGGTGGAACAAGGACTGTGAAAAAGACAGAAGCTCAGTCTATACAGAGGAGGTCAATCCTGGTGGGTGGCTGCACCATTCTGGAGAATGGCTCTGCCGCTGGACCAGGTCTTGTCGGCTGGAAGCCTGGCCTGAATTACCTAAGTTTTTTGTGATATACCCCAGAGTGAAAAATTCAGCAACAAAAGAGAGCAGGAGGCTCTGAAACATCTTGGTGAGAAGAAGCCTGTTTGAAATGCTATATTTGATGCTGATTTCCACAGTACATTTTTTTTAACATCTAACCTAAATTCAGTGAGTTTTGCAGTAGGACTATATTGTGGGGTAACTGTACTGTATTCCTGTAATAAAGTGTTAAACGTTATACCTTCCAGGTTCCTATGTTTACCCTTTCAGATATGTGGATGTGGTGCAAATAATTCAAACAACTCAAAAGTAGTAATATTATTATAAAGAATTTACCAAAAGTGATTTTAACCACTTGTTTACTGGGCACTTAAACCCCCCTCCTGCCCAGACCAATTTTCAGCTTTCAGCGCTCTCACACTTTGAGTGACAGTTGCACGGTCATGCAACACTGTACCCAAATTACATTTTTATCATTTTTTCCCCCATAAATAGAGCTTTCTTTTGGCGGTATTTAATCACTGCTGGGTTTTTATTTTTTACTGAAAAACAAAAAACAAAAAATAGACCGAAAATTTTGAAAAAAAAACGGTGTCATAGTTTTTTTAATATAAATTTTGAAATCAGATCATTTTTTTCCTTCACTGATGTGCACTGAGGAGGCTGCACTGATGAGCACTGATAGGCTACACTGATGGGCACTGATAAGGTTGGCACTATTGGGCACTGATAGGTGGCACTGATAAGCACTGATGAGGCAGCACTGATGGGTGGCACTGAAGGGCACTAATAAGCAGCACTGAAGGGCCCTGACAGGTGGCACTGATGGGCACTCATGGGTGGCACTGATGGACACTGGTAGGTGATGTGGATAGGCAGCACTCATCAGTGGCACTCATGATGCGGCACTGATGGGCATTGATTGGTAGCACTGGTGGGCAAAGGTAGGTGGCACTGGTGGGCAAAGGTAGGTGGCACTGGTGGGCACTGGTAGGTGGCACTGGTGGGTACTGGCAGGTGGCACTGGTTGGTAATGATAGGTGGCACTGGCAGAGGGCACTGGTGTGCACAGACGAGCCATCTGCGGCTCTCTGTGCGAGGGACCACCCCTTACTCTGATCTGTGATCAGCTGAGTCTCATGGACTTGGTGATCACAGAGCACGCTGCACGCGACCCGCAGGGGGCGCACAGCGGCTCGTGCACGGGAGGACGTCCATGGATGTCCGCCTGGCAATTCAGGTCCGCACTGTAGCTGTCTTTCGGCTATAGCGCGGACGTCAAGAGGTTAAAGTGGTTGTCAACTGGTGAAAAACACTTTAACCTACAGGTAAGCCTATAACAAGGCTTACCTGTAGGTGCCCTGCATATCTCCCAAACCTGCACAGTTCAGGAGATATGCAGTGTACTAAATGTGCCAATGTCATTTTGACATATGCGCAGTGAAGAAATGGCCTCCGTGATGTCCCGCAACTCCAGCCAGTCACGGAGACGGAGTCGTGGCCCTGGAAGGAAGAAGGGCAGAAGATGGACGTCACCAGCACAGGTGACAGGGATGGACGTTGCAGGCTTCGTTTGCAGGTAAGTGACACATAATGGGCTACAATGCGATGCATAGTAGCCCATTATGTTTCTACATTGCAGGGAAATGTAGAGGAAGTAAACCCCCTCTTTAAATTTTTTGTTTTAATAGCAAACACATTATACTTACCTCCTCTGTGCAGTTGGATTTGCACAGAGCAGCCTGGATCCTCGTTTTTATCGGGTCCCTCTTCTGCTCTCCTGGCCCCTCCCTATGGTGAGTGCCCCCTTAGCCAGAAGCTCTTTATGGGGGCACCTGAGCCGAGTCAGAGCTCCGTGTATCCATTCAAACAAGGAGCCCTGACATGGCCCCACCCCTTCTCTCCCCTGATTGGCTGACTGATTTCGATTGATAGCCGTGGGAGCCATTGGCGCTGCTCCTGTGCCTCAGGCAATCAGGAGGAGTGTCTGGGACAGATAAGACACTTGTGGACAATGCTGCAGAGAGAAGGGGCTCAGGTAAGTGATTAGGGGGGTGCTGGGGGGCTGCCAAACACAGAAGGTTTTTATCTTAATGTATAGAAGGCATTAAGATAAAAAACCTTCTACCTTTACAACTCCTTTAACTTGGCTTAAAGATATATCACAGATGATAAAATAGATAAAATACAGTTTCATTCAAGTCCAGGGGAGCCCGTAATTTCATCTGAAATTACATGAAAGTGATGGTGCTCTTTTACCAGGCACACCATCCTCAGATCGGGCTCTGTCTTTTGTCTTCCAGAAGTATATATTTTCTCGGAAACTAGTTAAAACCAATTTTTACTAAACAGAAAGGAATGTGATGATACGTATGGTCAAAGGGTCGCAATTTACAGAAATAGCCATAGATATATATAGATATTTACCTACATGGATGTGGTTACCTATAAACCACCATAATTATTAACATAAAACACTATTACTAAGTTTCTTGTAAATCAATAACTATATTACATTTAATGTCCTTTGCATTTACAAAGTTTAGGTTAATGCTGAGCTCTAGTCAAAAAAAATATATATAATGCAGTAATAATTAATATATCAATACATTTTTTGTTTTTTTATTATGAGCAGCGTAAATACTGGACTTTGACCTGAATCAACTTCTTGCAGTTCCTGTACGGCAGAGCTGGAGTCTGAGAGGAACCAATCAGCTCAGTTCAAGGAGCCAATCAGTTTATGTGCTGACAGGAAGCCTGCTGACAAGAGAAAGCAGAGTAACAGAAAAATGACCTCATCACCATGCTACTTTCACTGTCCAGTTTCAGGTTCGGAATGGGTCCAGGACAACCAGGGCTCAGAGGAAGTTGGTTGAATGATAGTGATTGCTGTCAGCCTGAGGACACCTTCTGGAAGTAAAAAGTACTGCAGGTAAATATATGGACTGAATATGAGTCTGCTTTAAATGAAACTTAAAATGTAAATAGGAAACTGGATTTATAAAAAGACTATAACTTGTGTGGCCAGCTCTACAATCTGTTTAGAGATAATAAACATTTTCCAGTGTATCAAAACCCTATTTTTTAAATCACATACTTCTATGAACGTAGAATTAACAGAACACAAAATATTTCTTTACAGTTCCACTGAAACTCAATGGGTTGTGCAATCTGATTTTGTACCATATAATACAGACTGTTATTCAGATCTATTATGTTGTGGTAATACAAAAGCATATTAACATTTCCACTTAGATCCCTTTCACGCTGAGGGCCAGTTCACACCATAGAAACGCAGTCCGGATGCGTTCTGGATGCTTTTCTGCATGTGCATTTTTGGAGCGTTTTTGGTGTGTTCCAGTGCATTTTTGATGCAGTCCAAGTCATTTTTTCCCCCTATTTTTCTTAACCTAAAATAAGGACATGTGAGTTCCAATGAGTTTTGGCGCATTTAGGTGCATTTTTGGTGCGTTCCAGTACAGTTCAGTGCAGAAAAAATGCAGCATGTTCTACTTTTTTTTCTGAAACGCATTGGAACTGACTGCACTGCTGTGAACTATGCCATTGAAAACCATATAACCTACTTTCCAATGAGTTTTTTTATGCAGAAAAAAAAAACGCACTGGACTGCATGTGGTGTGAACTGGCCCTGAGGCCGGTTTCAGGCATTTTAGCCATAGAAATAGCGCCTGTAAAGTGCCTGAAAACTTCCTCGCATGCCACCCCAGTGTGAAAGCCTGAGTGCTTTCACACTGGGGCGGTTCGCTTGCGGGACGTTAGGAAAGTCCTGCAAGCAGCATCTTTGGGGCAGTTTGGGAGTGCTGTATACAACGCTCCTAAAACGCCCCTGCTTATTAGAATGAATGGGCAGCACTTCCAAAATGCCTGAAAAGCGATTCGGAAGGGCGCTATTAACTTTAATTAAGTGCCGCTAAGACTAGTGGAGCTTTATCGCTAACGCGGCCCGCGCCCCAATGTGAAAGGGCTCTTATTTATTTGTGCATTATCTGTGCTCTTCCCTTGGGAATTAGTACCATCCTGCAACCATCCCTCTGATGGAGTAATATAACCATGGCAACCAACAGACCAGTCAAATAATTCTGCAATATCTCCTGAAAATCAAATTTCATTTAATGCATTTCATTTTATATACAGCACAAGCACGGATAAGGATGTAGGAGACATTTTACATAAGACTATGGGTTAATGCACACATTTTTTTTTCACTTAGTAAAACAGTGACCCAGGAAGGATTGTGAATTACCTGTTCAAGAAGGCACACATTAGCCAGCTGCAAATTTAAAGACCTAAGGCAGGGGTGTCAAACTTGATTTCATCATGGGCCGTATCAGCATTATGGTCGCCCTGAAAGGGCCGGTTGTATATCTAAGACTAGATGTTCAAAGCACCACCCCCCCCCCCTTACAACTGATGCCAAGAGCTCCCCCCACCATCAGAAGTCAAGGGTCCCCCACCCTTTCTTACATCACAGTGGGGGCAGAGCTGAGAATTAGAAAGTGCAGGGTCTGGAGGAGGACCAGAGGAGAGCTGGAGTCTTCTGAATGCTGAGACCAGGGGAGGTGAAGATGAGGGGGTGCTGCAGCTGCACAGAGAGACAGACTGCTGAGACAGGGGTGGTGGAGATGAGGGGAGTGCTGCAGCTGCAGGAGAGGAGTGAGGGCCACATGAAATGACCTGGAGGGCCGGATTCGGCCCCCGGGCCTTGTGTTTGACGCCTGTGACCTAAGGTATATTTATATGCAATACACCGCCACACATCCAAACCTCTTTAACAGATCTCTAGCAGTAAAAACTTACTTGGGTTCTAATACTCATCTAGTCTATATCGAAAGCATAGGACATACACGTAAAACGGAACTCCAGCCTTGAGTTTTCACAATTGTACAGGCTCCTCTCAAGCACTGAAATTGCTTGCTCAAGTAAGTCTTTTGACTCCAGATGAAGCCACGACGGCAGGTGGCGTAACATGTAGAGGCACAGCCTGCCGGTGGTATCCTGCATCCTGACTGCTTGCCTGGGAGCTGCGGTTGCTTATTATTAATCCTGGTCTATTGAAGTTTCCCGCACAAAGTGGGGTTTGCATATTGATTAATTAAATAGTACTTGTGCGGTTAGCACATTTAACCAGTTCTTGATTAATTAACCAGTTCTTGTGCGGTTAGCACATTTAACCAGCTCCTGTGTGGTTAGCACTTTTAACCACGTTTTTGTGCGATTGGCACTTTGAAAGGATTGCTTCCAAATGAGTTATATTCACCCAGGAAAGTGAAGGAATTTACACCATAAACGTGAACTGACCCGAGTGGGGGTCGCTTATGGTGAGCGCCCAATTCACCTGGTGGAGGGAGCACGTTGCACCTTTTTGATTTTCTTGCACATCTTTAGGAAGGACTGTGGAGATTTCACAGAAAGAAGAATCACAGTGATTGAAATCCTGATTGGCACAATTCCAAGGGGACTGTTGGCTCTTAGGCTCGGTTCACACAGGGGCGATCGGACTTCAGGGCGACTTTGCTAGGTGATTTCAGCGTGACTTTCATCGCGACTTTCAGGGCGACTTTGCCTGTGGCCAATCAGAGAAGGGAGGGAGGGGGCTGCCCCAAAATAAATTCTATTCTTTTCACTGACAAAGTCGCTTGCATTAAGATGGGGGATCCAACTTGGAGACGACTTCCATTGAATTCTATGGGCACAAGTCGGATAGAAGTCGCCTCCAAGTAGTACAGGAATCTCTTCTGAAGTCGCCTGGAAGTCAGAGCGACTTCAGTAGCGTACATAAAGACGGCTCCTATTCACTTCAATGGGATTTCTTATGTCAAGCGACCTGGGGCGACTTGAGGTGACTCAAGTCGGATCGCAAGTCGCCCCTGTGTGAACCGGGCCTTATACACATTGGACTATTCAGAACCCCATACTAAAATTTCATTGGAATCACATATTGATTATGAAAATGAATTATTCACACATCCTGTGCACCTTAGCAATATAGCACCTAGCACTTTATGTTCACCACGGGGTGAATCATGTAACGATTTTATAAATTTTAAAGTGTGATAAGCATTGTTTATTCAGTTTCTAATAATTTTTTCATCTTTATTATATTTTATATTTTTTGTACCATTTATCAATTTATGAGTGAATCGGTAGCATCTCCTTGCACATTTCACATTTGCTTATTTACACACTAATAATATCTACTGGTAGTGCATCCACACCTTTCAATTATTATTATCTTTCTTGCGTGATACACGTTTAGTGGAAGCAGCAACCAGACTTCTCACCATCATAAAGCAGCGCATATCCATTTTCTTTCATTATCAAGTCAGGGGGGGCACTTCCTAACCAGCATGGAGTAAGGATACATTGAAGCGGAGCTCCATGCTTTACCTTGATTCCTGACCCATCTCATTGCACCAAATGGTTAGAAGACACTGGAGGCAATTCAGCAGGTGACCTAAAGCTCTTCCAGCCTGCTCCATTTCTCTCCTGGATGGTACACATGGAGCTTCTCTGTGGCTCTAGTGGTCCGGAGGTAAAAGCTTACACACATCCCAATGCTTCTGTTGTGGTCTTGACTCCCTGACACAGCTGCCTTACAACACTGCCTCTTCAAAATAGAATCACTGGGCAGCCATTTCATTATCATTCCCATGGTGGAGCAGGCTTTCCCAACCCTGCCATATAAGGCAGGAGTGGTGGCCATCCGTTGATCCCCGCTGAGCCGTGCAGAAACGGACCTGTCAGAGCTCCGCTCTCCTCTATGGGGGATCCGATGAACATGGACCGTCTGTCTGTGTTCATCCGATCCGTCACCGCTGACATCCGTCGCTCCATAAGAGTACATGGAGTGTCCGTTTAGGCCTGCATGAAAAAACCTACATTATGTGTAAAAGGATCCTTAGTCGTACAGAATGAATGGTACTCATTGGAAATCATGGGGAACGACTTGTCATGCGACTTTGCAGTCCAAATTGCAGGACAAGTCGCACAAGTGTGAAAGGGGCCTAAGTAGTACCTTTGGTAAACCACACTTCCTGTTCTGTCTAGACCTACAATGTACAGCACCTTAAAGCCCACACATTTTGCAATCCCTAAGCATTATAAGTTGATGGTGCCTGTATTCCCAGTTTTTACCATATAAAGCAAAGGATCTACACAGAGGTCCCTATTCTGACAATTTCAACCACAAGTGTAATCTATTCTGGATTACAATCCATTCTTACCTATAAAGCTATATAGGACAACCTAGATTCTGTGGACTTTCTCCCCGCTCTCATCCACTCTTGAAATGTATGGCCATCTGCCAAACTCCTGCTACTACCATTTACTGCAATAGGCAAGAGGACAGAAATCCACAAGCATTGATGATTCACAGACCACCAGCAATATTAGGAAATGTTTATCTTTGGTTAAGAAACTCCCAATGAAAGTCCAAATGCACTGAACAAATCAAACAGCATCAGCATACTTTGGAGAAAACCCCTCTTCCAACTTCCGCAGAAGCCCATTGTCATGTTCAAAAGCTTCAGAAGAAAATGACTCAGACACACATGAATATGACTGTGATGATATTTCATCTAAAAATGACTTTGATCACAAAAGGAGATCGCAGCAATGGGGGGTGACCATGGACACTTGATCACACAGCTCGAAGATCTGAAAATGACACAAACTGTTCATGCCACTAACATTTCAGATTTTCAAAGTGTCACAAACAAAGATCACCTGCTGAGGGACACCTCTCTCAAACTGGAAGATCAGGAGAACCGTGCACAGCGTAATAATGAATACATGGCCTCTGAGCAGCTACTGATAATCACAAGATCTCCAATTTACACATCTAGGCATCACTAACACAATTCTAGAGAGATCTGTGGAGACTTATTTTTGTATAGATAGAGTGCACCCCCTGCAGGCTCTACTTTGATGCCCTGAGAGATATCAGATTACATGATGTGGATGTTCAACATATTGATTTTGATGGAGTCACACTCTACATCTGGAGTACATCTACATGGACCTTCACAGGAGAGATGCTGCAAAATTGCCGCTTGCTGTGGGGGCTCTCTGCATCCATAAGACACAGAGAGCGCGGCTCAGCCCCATCTCCCGCCTCACTGGCTGTGATTGACTCCCAATGGCTCCCTCTGCATCTCAGCCAATCAGGAAGGAAAGACCCGGTAGAGCCTCGGGTCTCATGCATGTCGCTGGATCGAGATTGGGCTTAGGTTAGTATTGGGGGGGGGGGGCTGCGCAGTGAAGTTTTTTTTACCTTAATGCATATAATGTATGAAGGTAAAAAACATTCAGCTTTACAACCACTTTAAAAGGCAGGCCCAGGCTGGAGAGGAAAGCGTTAAGTATGTGGGTGCTCAGTTCCCGGGTTTTTTGTCCCAGCCAACCCACCTGTGATTTAAATAGGGGGAAAGCTGATGTTCAGCTCAAATCACAGTCTTGGCCCGTGCTGTGAAAGGGGACTGCTGCGCCTTGCATTCCATCGGAGGCACCGGGGTTCCGAAGAACATCCAAGACATGGAGAATGCGGCATGGACTACTACCTTGCAGAGGTATGCCTGGGCAGACATACAGATGCAGTTGGGGTTAGGGATTTAACTCTGTTCATATTGGGCTGTAATGCTGGAATCTCTTCAGTAAAGCTGTATCAACTGTTCGAAGCCTGGTCTGAAATTATTAAAGGGGTTCATGTTGGTTCAGGCGTATCTAAAGAACCAGGGTCTGTAAAGCACAAATGTGTATGAAACTCTGCTACAACAAAGGTCTACTCAGCAAAGAAGGAAACAGGAGGAGTGTAGTTGCTAAGAGCAACCAAGCACAGTTCAAGACACAAAGCAACCAGTCATTAGACGTGGTACCTGGTACAGGTGATAGGTCTTCCAGTAGCGAGGGAGTTGATGTCTGGCTCTCTCTCTAGCGGTCGGTTTCCAACAGCAACAGGAACCATACCCGCATTACGGAGACCCATGGCCTGATAATAAGATATGGGAAAGAATGAGTTAACTAGTGCACAAATGAGGTCCGCGCTTTGTGCATGGCAGAACCCTATTCTGTAACTGGTCCTGCGCATTGATGAGTGCACTTTGTGCGAAAGGTACCCCCGCATGCAGAGCTAGTAGGCTCCACCCACAGGCTCATTATTTCTTCTTCCAAGAGCAAAGGTCATCTGATGATCTACCTCTAATGGAAGAGACTTCTACCTCCACCTACTGGCTCATATAATTCAGCCAGCTATAGGTACAGTATATGTTGCTATGCCTTTGAGTGATTTGGCTGCTCTTTTGAGTTGGGTCAGCCCCCCTGCTGTTGACACAAGATGGATAAGAGAAACACCTTCATGCTCATTCACTGACCCACAATGTTACCCGAGTTGTTTTTTTTATGTAGAAATGCATTCTTGTGTGAGTGTGACTACAGCAACTGCTATTAAAGTGATATTAAAGGCTTGTTTAAAAAAAACAAAAAACAAACATGCCATACTCACCTGCTCTGTGCAATGGTTTTGCACAGAGCAGCCCTCTTCTCGGGTCCCCCGCAGGTGCTCCTAGCCCCTCCCTCCTGCCGAGTGCTGTGGGGGCACCAAAACAGGTTCACTCCCAAACTGCTGCTCTGCCTGTCCATTCACACACAGAGCTGCGGCTCAGTCTGCCCCCTCTCACACCTCATTGGCTCACTGGCTGCAAATGACAGTAGCGGGAACAATTGCTCCTGCTTCTGTCCCAGCCAATGAGGAGTGAGAGTACCCGGAGAGCTGAGGCTCTCATACACATCTATGGATCGCGCTGGGGCTCAGGCAAGTATTAAGGGGGAGCTGCACAGAGAAGGTTTTTTACCTTCATGCATAGAATGCATGAAGGTTAAAAACCTTGAGCCAAATTTGGGAACAACAGTCCCAGGGACTAGCAAGAAGATAGCACTAGCCCACCCTCCTAAACAGAGACCTAAAAAAGCACTGGTTTTCTATGGTAAAAAGACAACTACTTCAAGTCAAGGTTGACTTTTGTAGCTGGGAATTATAACCTCCGCTGAGACCCTCTCTTGGATTCCTTCTCTGGCAAATCATTGAGAATTTAAATTTATCAATCACTTAATAAAGCTCAAATGATAGATGTCTGGAAAGTGGACATTTTAACCACAAAATATAATACATATTATCCTCGCATTCACTTCACATATACCAGAATAGACCTGATATATTTGGAACCTCACTATTAAGAAATGTGTCTGCTGATATCCTTCCAATAACACGTTCAGCCCACGCTCTAATAAAGCTGTCCCTTAGACTGCAAGCAAAATATTGGAAACAATATAATTGGAGAATAAATGACTCCATGTTGGCTGAACATCCCTTCACTGGTACCCTCCGAGAAGAATTCAACATTTCTTACTTAATGCTACCAACACCGTTATCCCCTCTACTTTGTGGGAAACTCATAGAGCATACATCCGTGGCGAATTAATTGCTGAGCGCTGCCATCTTAAAAAGAAAGCTACATTTGAATGAAAAAACCTTTTGAACTAGATAGGAAATTCTAGAAAGGTTACATAAAGGAGCTTTAGCAAAACAAAATCTTCCTGTGCTTACTAAATTAGGAATAAAACTCTAGAAATGCTATACTAACAAGATGAAATACTTGTACACAGAGTTGCTCATTTTTACTATGAATGGGGTAATATTTTTAGCAAACTCCTGGTGAAAACAATTTTCTCCTAAAGGTCACAAAATTTTACCCCTAAGATTAGGCAAAACAATGGACACATGCTGTTGATGTCCTGTGTATTACTATAAATCAGGGCTTCTCAATCTTTTTACCTTGGAGAAACCCTTGAGATCTCAGGGAACCCCTGAAATAATTTTCAGAACTACAGTCCACGCAACACTGGTGTCATCAGCAAGCTATTGATATAACAATTATTTTTAGAAATAACAATAAAGCGGTAGTAAACCTGCAAAAAAAAACAAAAAAAAACCCTGAAAGACAATAGCATAATTTGCTAGTATGCATTGCATACTAGCACATTATGAAATACTTACCTTAGAACGAGGCCCCCGCAGCCTGACTCGGTCAGCGCTGAGGGAGCTGAGATCTTCCCTTCTGTGTTCCCTAGCTCCGGTGTTGTGAGTGGCCGGAGCCGCAAGACGTCACTCCCCTGCATGGGCGCAGAAGTTCTTCTGTCCGGCAAGGAACTCTGAATTTCCGGCAAGATCCGCCGGATCTTCAGAGTGCATGCGCCGCTGACGTCAGCGGCTGCATGCAGGGTGAATATCTCCTAAACCATACAGGTTTAGGAAATATTCATTTTACCTACAGGTAGGCCTTATTATAGGCAAAAATATCAGTTTTGTGGGTATACAACCTTTAAAGCGGAGTTCCACCTACATTTTTCACTCCTCACCATGCAGCACTAATGTGCATCCTGCCATGTCGTTTGCAGCTTTGCATTGGCTCCTAGGAGATCTTGGTCAGCTTGACATGGCACTGCTCCCGTAATATTTAACATTGGTGTCTATGGAAAATTTTGGTCAGCTTGGCATGGCACCGCTTCCGTAACATATAACATTGGTGTCTATGGAACATTTTGGTCAGCTTGGCATGGCACTGCTCCCGTAACATTTAACATTGGCGTGTATGGATTTTTTTTTTCCAAATAAACCTTTTTGAGTCACACTATGTGGAGCCTTTTGTCTTTGCACATACTCATCACCCTGTGACTACATTTGGACCCTGCGGCCTCCATCTGCTAACACGTGGAATGGGCGCAACCCATCCATTGATCCTGAAACCCTACTACAGTTGATTCCAATAGGGGTATATCCCCTTACAACATAGGTGTGCGCAGCCTAAAACACACATGCCTCTCGGCAGCCTCAGCTGTACTGGACAGTGAATGAGCAACTTCCTGTTCATTCACAAATTGAAACACAGTAACCACAGTTTGCTATGCTTCAGTCATGAATGAACACAGTGAGTGAGTGTGTGTTCACTGTATTGATTTAGAAAAGGAAGGCGCTGGTAAATGACATATTTACTAGCCCCTTCCCCCACTCTCCATCCTGAAACAACCTCCGCAACAGCTGGGGAGAGGAGAGGATCGAAACCAGCAGCACTGCGGGTCGGGGGCCAATATGGGGGAATCTGCACTGCACATAATGATTAGGGTGTGCCCAGGCACACCCCCTGCGCGCGCCTATGTCTTACAAGCCTGATTGACCTACTAGCCTTACAGCTATGTGTGTCCACCATATCCGGTAAGCGCACAACCTTACCACTTTAGCTTTTTGGTTACTTACATGGTTTATGATTGTATTATCATCATACGAATGTATATGATCATCACTTCATTGTTACCACCCATCTTTTTGGAGTTATACCGGAGATTTTTCTTTTATTGATTGCACTTTAATCACTTGGGTCATATCCAAGACCCTGCATATGAACTTACGAATGGACATATATTTATGGACATTTGTCGTTTAACCTATATTTATTATGAATTAACATTGATCATAGCGCTGCACTTATTTATCTTATTTTGTATTGCACTATATGTCTAGTGGAGTGGTAGCTGCTCACTTGTACCTTTACGCAATTTTTTTTTTACATATCCTATGGAAACTTTTGGTTAGCTTGACATGGCACTGCTCCAGTGCCATGTCAAGCTGACCAAGATTCCCCATAGAAGCCAATGTTAAATGTTACTGGAGCAGTGCAATGCCAAGCTGACCAAGACTGCACCGCACTGCACATACACGAGATCGACAGGTGCATGCTGGGTAGCCAGCATGCACGGAATCCAGGAAGTAGGACACTGAGGCTTCAGATGCCCACACTTGAGATGGCCACGCTGTGCAGGAACTTCACAAAGTAAGAAAACAATGCTGCACAAATAGAAAACTTAGCATTTGTTACATTGCACGAGGCATGAGTGTTCTAGGGGTATTTTTTATCTTAAAAGTCATATTTCGGCCGGAACTCCGCTTTAAATCAGCCTTTCTTAATCGAGGTCCTCAGGGGTGCTGCGGTATTCTGGTAAAAAGGTATTCAGATGACACCAAGTGCTCCCGCTCCTCTGCTGAACTGTAGGTCAGCACAGCAGGAGCTCGGTCAGGAAAGTGGCATGCAGCCAGGAAAGTGAAACCAGTGGAAGAGGGGAGGTAGCTTTCTGAGTGCTGAGCTCTCTGCCAACCCCTACAGTGCAGTAACTGGCAGTGTGAGGGCAGGTACAGTAGTATTGAATTTTAAGTAATAAGATGCCGGCAAGGTGCACTCCCCATCTTGGAGTGACGTCATAAGACGTCTTCCAATCTTCGTCGCCCTGCGGGCCCCCAGGGGCCTGCATCATGGCAATCAGGGATCGGGTGTGTCCCTCGGGACTCAGCCCATCCTCGATCGTGGTAAAGATCCAATAAAATTGTCACCAGAGTACCTGTCACCAATCAGAGTACCTGTCACCAGAGTACCTGTCACCAGAGTAACTGTCACCAGAGTACCTGTCACCACTCCTAGTACCTGTCATCAATCCTAGTACCTGTCACCAGGCAGAGTACCTGTCACCATGTCCAGAAGAGTATACCCTTCAGAAGAGGCATATCAGATACTGAGCCTGATCTATGAGAGCAGCGGGGAGTTCTCACCGCCTAGTCACAGTTCTGATTCCGGTTCTGGTTCGGAATACATGCCCGTTGAAGGCAGTACATCATCTACCAGCAACACCAGACACCCCAATGGCCAATCGGCAAATGCCACCGAAGGGTTCTCAGAAATTGATTTTTAACATGTATTTTTCCCTAACGAGTTGGTCCAAAACATAGTGGACCAAACCAATCTTTTTGCTCGTCAATTTATAGCAAACAACCCCAGCTCAAACTATGCCGCCCCTTCGAATGGAGACCTGTAACCGTGGAGGAGTTTAAATTGTTTTTAGACCTGACACACAACATGGGGCTTACAAAAAAGAACAAATTGCACACATATTGGTCTACCCACCCCATCCACCACATGCCAATTTTTTCAACTGTCATGACCAAGTCCCGTTACGAAATTATAATGCGCTTCCTGCATTTTATTGACAACGCGCAGTGGGGGGGGGGGGGG
>BLSH010291330.1:546828-558449 GCA_018402905.1 Glandirana rugosa | reverse complement strand
TACAACCTTTGTAAGGAGGCTCTAAAACCCCCTTAGTACCAATTGAGCATTGTTTACACGTCACGGCCTACCTGAGTATTGTTGCTGACCATGTCCATCCCTTTATGACTACAGTGTCCACATCTTCTGATGACTCCTTCCAGCAGGATAATGCACCATGTCACAAAGCTCAAATCATCTCACCACTGGTTTCTTGAACATGACAATGAGGTCACATCCTCCAATGGCCTCCACAGTCACTAGATCTTAAACCCATAGAGCACTTTTGGGATGTGGTGGAACAGGAGATTTGCATCATGGATGTGCAGCCAACAAATCTGCAGCAACTGTGTGATGCTATCATGTCACTATGGACCAAAATCTCGGAGGAATGTTTCCAACATCCTGTTGAATCTATGGCATGAAGAATTAAGGCAGTTCTGAAGGCAAAAGGGGGTCCAACCCGGTACTAGCAAGGTGCACCTAATAAAGTGGCCGGTGAGTGTACATTTTAATAATCTTCTCAACAAAAGTAACAATCATTCCATAGCACATACATACTCTATATCATCAAAAGTATTGGGACATCTGCCTCTTAAGCCTCGTACACACGCGCAGATCGTTGTCTAGCGTACTGATGGTAGTCAAGCAATCGGCCAACAAAGCTGAACGTAGTGACGTGTTCCGAGCGTATAAAGAGGAAGTTCAGGTGAATGGGATTTGTAAATTAGGAACGCAGGTTTACACGAACAGACACTTCCTGGATTCCGAGCATGCGTTTGTACTTACAACTTTTTGTTGGGCCAACTTCTGTACACACGAGCCAACAATCGTACGATGCCTTGTTGGCCAATAAAGTTTTCTAGTCTTGTCAACCAACTTCTGTTGGACGATAATTGGAAATCGGCTGTAGAATCGTGCGTACTAACGGTCGGATAATCGATCAACAGTCTGTTGGACGACCGTCTGATTAATCTGTAGGGTTCATTATTGAGTTGCCCCCCCCCTTTGCAGCGATAACAGCTTCAACTCTTCTGTGTGAGGCTGTCCACAAGGTTTAGGAGTGTCTATGGGAATGTTTGACCAATCTTCCAGAAACGCATTTGTGAGGTCAGGCACTGATGTGGACGAGAAGGCCTGGCTCGCAGTCTCCGCTCTAAATCATCCCAAAGGTGTTCTATCAGGTTGAGGTCAGGACTCTGTGCAGGCCAGTCAAGCTCCTCAACCCCAAACTTACTCATCCATGTCTTTATGGACCTTGCTTTGTGCAGTGGTGCGCAGTCATGTTGGAACAAGAAGGGGCCATACCAAACTGTTCCCACAAAGTTGGGAGCATGAAATTGTCCAAAATGTCTTGGTATGGTAACGCCATAAGAGTTCCCTTCACTCTGAAATAAGGGGCCAAGGCCAACCTCTGAAAAACAACCCCACACCATAATCCCTCCTCCAACAAATGATCTGGACCGTGCACAAAGCAAGATCCATAAAGACATGGATGAGTGAGTTTGGGGTGGAGGAACTTGACTGGCCTGCACAGAGTCCAGACCTCAACCTGATAGAACACCTTTGGGATGAATTAGAGCAGAGACTGTGAGCCAGGCCTTCTCTTCCAACATCAGTGCCTGACCTTACAAATGCTCTTCTGGAAGAATGGTCAAACATTCCCATAGACACTCCTAAACCTTGTGCACAGCCTTCCCAGAAGAGTTGAAGCTGTTATAGCTGTTGGTGGCCCAACTCAATATTGAACCCTATGGACTAAAGCCTCGTACACACGGGACGACGATCGTATACAACAGGTCGTACGAACGACCGTTGTATGCGAAATCGATCGTTTGTACGCGCGATTAGAACAGCTGACATCGAGTTGTATGAGTAAACTAGAAAACGTGGTCGTACCAACAAGCGCTCATACGACCGTTGTATCGTGTGTACAGAGAAGTTGGTACAACAAAGTTGTATTGTGCAAAACACGCATGCTCAGAAGTCAGGAACGGCCAGACACTAATTACATGCACCTGAACGTTCTTTCTGCGGTCGTACGATCCTGCAGTGCAGTCAGTATGCTGGATACAACAGCCAACATACGATTTGAGACGATCATACCTACGATCGTCGTCCCGTGTGTACGAGGCTTAAGTCTGGGATGCCATTGAAGTTTATATGCATGTAAAGTCAGGTGTCCCAATACTTTTGGTAATATAGCATTAAAAAAATAAAAAATAAATCTTTTATATAAACATTGCATTCGCACAGGGTGACAGCAATCAATAAAACATGATCCTACAAACAAGTTTAACGACACATAAGCACAGCCGAGTTCCCAGACCCATGATGACCCCACATCCATGCTGAGCTGTCATGTTCTCTGTTGACATCTGTGGGAACGCCCACCGGACACACCTACAGCACCTGTTCATTCCGTTACACCCCCCCTCCTTCGCCCTGGCTCAGTTCCCCCTCCCAGCTTGGTACATCCCGTGAACTGAGCAATCCACGAATAGAAGGGAAGGCAGGCTGAGTAAAAGACAGAGCCGGTGCAACCACTCTGCAGGCGAGACAGAGGGGGGGCAGAGCACATATTATCACAGCCCTGTTCAGGGTTCGTACTCAGAGATCTGCTTGGCAGTGTGAATGTTAGATTAGATTATCCGAGCCATTGTAATTGTGGTGGTGGGGAGAAGATCGGGCCGTTCAGGTGGATGATTGTATGGTCTCCCCCCCTCTTGTATAGTTTTGGTAGGTTCCATTCCTGCTGCCCAGAGGAGAGATGCTGGGTCGAAGGATGCTCTATTGTCAGTAAGGGGCAGGCTGTGTGTCTTCCAGCTGCTGCATCTCAGCACACTAGAGGTACCCAGGTAAGGAGGGCTCTCCGGAGAGGAGGAGGTGGTGGAATATTGGCTCTTTATTACATTATATGTCTGTGCTTAGTGTCTCCATGTGTCATCCCTGCCTCCCAGAATGCAAGCAATTCTTCCTTACCAAGTATGTGTATATACTCACATGTCCATCTATAGTCCTCTGCCTCCTCTATAGATCACACACGATACTCATTAATAACTACATGCATGTTCTGTACCTCCAAACTAAGTATACATCATGGATAAGAGACACCGTACACACTACAGCCTGACCGTACACACTACAGCCTGACCGTACACACTACAGCCTGACCGTACACACTACAGCCTGACCGTACACACTACAGCCTGACCGTACACACTACAGTCTGACCGTACACACTACAGTCTGACCGTACACACTACAGCCTGACCGTACACACTACAGTCTGACCGTACACACTACAGTCTGACCGTACACACTACAGCCTGACCGTACACACTACAGCCTGACCGTACACACTACAGCCTGACCGTACACACTACAGCCTGACCGTACACACTACAACCTGACCGTACACACTACAACCTGACCGTACACACTACAGCCTGACCGCACACACTACAGTCTGACCGTACACACTACAGTCTGACCGTACACACTACAGCCTGACCGTACACACTACAGCCTGACCGTACACACTACAGCCTGACCGTACACACTACAGCCTGACCGTACACACTACAACCTGACCGTACACACTACAACCTGACCGTACACACTACAGCCTGACCGCACACACTACAGTCTGACCGTACACACTACAGTCTGACCGTACACACTACAGCCTGACCGTACACACTACAGCCTGACCGTACACACTACAGCCTGACCGTACACACTACAGCCTGACCGTACACACTACAGCCTGACCGTACACACTACAGTCTGACCGTACACACTACAGTCTGACCGTACACACTACAGCCTGACCGTACACACTACAGTCTGACCGTACACACTACAGTCTGACCGTACACACTACAGCCTGACCGTACACACTACAGCCTGACCGTACACACTACAGCCTGACCGTACACACTACAGCCTGACCGCACACACTACAGCCTGACCGTACACACAACAGCCTGACCGTACACACTACAACCTGACCGTACACACTACAACCTGACCGTACACACTACAACCTGACCGTACACACTGCAACCTGACCGTACACACTGCAACCTGACCGTACACACTACAGTTTGACCGAACACACTACAGTCTGAACGTACACACTACAATCGGACCGTACACACTACAGTCTGACCAGTGACCGTACACACTACAGCCTGACCGTACACACTACAGCCTGACCGTACACACTACAGCCTGACCGTACACACTACAGTCTGACCGTACACACTACAGTCTGACCGAACACACTACAGTCTGAGCGTACACACTATAGTCTGACCAGTGACCGTACACACTACAGTCTGACCATACACACTACAGCCTGACCATACACACCACAGCCTGACCGTACACACCACAGCCTGACCGTACACACACCACAGCCTGACCGTACACACACCACAGCCTGACCGTACACACACCACAGCCTGACCGTACACACACCACAGCCTGACCGTACACACACCACAGCCTGACCAGTGACCGAACACACTACAGTCTGACCGAACACACTACAGTATGAGCGTACACACTACAGTCTGACCAGTGACCGCACACACTACAGTCTGACCGTACACACTACAGCCTGACCGTACACACTACAGCCTGACCGTACACACTACAGCCTGACCGTACACACTACAACCTGACCGTACACACTGCAACCTGACCGTACATACTACAGCCTGACTGTACACACACCACAGCCTGACTGTACACACACCACAGCCTGACTGTACACACACCACAGCCTGACTGTACACACACCACAGCCTGACTGTACACACACCACAGCCTGACCGTACACACACTACAGCCTGACCAGTGACCGTACACACTACAGTCTGACCGAACACACTACAGTCTGACCGAACACACTACAGTCTGACCGTACACACTACAGTCTGACCAGTGACCGTACACACTACAGTCTGACCGTACAAACTACAGTCTGACCAGTGACCGTACACACTACAGTCTGACCAGTGACCGGACACACTATAGTCTGACCGTACACACTATAGTCTGGCCGTACACACTACAGTCTGACCAGTGACCGCACACACTACAGTCTGACCATACACACTACAGCCTGACCGTACACACACTACAGTCTGACCAGTGACCGTACACCCTACAGTCTGACCCAACACACTACAGTCTGACCAGTGACCATACACACTACAGTCTGACCGTACACACTACAGTCTGACCGTACACACTACAGTCTGACCGAACACATTATAGTCTGACCGTACACACTACATTCTGACCGTACACACTACAGTCTGACCGTACACACTACAGTCTGACCAGTGACCGTACACACTATAGTCTGACCGTACACACTACAGTCTGACCAGTGACCATACACACTACAGTCTGACCGTACACACTACAGTCTGACCGAACACATTATAGTCTGACCGTACACACTACATTCTGACCGTACACACTATAGTCTGACCGTACACACTACAGTCTGACCAGTGACCGTGCACACTACACCCTGACCGCACACACTACAGTCTGACCAGTGACTGTACACACCATAGTCTGACCGTACACACTACAGTCTGACCAGTGACCATACACACTATAGTCTGACCGAACACACCACAGTCTGACCGTACACACTACAGTCTGACCAGTGACCGTACACACTACAGTCTGACCGTACACACTACAGTCTGACCGTGCACACTACAGTCTGACCGTACACACTACAGTCTGACCAGTGACCGTACACACTATAGTCTGACCGTACACACTACAGTCTGACCAGTGACCGTACACACTACAGTCTGACCGTACACACTACAGTCTGACCAGTGACCGTACACACTACAGTCTGACCGAACACACTACAGTCTGACCGAACACACTACAGTCTGACCGTACAAACTACAGTCTGACCAGTGACCGAACACACTACAGTCTGACCGTACACACTACAGTCTGACCACTGACCGTACACACTACAGTCTGACCACTGACCGTACACACTACAGTCTGACCGTACACACTACAGTCTGACCAGTGACCGTACACACTACAGTCTGACCGAACACATTACAGTCTGACCAGTGACTGTACACACTACAGTCTGACCGTACAAACTACAGTCTGACCAGTGACCGTACACACTACAGTCTGACCGTACACAATACAGTCTGACCGTACACACTACAGTCTGACCAGTGACCGCACACACTACAGTCTGACCGAACACACTACAGTCTGACCTTACACACTACAGTCTGACCAGTGACCGGACACACTATAGTTTGACTGTACACACTATAGTCTGACAGTACACAATACAGTCTGACCGTACACACTACAGTCTGACCAGTGACCGTACACACTACAGTCTGACCATACACACTACACTGTGTGCACAGTGAGTATTTTGACTAAATCTTAATTTTTATGCATATTTTCCGACTCCAAGCTGTATATATTTGAATGCTTATTGGACTGAGGCATATCAGGTGATGTGTATTTGTGTAATGAAGGAGGGTGTGGCCTAAGTAGATCAACACATTATATCAAGGTGTGCATAATAATTAGGCAGCTTCTTTTCCTCAGGCAACATGGACTAAAAAAGAGATTTAACTGACACTGAAAAGTCAAAAATTGTAAAAAATCTTTCAGAGGAATACAGCACTCTTGAACTTTCTAAAATATTGGGGTGTGATCACAAAACTGACGTTTTGTTGCAGATAGTCAACAGGGTGTTACAAGAAACGTGTTGTGAAAAAAAGACACAAACATAACTGACAAAGATTTTAAAAGTATCAAACGTGAAGCTACCAGGAACCCATTATTCTCCAGTGCTGTCATATTCCAGAACTGCAACCTACCCAGAAGTACAAGGTGTTCAGTGCTAAGAGACATGGCCAAGATATGAGAGGCTGAAACCTGACCACCACTGAACAAGACACATACGTTGAAACGTCAAGACTGAGCCAAGAAATATCTGAAGACAGACTTTTCAAAGGTTTTGGGGAGTGATGAGATGAGAGTGACTCTTGATGGACCAGATGAATGGGCCTGTGGCTGGATCAGTGACAGGCACAGAGCTCTACTTGTACTCAGATGCCAGCAAGGTGGAGGTGGGGTACTGGTATGAGCTGGTATTAAAGTGAGCTAGTTGGACCTTTTTCGGGTTGAACACGGACTCAAAATCAACTCCCATCAATCCCAAACTACTGCCAGTTTTTAGAAGACACTTTTTTCTATCAGTGTTACAGGAAAAAGTCTGCATCTTTCAAGAAGACCATGATTTGAATGTAGGACAATGCTCCATCACATGCTTCGAAGTACTCCACTGTCTGGCTAGCCAGTAAAGGACTTAAGCCTCGTACACACGAGTCGACGATCGTATACAACAGGTCGTACGAACGACCGTTGTAGGCAAAATCGATCATTCATACGCGCGATTAGAACAGCCGAAGTACGACGGGCGTTGTATGAGCAAACTAGAAAACTTAGTAGTACCAACAAGCGGTCATACGACCGTTGTATCGTGTGTACAGAGAAGTTGGTCCAACAAGTTGTATTGTGCAAAACACGCATGCTCAGAAGTCAGGAACGGCCGGATGCTAATTACATGCACCTGAACTTTCTCTTTATACGTTCACTATGTTCAGCTTGGTCATACGATCGTGTAGTGCATGTCAGAATGCTAGATACAACAGCCAACATACGATTTGGGCCGTTCGGTCGTACGACCGTCGAACCGTGTGTACGAGGCTTTAGGCTACATTCACACCTGAGCGTTTTGTAGCTCAAATATGCCTGAAGCATGAAGCTACAAAATGCTAGAGGGGAAAAAAAAAAGTAAATGTTTCTGAATGGAAATGGTTCACATCTCCACTCAAAAACGCCTGAAGCCAGATGCCCGACACTCAAACTACTCCCGGAGGTATTTTTGTCACGCGAATCGGGCATATTCTGGCATTTCTGACACTTTTCTATTGACATAGAATCAATGGAAAAGCATCAACCACTCGTATTAATGTGACATCAGGCCTTTGCAAACGCCCGATGTCGCACTTCAAAATGCTTCAAATATGCCCAAAAACGTGTCGCTCAGGTGTGAATGCAGCCTAAATATGCTAGAATAATGAACTGACCCCCTTCCTCACCTGATGTAAACCCTATTGAGAACTTGCGGGCCCTTATTAACCACTTCAGCCCCGGAAGGATGTATCCCCTTCCTGACCAGAGCACTTTTTGCGATTCGGCACTGTGTCACTTTAACTGACATTGTATCCAAACAAATTTGACGCCCCCCCCACAAATGGGGCTTTCTTTTGATGGTATTTGATCACCTCTGTGGTTTTTATTTTTTGTGCTATAAACAAACAAAGAGCGACAATTTTTTGAAAAAAAACAAACTTATTTTTACTTTTTGCTATAATACATATCCAAATATATATATATATATACACATACACATACACACACACACACACACACACACACACACACACACACATATTAGTGTGTATTCCTCAGTTTAGGCCAAAATGTATTCTTCATATTTTTTGTTTTAAAAAATAAAATCGCAATAAGCGTATATTGATTGGGTTGCGCAAAAGTTATCGCGTTTACAAACTATGGGAATAGATTTATGGCATTTTTATTATTATTTTTTTTTTTTACTAGTAATGGCGGTGATCTGCGATTTTTAGCGGGACTGTGCTATCGTGGCAGCCAAATCGGACATTTTTTACACTTTTTTGGGACCAAAGACATTTATACAGCGATCAGAGCAAAAAATAGCCATTGATTACTGTATAAATGTCATTGGCAGTGAAGGGGTTAACACTAGGCGGCGATCAAGTGGTTAAGTGTTCCCTTTGAACTTTTGAGTTGTTTGTTTTTATTATTCTCACTTTAACAGATGAAAATAAACAAGTGAGATGGAAACATTTTTGTTTTTTATTTAGTTACATAATAATTCTGCACTAATAGTTGCCCAATAATTGTGCATACATGTCCTTTTTTTCCCACAAATAGAGCTTTCTTTTGATGGTATTTGATCACCGATGCGTCATTTGTGATCGCCACTATAAACAAAGAGCGTCAATTTTGCAAAAAAAAAAAAAACAATATTTCCTACTTTTTGCTAAAATTCAAATCCAAAAAAAAAAATATAAAAAAACATTTTTTTTCAACGGTTTTGGCCGATTTATATTCTTCCTCATATTTTACAGTAAATGGCTTCAAACCTGCTTTGGATAAACATAAACCTATAGTCAGACAACAAGGTTAATGTAAAAAAAAAAAAAATAAATAAAAATAGGAAAAAAAAATAAAAAGGGGCAGACTCGAAGGACTATTCAGTCTTTTTCTGCTGTCACTTTTCTATGTTTCTATTTTTGGTTAAAAAAAGAAATTGCAATCGGCGTTTATTGATTGGTTTGCGCAAAAGTTGCCGCGTTAACGGATGATAATTCATTTCTGGGGTTTTTATTATTTTTTTTTATTTTTTACTAGTAATGGCGGCGATCTGCAATTTTTAGCGGTACTGCGATATTGGGGCGAACATGTCGGACATTTTTGACACTTTTTTTGGGACCAATGACATTTATACAGCGATCAGAAATTTAAATGTCCACTGATTACTGTGTAAATGTCATTTGGCAGTGAAGGGGTTAACCTGCAGGGGGAGATCTAGGGGTTAACTGTGTTCTCTAGGCGTGTTCTAACTGTGGGGGGGCTGGGCTACCATGTGCATAAGAGCTCTAACTGATGCCAGTGACAGGGATCAGTAGATCTCTTATGTCCCCATTGAAAGAGCGGGGAACCGCCGTGTTTCACATCGGCGGTTCCCCGCTCTTTGGCTCTAGCAGCTCATCTGGTCCGCCCGAGCCGCGGGCACACTCCTCCTACGGAGAGTGGAAACAAGGGGGGTGCTGCAGCTGCAGGAGAGGTGTTAGGGCCAGATGAAATGGCCTGGAGTGCCGGATTCGGAATGTGGGCCTTGTGTTTGACACACGTAGGCTAGGGAGTGAGGGGGTATTACACAAGTGCAACAGACTTGGTGCTAAGGGGTTAATGCACGAGAGCCTGGGTACGGAAGGGTTAACAATTAATGCACATGTTCAGGGGAGTGGACACTGAGGGGTCAGCTCACATACATTGGGAATTGGGCACTCAGGGGTTGATGCGTATGCACTGGAAATTAGGCAGTGGGGGGTTAATGCATATGCGTTGGGAATTAGGTACTGAGGGGTTAAGGCACATGCACTGATGAGGTAATGTAGATCTAGTGGGAATTAGGTGAAATGACTAGCCTCAGGTGATACACAGAGATGAAACCAATCCTCCTACATAAGTTGTACCTGTTTACCTGCAGTCTTCTCTCCTCTACATCTGTTCAAAGTCCAGAATCTATAAGGCTCCTTTTACACCGGGGTCGCCCGAGTGTTAGCGGTAAAACACCACTAATTTGCGGTGCTTTACCGTTCGTTAGAGCGGGCTATGGCACCGCTATTCGGGTGGCGGTGGTGCGCTTTTAACCCCCCCACAAGGTGTTAAACAGGGATTAAAAGTGCCAGTTTGAGAAGCTCCCAAAGCAGTGTTCAGCGCTTTGGGATCGCTGCCTCATTGTTTTCAATGGGCAGGGGCGGTATAGGAGTGGTGAATACACCGCTGCAAAGATGCGGCTTGCAGGACTTTTTTTACCGTCCCGCAAGTGCACCACCCCAATGTGATAGCACTCTGGCTTTCACACTGGGGTGTATTTGGGGGAGTTTTTCAGGCGCTTTTTAGTCACTATTTTTAGCGCAAAAGCGCCTGAAAACCGCCTTGGTGTGAAAGGGGTCTAACGCTTGTCTGAGCGGTCAGCAGGAGGAGAGCTGAAGTTACACTGCATAGCTCAGTGAGGAAATCTCTGAGAGCTGATTGGAGGGAAGAGACACACCCCCTTCTATACAGCTCACAGCAATGGAGCTGAAGCTGTCAATCAGCTGGAGGTCTCTCCCCTGTCACCATTTTTCTCTTGGTGTCAGGAAAACTTGTCGGATGTGACTCCTGCTGATAGCAGAGGAATGAAGCAGCAGACAAAAATGACACTTGGTGCTCTGGAGTGAGACCAGTACACTTTTATAGACAGTTGCTTTGTTCATATTTCATGTCTGAGGTTTACAACCACTTTAACCACTTCCGGATCGCCGTACGTCGTTTGACGGCGGTACTTTGAAGTGGAATACCGTTGTTATGGTAGCAGATAGCTACCATAACCCCGGTATCTTTTTTTTCAGCAGGCGATTCTGCGTGTGATAAAAGTGATCTTAGCGGCGGATTCGCCGCAAGATCACTTTTATCAGCGGCGGGAGAGGTGCCCCCCCTCCCGCCGCTTTCCGGTCATCTCCGCCGCTTACCGGACCCGCCGGCAGCAGCGGAGATGATCGGGTCCTCTCACTCCAGTGTCCGTGTGCCGAGTGAGCGGCTGAAGCCGCTCACCCGGCTCCATAACAAGGCTGGGCGGAAGCTACGTCACAAGTAGCTTCCGCCCAATGCTCTTAAAGGGGACATTTTTTTTTTTCCCCTGCCATTTTTTTCAAAAATTTTTTTTTTTTTTT
>BLSH010291330.1:534026-544176 GCA_018402905.1 Glandirana rugosa | reverse complement strand
ATATATTAATTATATTTGCATTGAGGATAAGTATCTGAACTCCTGAGCACTGAGGGGTTAGCTCAGAATAGATGGGGACGGAGCTCTGAGGGGTTAGTGCAGAACAGTTGGGGACTAGGGGCTGAGGGATTATTACACATATACTTGGGACTGGGCACCAAGGGGTTAATACATGGGATCTGTGAAATGAATGCACTTCTGCTCAAGGCTAAGCCCTAAGGGCTTAGCGCAAAAGGAGTAGGCTATGGGGTGCTAAGAAATGAATGCAAATAAGCTGTGGACTGGGTGATCAAAGGTTAAAAACCCATGGGCACTGAGGGTTTAGCATACATGCTCTGGGAGTAAGCGCCTGAGGAGTTAATATAAGAGTAGGAGTCTTAAGAAATGCAATCATTTTATTAGGCAAAAAATATTTTAGATTGGTGACCTCTCAATTTCCTGTACAGTAAGTCCCCTACATACGAACCTTCAAGTTGGGGAGCTTTCAACATGTCCAGTCACGTAGGTTAGTTCATTAGTCTGGGGCACATTGTCACGTGCATGCATCCTCCTACAGGTGGTTGTGATTCGGTGTACTTTACTGTATAGAGTACAGTAGCGCAGTATCCTTTATTCCTATGAAAAGTACTGAATTATAAACGTATTACAGTACAGTACTTCATAGCTGATTATAGAGTTAGTTGGGTACCTAGGCTGACTTTGTTGGCCTTGCATACAAATTGGACTTAGGTACGTACTCTCGGAACAGAACTCGTTCTATATGTAGGAGACTTACTGTATCTCCTTTGGCTATAGATCTTGCCCTCTTAGTTAGAATCAGTGGTGTATCATCCATGGGTGCAGGGTGTTCACTGAACACGGGCCCTGTGGGGTGGGGGACCACTGTGCTCTGACCCACACTGCACCCATGGATGATCTCTCCCTGGTTGACAGCTGGGGATGATTGGTGCGGTGTGGGCTTGCACACGGGCCCACTAATTTCATGATACGCCCCTGGTTAGAATGGAGTGCTGGTGAGTGTGTGTGCTCCATGTACTGTGTGCTGTTTAGTGTGAGTGAGCCTCATCATTAGGCAGCATTAAGCTGAATCGGCCAAAATTCAAGCTGTCCCTGTCAGTATCACCTGGTTTAAGAAACCTCTGTTGAAAAATCGAAGGAGCCAGGTGGAAAATTGTTGGGCAAACAGTAAGCGCATTCTTTCAGATGCAGTCATGGTTCGGGTATTCAGACAGGCGCTACAGCTGTCTGAATTACAATAGCCGGCAGGGGAGATTCCTTTGCAATGTTTACTAATCTATTGGTTTTCTGTTGTTCAGGCTGCAGCCTGAATGAAAGAAATCTCTGTGTGTATGGCTAGCATTACTCCAGAGCAGGGGTAGGGAACCTGCGGCTTTTGCAGCTGTTGTAGAACTACATTTCCCATGAGGCATTGCAAGGCTGATGGATACAATTACTCCCAGAAGCATGATGGGAAATGTAGTTCTACAACAGCTGGAGAGCCGCAGGTTCCCTACCCCTGCTCCAGAGTCTGTGAGCACAAAGAGGGCTCAGAATATAAATAAAAGAGTAGGGTATGATGGAAGTGCAACACTAAGGAGGAGAGCCGAGAGTGAGGTGGTGGTGCATGAACCACAAAGGTGTAAAGCTCTTGGTGTGCAGGAAGCCTCCAGTATTGCTGAGAGATATTGGGATATGTTCTTTTGCACAGGAGAACTGAAATAGGTAGCGGAACACTGAAGAAAGTGAAAAGGGAGAGGAGAGTATGTTGACTAAGGGTGTGAGGCTGAAAGGATGTAAAGCTGAAAAAGTTCTTGGGGCTTGACTCTTAGGAAATATGAAGGGTAGCGGTGTGGAGGGGCCTTCTCACTGCTGAGAGATATTGGGATGTGTTCTTTAGCACAGGAGAACTGAAATAGGTAGCAGAACACTGAGGAGAGCGGAAAGGGAGAGGAGAGTATGTTGACTAAGGGTGTAAGGCTGAAAGGATGTATGAAGGGTAGCTGTGTGGAGGAGCCTTCTCACTGCTGGCATTGATACGAAGAAGCAGGAGGCAGGAGACAGTTTTAATACTTTGATTGGATAGGAATGATGAACAGAATTAAATTATGAGCTTATTCGCAGTGGTGTGATAGGTTGCCAATATTGTCCCATGGATTCTTAATGTGATTCCAAAATGGCAACAAGCACCTTCCAGGGCACTAGCCATTAATTCTGAGATGAAGCGTGGCATAACACAAGGGTTGCTATAAGTTTTGCCATAGCCCAAGCTGTCTCTATGGACTTTGTACTGTACTGTATGTAACTCTTTATAAAGCCATTGTTTTACAAGCACCTAGTAGTGAGGTTTACAAGACCTCAATTACCCCTTGACACAAATATATGTTTTACCAGTACTCCGTAACTGTGTGTAGGTTCTTCAGATATTTTTTGTTCTTTGGAGTAACTAACTGCCTTTTGCTGACGGTGTTTCTTTAATCTATTCAAAGTCACCTAGCTGGAACAAGCATGCAGATATGGAGTGTCTGTGGTCCTCAATCAGGTTACCTGATCCAGGGCAGTAACTAAAGTACTAAAGCTACTGGCTCATCATAAAAGCCAGGGAACTAAAATGTTCAAAAAGCAAGGTCTGCAATGGCATCTAATGAAAGGTTTACTTTAAAGCCAAAGTAAAGTTGAAAAAAAAAACAAAGAAAAACCTTCTCCCTGAAAGGTAAAGTCATAATGTACTAGTATGCAATGCATACTAGCACATTATGAAATCCTTATCTTGAAATGAAGCCCTCCTGATAGGGCTTCCATCTTCACCCGGTCTTTCTTCTGGGGTTGCGGTCCTTTGAGTGGCATACATTATGCTTGCGGGAGTCACTATTCATGGCACAGGACTCTGAAGTTACCGCACGGGTATGCTGGCTGGCGAGACACTGAATAACTCCTAAACGGTGCACGTTTAGGAGATATTCCTTGTACCTACAGGTAAGCTTTATTATAAACTTACCTGTAGGTAAAAAGTGTCCAGGGGGGACATTACTACCACTTTAATATGGAATAACCACCATTATCATTCAATTTCCTTGAATCAGGCCTTGCCTTGTCTACTTTTTTTGCAGATTATGTTGCATGTGATCTATTCCATCGTTGTTTGCCCATGCAGATATACAGTAAATGCTCTTGTATACTGTAAGACAGTGATACATATTATTGTTGGTCAGGGCACCTATACTCTTTATTCCTACACCAATGAATCTCAATCTTGTTGCCACACTGATGGATCTCAACCAGTGGTCAACTTTCTGCGCAATACATTTGTACTGAAAATATGGCACAATACAGTATAAGTACAGACGTGAGCTACACTCAGCTATCAAGCCCACAGGCTGGCCATGTTGGTTACAAAGTAGAAAATGTAACGGGCTATTATTATTATTCAGGATTTATATAGCGCCAACAGTTTGCACAGAACGTCAATCTAAATGGAGACTGTACAGTTACAATACAATAAAATACATGAGGGTTAAGAAGGCTCTGCTCCATAAGAGCTTACAATCTAATAGGGAGTTGAGAACTGGTCATCCCAGCTCAGTACAGTATATTGTGTTCTCTATCTTAGGTATCCAGTTTAAAAAAATGGGCTTGATTACTGCAAAGGATGCAAATGTTTTATTGCCAGCAAGCTGCAATTATACTGGTGCAAGCACAGTTACTAGGGGCTGAAATGTGTTTTTTTTCCCCTAAATGTGCCAAGTCCTGTGAACATATCCAATTATACCTTACAATTGAGGGTCAAGTTGCCCCTCTGCTCAAAAGGACTGAGAAGCTGGGAAATTTTGAATATTGTAGAAACAAAGTGCTTATCTAAAAAAATTGCCATGGTGCAGTGTGAAATTAGTCATGCAGCTTGTCAAATCACTTTAGTTTACCGTTCACACTAGTGCGATGACTGACATCGCATGTACTTCGCACCGCAGTGCTGTTCACATTACATGTCTGTGCGATGCTATTTCAGCCATATAAATTGTATGGCTGAAATCGCATCGCATTCGCACCAAAATGGTGCAGGACCCTTTTTTTGGTCTGCACTGGAATCGGATCGCATGGGTGTTCACACATATGCGATCCCCTTCCTGCACCATTTCACAATTCGCACTGCGATCTGAACCAATTTGGGGGTGTTGCTAACTATGTGTTGACACCCGCAGCAATTTGCAGATCTCAGTGTGAACCAGTGTGTGATTCAGGTGCGATGCGAGAACCCACACGAGATTCGCAGGGTTCTCGCATAGCACAAGTGTGAACCAGCACTTAGTAGTTTAAGAATTGAGGAAAGGTTAGCAAGTCTCCACTGGAAAAAGGCTCAGAGGGTCCGTTCACACAGGGGCAACTTGCGCTCTAACTTGAGTTGCCTCAAGTCGCCCCATGTCGCTTGGCATCTCAAATCCCATTGAAATGAATGGGAGCCGTCTTAATGTACGCTACCGAGTCGATCCGTCTTCAAAAAAAGGTTCCTGTACGACTTCAAGGCGACTTCAATCTGACTTGAGCCCATAAAAGTCAATGGAAGTCGCCTCCAAGTCGAATCCCCATCTTAATGCAAGCGACTTTACAGTTAAAAAGAATAGAATTTATCTAGGGCAACCCCTCCCTCCCTTCTCTGATTGGCCACAGGCAATGTCGCCTGGCATACGTTGTGTTGTAAGTTGCCTGGAATAGAAAGTCATGCTGAAAGTCATGCTGCAATTGCCTAGCAAAGTCGCGCCAAAGTCGGATGGCCCCTGTGTGTACAGGCCCTAAAGACTCGGATCACACTACAGCGACTTAGGATCCGACTTGTGTCGCCCCAAATCGCTTGACATAAGAAATCCCATTGAAGTGAATGGAAGCTGTCTTAATGTACTCTACTGAAGTCGTTCCGTCTTCAGAAAAGGTTCTTGTACGACTTCAAGGCGACTTCTATCCGACTTGTACCCATAGAATGCAATGGAAGTTGCCTCCAAGTCGGATCCCCATCTATTGAAGCAACTTTGCAGAAAAAAGAAAATAATTTACCCAGGTAAATGGAATGATGTCAGAAGAGCTATATTCTCTGATTGGCCACAGGCAAAGTTGCCTGGCATGGAGGTCACTTTAAGTCGCGTTCTAAGTCGCCCAAAGTCACGCTGAAGTTGCCTTAAAGTTGCGTTCAAATCGCCTACAAAGTCGCGCCTGAAGTTGGATTGCCTCTGTGTGAACCGACTCTGGTTTTGAGATTCCAGAATGAAACACAGGAATGATAAACCAGATGTATGTTGGGACATTAGTTTAGCTGCTTGTTTGAATATATCCAGTATTAACAGGTGTGTCGATATTGGGTTATTTATGAATTGAACAGGAGTTTACAATAAGACCCCTTTCACACTGAGGCGCTTTACAGGCACTATTTAGATAAAAATAGCGCCTCAAAAGTCACTCCCCATCCACCCCAATGTGAAAGCCGGAGTGCTTTCACACTGCGGCGATGTGCTTGCAGGACGCTACAAGAAGTCCTGCAAGCAGCATCTTTGGGGCGGTGTGGTGAGCGGTAATATACTGCTCCTCCACCACCCCTGCCCATTGAAAACAATGGGGCAGCGCTTCTGAAGCGTCTGCACACTGCCTTGGAAGCGCAGAGAGCGGGCACTTTTAACCCCGCCTTAAACCCCTAGTGGGGGGGGTTAAAAGCGCACTGCTCCCGCAGCCGTAGCGCCGCTCTAATAGCGGTAAATCCCCGCTGTTACTAGTGGGGATTTACCGCTTACGATCCACCGCCCCAGTGCGAAAGTAGCCTAACAGGTGTTTAGTGTTTTACCCCTGTTTGGGGAGCATGCATGTGCTTCTAATGGGACCCAAGGAATCTCCTTTAGCATGCAGAAGTACTTATTGCACTGACTGTGCTGCCTGGTACTACTTGGCCATGTTGGGGGAGACCAAGGTTTTTATTTTGCACTATATATTTACAGTCAGGTCCATAAATATCGGGACATTGACACCATTCTAATCTTTTTGGCTCTATACACCACCACAATGGATTTGAAATGAAACGAACAAGATGGACTTTAACTGCAGACTTTCAGCTTTAATTTGAGGGTATTTCCATCCAAATCAGGTGAACGGTGTAGGAATTACAACAGTTTGTATATGTGCCTCCCACTTTTTAAGGGACCAAAAATAATGGCACAGATTAACAATCATAAATCAAACTTTCACTTTTTAATACTTGGTTGCAAATCCTTTGCAGTCAATTACAGCCTGAAGTCTGGAACGCATAGGCATCACCAGACACTGGGTTTCATCCCTGGTGATGCTCTGCCAGGCCTCTACTGCAACTGTCTTCAGTTCCTGTTTGTTCTTGGGGTATTTTCCCTACAGTTTTGTCTTCAGCAAGTGAAATGCATGCTCAATCGGATTCAGGTCAGGTGATTGACTTGGCCATTACATAACATTCCACTTCTTTCCCTTAAAAAACTCTTTGGTTGCTTTCGCAGTATGCTTCGGGTCATTGTCCATCTGCACTGTGAAGCGCCGCCCAATGAGTTCTGAAGCATTTGGCTGAATATGAGCAGATAATATTGCCTGAAAAACTTCAGAATTCATCCTGCTGCTTTTGTCAGCAGTCACATCATCAATAAATACAAGAGAACCAGTTCCATTGGCAGCCATACATGCCCACGCCATGACACTACCACCACCATGCTTCACTGATGAGGTGGTATGCTTTGGATCATGAGCAGTTCCTTTCCTTCTCCATACTCTTCTCTTCCCATCACTCTGGTACAAGTTGATCTTGGTCTCCTCTGTCCATAGGATGTTCTAGAACTGTGAAGGCTTTTTTAGATGTTGTTTGGCAAACTCTAATCTGGCCTTCCTGTTTTTGAGGCTCACCAATGGTTTACATCTTGTGGTGAACCCTCTGTATTCACTCTGGTGAAGTCTTCTCTTGATTGTTGACTTTGACACACATACACCTACCTCCTGGAGAGTGTTCTTGATCTGGCCAACTGTTATGAAGGGTGTTTTCTTCACCAGGGAA
Organism: Glandirana rugosa; assembly: GCA_018402905.1. NCBI lineage: Eukaryota > Metazoa > Chordata > Amphibia > Anura > Ranidae > Glandirana > Glandirana rugosa. The sequence goes on along the minus strand of BLSH010291330.1, from coordinate 537,134 downwards.
AGAATTCTTCGGTCATCCACCACAGTTGTTTTCCGTGGTCTTCAGGGTCTTTTGGTGTTGCTGAGCTCACCGGTGCAGTCTTTCTTTTTAAGGATGTTTCAAATAGTTGATTTGGCCACACCTAATGTTTTTGCTATCTCTCTGATGGGTTTGTTTTGTTTTTCAGCCTAATGATGGCTTGCTTCACTGATAGTGACAGCTCTTTGGATCTCATATTGAGAGTTGACAGCAACAGATTCCAAATGCAAATAGCACACTTGAAATGAACTCTGGACCTTTTATCTGCTCCTTGTAAATGGGATAATGAGGGGAATAATACACGCCTGGCCATGGAACAGCTGAGCAGCCAATTGTCCCATTACTTTTGGTCCCTTAAAAAGTGGGAGGCACATATACAAACTGTTGTAATTCCTACACCGTTCACCTGATTTGGATGTAAATACCCTCAAATTAAAGCTGAAAGTCTGCAGTTAAAGCAAATCTTGTTTGTTTCATTTCAAATCCATTGTGGTGGTGTATAGAGCCAAAAAGTTTAGAATTGTGTTGTATGTCCCAATATTTATATACCTGACTGTATATATTTTTTTCTTGCCACACTTTAAATAAATTCAGAAAATTGTGTAGTAGGGACAGCTCCTGGGAGTACCCGGGCACAATATAGAAACTGCGTCATATTAATGTCGGCAACTCTCTTGAGCTAAGAAATGCTAAGTGGGTACTAAGTGATCAATAGGTGCTCAATCAGTCAATCAATCTTGATCAATAGGCCTAAAGATGGGTAAATGGCATGGAAGAGAGATAGACTGCAGTGATGTGCACTCCAAGATCTAGAAATCTGGTGGGCTCCAGGGGAAGTCAACATTGGCTTGGAGTTGGTCTTCTACCTTTTTAGGGAATGATATATTTGGGGCCTTGTGCTTCTCTTTTTTTTTTTTTTTTTAATTAGAGTTCTGCAATGTTTCTGAATTTTTAGAGTAGATGGAAAAGGTTAGGGAAGGATATTTGTAGCTTTACTACAAGTAGCATTACATGACTGAGAACTTGGTTAGTTTATGTGGCTAACCTTCTACTTCAGTCCCAGAGATGTCTTGGTTAAGTCAAATTATTTTGGCCAAGGGCTTGATGGTAAGTACAACTAGGGAGCAGCTCTGTCTAGTTCTTCTGATTATGGAAAGCATGTTTAAGGCCTCATACACACGGACGTTTCTTAAAAAATAAACAAAACGTCGGGCCCAACGTCAAGGAAAAAAAATCAGCGTTTTTCGGCGTTAGTGAGCGTCGGCGTCAATAGGCGTTTTTTAAAAAAAAGTCATCCCTCTGCTATTTTTCAACCTAAAAACGTTGGTGTCAAAAAACGCTGGTTAACGCCGGTACAGTATTAGTTGACTAATATGGAGGCCATTGACTAATATGGAGAGCTGCAAAAAACGCCAGAACACGCCGGCGTCAAAAAACGTCCGTGTGTATGAGGCCTTAAATGGCAACCACTGTATTTTATAAAGGCAGAAGGGCAGAATATTTTTTTTTTCAGTTTTGGATATAATGGAGAGGGATTAGAACACCTATCCAGTTTCTATTGTTTGATTCATCCCCTCTATTTATCCTGTTTACCATAATCATTGAAAGTAAAAAAGTCCCAATTTTTGGGTTGTCCCTAGAAAAGTCATAGAGGGGAAATGTTCCAATGTGGGGACCCTAGTTCTGGTTTCCTGGGGTTTCCCAATGATTTGCCTTAATTTGCAGGGATTTCCTTTCACTTCCTGTTTGGCTATGGGACAGGAAGTGATGGGAAATCTCCACAATGGGACACAGATGGCAGAAAAAAAATCCGATAGGGACCCTCCCTTGCTCTATCCAAAATGAAAAGAGAAAGTTTTGCCCATAGTTCTACTTTAATCCAAGTACTTTCATTAAAAGTGTTCGGTCTGTTTGATGTGCACAAGACAAATGGTTTAATTTACTTGCCAAAGTGGTTGATACTTTTAGCTAGATGTACTTGGCTATTAAAAATGATTGTCAAAGCAAATGGAACATGAATCATAGCTTAGTAAATTGAGCAGATTCTCAAATAGTGCTCACCCATATCTGGCCCAGATGTTATCCCAGATAGCTAATGTGTATGCCTTTAAAGCTCTAATCATTTTTCATATTGAACTGTCGTTCTTCTTGACATAACTGAATCTTTTGTGTGGAAGGGTCCATACCAGGCTTAAATGTTTCATTAACACAATTCATGCTGATAGCATGAGAAGAGAAGCCGTCAGGACTCATTAGGAAATGGTGTGATAACAGCTTGTGGATATGGCATGCTGCTGCATTGTGGGGTAAGGAGGTCTCTCTTTGTAGCTTTCTTGGCAGACAAAGGTGACTGTTCACATGGAAATCAAAGCTGGGTCTTTAATGAAGGGCAGGAGTTCTACAGAGTGGAGCATCTGTATGTGTGTGCAGTTGTGTATTATTAATGGGTTGTAGTTCATCTGATCGTTTTTGAAGTACAGCTACCCATGGGTGCAACTTTTTTTAACATAAATATATACAGTGTGTATGATAAAAAAATACATCTAAATATTTTAATGTTTCAAAAACCTTGATTCTGTGTATTACTTGTAATTATACACTCACCGGCCACTTTATTAGGTACACCTTGCTAGTACCGGGTTGGACCCCCTTTTGCCTTCAGAACTGCCTTAAATCTTCATGGCGTAGATTCAGCAAGGTGTTGGAAACATTCCTGAGATTTTGGTCCATAATGACAGTTTCTGCAGATTTGTTGGCTGCACATTCATGATGCAAATCTCCCGTTCCACCACATCCCAAAGGTGCTCTATTGGATTGAGATCTGGTGACTGTGGAGGCCATTGGAGTGCAGTGACCTCATTGTCATGTTCAAGAAACCAGTGGTGAGATGATTTGAGCTTTGTGACATGGTGCATTATCCTGCTGGTAGTAGCCATCAGTAGATGGGTACACTGTGGTTATAAAGGGTTGGACATGGTTAGCAACAATACTCAGGCAGGCTGTGGCAATTAAACGATGCTCAATTGGTACTAAGGGGCCTAAAGTGTGCCAAGAATATATCCCCCACACCATTATACCACCACCAGCCTG
>BLSH010291330.1:519265-534016 GCA_018402905.1 Glandirana rugosa | reverse complement strand
AAGATAATAGCACCCACACCAATACACCACCACCACCACCACCAGCCTGAACCGTTGATATAAGGCAGGATGGATCCATGCTTTCATGTTGTTTACACCAAATTCTGACCCTACCATCTGAATGTCACAGCTGAAATCCAGACTCATCAGACCAGGCCACTTTTTACCAATCTTCTTTTGTCCCATTTTAGTGAGCCTGTGTGAATTGTAGCCTGTTTCCTGATCTTAGCTGACAGGAGTGGCACCTGCTGTAGTCTTCTGCTGCTGTAGCCCATCTGCTTCAAGGTTCGATGTGTTGTGTCTTCAGAGATGGTATTCTGTATATCTTGGCTGTAATGAGTGGTTATTTAAGTTACTGTTGCCTTTCTATCATTTAGAACCAGTCCCATTCTCCCCTGACATCAACAAGGCATTTTTATCCATCCAACTGCCCGCTCACTGGATATTTTCTCTTTTTGGGACCATTCTCTGTGAACCCTAGAGATTGTTGTGCGCAAAAATGTGATTCATTCACATTGGAGTGAATCATATGCTTAGGCTCCATGCACACTATAAGCTACAAAAAATGCCAGAAAAACGCTGGATGAAAAATGCTGATAATAGCATTTTTGTGCCAGATTTTAGTAGCATTTAGAAGCTAGGAGCAGTTAGGAGCATTAGCATTTTATTGGCGATTTTGCAGTACATGAAGAAAAAAAAAAGAAAAAGCTAAAAAAATGCTGTTAGGAGCATTCTGCTGGGAAAACGCTCCAAAAAAACTCTACAAAAACTATTTATTTTCTGCTCCTAGAAGCTGGAGCTCAAAAAATGCTCATAGTGAAGGATGGGCTCAGGCGTTTTCACAAGTGCACGTGCCCGAGCCCATCAGGAAGTGAACCCTGCGCTGCGCTAATCGCAGGCAGGGAGACATTTCCCCAATCGCTGCAGCTGCGCATTGGGAAGTATCTCACTGCCTGTGATTAGCGCAGACATAGTATAACATGGTAATCTCCCAAGCAATCTTGGATAACAAAATAACATATATTTTAGTAACGGAATATATAACTGTAAACTCAGGGTCTGTGTATAGCAGCCTGATACTACTATTTGGCTTCTAGGCATAAGGATGAGGCAAGAATCAAGAGGGAGGTCCACATGAGCCGGCAGGGTTTACGGACCAGGAAACTACCCCATGGACTCTTCCACTCCACATCCTGATGCAGAAGCCGACTGTGTCTGCAGACAGCCATTCCCAGCAGGCCTCCTGCAGTGAAGTGAGACAATAGCCCCCCCGCGTCAAGTGCCATCCCTGTGTAGGGGGACTTAGGCCCCCTCAAACCAATAAAACAGAGGGATGTGAGATATAATTAAAGTGAGAACACAAACAATTTTAACTAGCAATTGCCCATTCGTGAACCTTCCCCTTTTCATGACAAATACAGTCTACATGTAGCAATGGTCCTTAGGCAGTGTATGTCGTCCCCCCTTCCCCACTAATTTTAGCTCTACAGGAGCGAGAATCATCTAGGGAAGTGACGATCCCACAAAAGTGTTAAACGCTTTATACCCCAACTGGTAGTGGCCATGCCTTAATAAAGTTTCAGATGTCCCTAGACCAGCCTTTCTCAACCTTTTCAACACCGAGGAACCCTTGACATAATTCTCCGGTCTCGGGGAACCCCTGCTAAAAATTAAAAATCTACAACTCAAGATACATTAGTGTGATGGTCAATGGGAAGAATGCCCCTTACACTTGTGGTCATTGGGAAGAATTGCCGCCTTACAGATAGCTAAAAAGATCAATGATGTCATTGAGAGGTAGAAATTGACCATTGCTCAAGGAACCCCTAGCATCCTTTGGAGGAACCCTAGGGTTCCACGGAACCCTGGTTGAGAAACCCTGCCCTAGACTATGTGCCAGTTCAAAAGTATGTGTCGGGATCCGCTGTAGATCTGGAACCGGTGGACCTGTTCAATGGTGGGATGAAACACCACAGAGGAGTTTATTTCTTGATACACCCGCTATCTTATTGCCGGGGGAAAGAGCTTGAAATGGGCCCTCAGCTATAATTGGGTGTCCACTCTCTGGCCGGGGATTCAATTGTGATTGGCGTAGCCCCCAAAGATAACGCTGTACGATTATACAATGTGGTGAATCAACCAGTTTGGTAGGCCCCAATGTCAGGTCTGAGCGTATACTTACGTGCCCTGGATTAAGATAGGCTCTGTAAGTCTGCTACTCACGTGGTAGGAGCTGATCTGCTGATCACCAAAGGGTAAAGTCACAAGCTCACTAAGAAAAGAGGTTAAACAGGCAATTTAGTCCGTAACTATTCTGGGGTTAGGTGAATCACGTTGAATTATGGGTCTTTCTCTCCATAGGTTTGTGTCGAGCTAGATTCCGGTCTTGCGTCTGACGGAGGAAGGTGAAGCCTGTGGGCTCTCCTCCGTCTTCCGGGATGCCCAGTGCGGAGCAGAACATAGGTAGGTCTTCTGGTACTCTCAGGGATTCAGCATGATTACCATTGGTTGCCTGCATGCAAAAGGGGAACTTCCACCTATAATCAATTAGTCCGTCTCTCAGTACCTGCAGGAGTGGTCTGAGTTCCCTTCTATGTTGCAAGGTAATAGCTGACAGATCTTGAAAGATTTGAATACGGGCCCCTTCATGTGCCAATTGACCATGCGCACGTGCCTGGCGCAATATGTCCTCTTTTTGAGTCAAACTCACTAGGCAGCATACTGCATCCCTAGGCGGGTCTGTGTCTCTTCCTTGTGGTTGTAGGGCTCTGTGACATCTTTCCATTTCAATGGGGGCATCCAAAGGGCGCCCCAGAACCGTGTTGAAGATCACCCACACTGCTGCCTGTAGTTGTGGCCCTTCCACGGGCTCGTAGGTTGCGCCTACGCCCCCAATTGTCCAAATCCTCCATGTGCCTATGCATGGCTATCAGGTGCTGGGCATGGACGGTGGCAGTTGACTGCAGTTGTTGTATTGCAGTGCCTTGTGTCATGGCTGCTGACTCCACAACTTCCAGCCTGGATGCTACGGCCCTAATATCCGTTTTCAAGTCTGATATGGCTGCAGACAAGGTGGACTTAATGTCTGCCGCCACTTGTTGGAGATCTGCCAGGCATAATAGGGGTGAAACATGCGCTGGTTGTGTACCTGTGGGATATGCGGTCGGAAGTACCGTTCCCGCCGGGAGGCGGCTCGCACTACAGTCTCCAGCTTGCGTTGCGGCCTGTGTCTCCGCAAGTTGCGAGCAGAACATGGCCGGGATTGTCCGATTTAGCTGGGATGAAGTCTCCATCTGTATACTGGCGGATGGAGGCCAGGTCAGGGCTGCTGTGTAGACCCGTGAGATTGCTCCTCGTGCTCTGCAGATTGCTTAGATGGCCCTCGGATGACGGAGCTCACAGATCACGCCCCCATCTCGCTCTGGTGCCAGGCCACGCCCCTCCGAATATCAATATTTTTTGAATCATTCTAGAATTCTGTTCATGAGAAGTCTCTCTTTTTGGGTTATTTATAATCCTATGTAGCCAATGCCACCCTTAGGGGTGGCTGAGTGTTGTGGTTCACTTGCTCACACTGCCCTCAATCACATCCATACCGCTTCAGAGTCACAGGACAGGCCGGTACTTTGGTTTGTTTTGTTTTATTAGGGGAATTGAACTTGGATAGGAGTTGGGATGTTGTGGGATGGCCAAAGAATTAATTCAATACACATGGGACCTTCTATATACACTTCCTATATATACAACACATCTATTCCTCCAGCACATCACTTGCTTTTACAGACTCTGGTTCCTCCCTCCTGCACGGTACTTATCTCCAAGTGAGGCCCAGAAGGAAATTTTGATAGGCCTCCAAAGTTTCTTCAGCCTGACTAGCACATGGCGAGGCCTGCCATACTGTGAGCAGGACCTCAGAACCACCCATTACAGGTAGGGACAGTAGGCCCCCGTTTGTGTAGAAAGATACTAATGTGCTAGCTGACCTGATGGACTACTACTCCCAGCCCATCCACTTGCTCCAGGCCCTGCCAGCCACTTCAGCTACAACGGCCTTCACCACTACCACGGTGACACCACAGTCCCTTACTGACTTCCGCATCCTTTCAGATTGCCTCTCACTTTCCCCAATCCACTCCAGCATGCCTCTACAGCTTTCCAGGTTGTGTGTCACTCCCTGACAACTGGTGGACTCCTTGCTGTGCTTCTCCTGTGGCACTGTCTGTTGCTCTCCTGCTCCCTTGTGCCTCTCCTCCAGGATATCTGACTATCCTCCTGGATGCACCCGAGCCCCAGGCCTCAAGGTCACCCCCCCAGACTGGGGGCTCCTTGTGGGGCCTCAGCATCCTCAGCTACATTCCAGCTCTTCCACCAGAACTCACTCCTCCCAGACTGGGCTGACCCTGGGTATTTAAGGAGGCCTGCCCCTGCCAATCCAGACTGGGGATTGGTCAGGGCTCCTTAGAACACCCAGATGGCTACACCTCCCTCCCAGTTCTCTGTCCAGAACATTCCACCAGCTTCTGGACAGAAGTGGGAGGTCTTGGTGACCTCATCTGTGAATCACCCAGTCCTACCTGTGCCACTCCCAGCCCAGAAACATAAACACTCAGTCAGACCTGACCAAATTTACTCACCTTACCAAAAATCCTCACTAGCTCTCTACCTAAGTAGCGGGTGCTACGCCTGTAATTTTAGGTCAAGGTGAATTGTGTGTATACTATAAGTTGCCAATTTAAATGTTTATATATTTAAGTGCAATTGTAATATTTTATTATATGGTTATAGGTTTTAACTTGGCCCCTTAAAAGTCCCAATATTACAGTGAAAGGCATTCAATTTTGATATGGAAACATCAAGATGTGGTGCCCTGGTCACCCATCACACTAAAATAAAATGTAATACTTCTTCCCAGGGGACCACAAGAGGTTGTATTTAACCACTTCAGCTCCAGAAGATTTACCCCCCCCCTTCATGACCAGGTCATTTTTGGTGATACAGCACTACGTTACTTTAACTGACAATCGGGCAGTCGTGCGTTTCTTTTGGTGGCATTTGATCACCTCTGCGGTTTTTATTTTTGCAATATTTTTTACTTTCTGCTATAAAACACATCCAATAAAAAAATGTAAAAAAATCTGATTTTTTTTTTTCATCAATGTATGCCAATATGTATTCTGCTACATATATTAGGTAAAAAAAAAAATCCCAATAAGCATATATTGATTGGTTTGCACAAAAGTTATAGCGTTTACAAACTATGGGCTATATTAATGGAATTCTTTATTTTTATTTTTTTACTCATAATGGCAGAGATCAGTGACTTATAATGGGGCTGCAATATCATGGCAGACAAATCGGACACCTAAGTGACACTTTTTTGGGAACCAGTGACACTAACACAGTGATCAGTGCTAAAAATACAGTATGCACTATCACTGTACAAATTACCCTGGCAGAGAAGGGGTTAACAGGGGCGATCAGAGGGTTAATTGTGTACCTAAGATGTGTTTCAGTTTAGTGGGGGGAGGTGCTTTTACTAGTGGAAAGCATGGATCGGTGTTCCTGCTTTACAGGAACACAGGATCCATGCCTAATGTACTGACAGCATGGCAATCTGCCTTGTTTACATAGGCAGACTGCCGTTTTGTCTGTGTACAGAATGATCATTGGGTGCCAGTGGACACCTACTGTGTAAAATCACAGTGGAAGCGAGCCATCAGCGGCACGGATTCGCGCCCAATACCTGGAAGTGTAGAATCCACGTGTGCATATATACGTGATTCTGTGCAGCGCAGCCGCCCTGTAGCAGTAAATGTGCTATGGGGCGGTCGGCAAGTGGTTAAAAATGTGAACTAAAATAATGCAAATATGGAATAGCAAGCTTATATTAACGTTACAATTGCATCAAAAATTACTTTCCTGTAAATATTGCAAAAACCTAAAGCCTAAGTGCAGCCAAAATCTCAAACACAAAAATCAGTATACGGGACATAACTTACAGTTGGCAGGATGTGTCCCTTGTGCCGATTCCTCTTCTGTTGAACATCTTCCTCTGCCAAGTTCCCACCCAGACCGCCATAATCGTGTGCTGCAGCGCATGTTACTACAACTAAAGGGCCGTTAAGTCAAGACAGCCTGACCATGCTCACTCTTTCCACCCAGATTTGCCAATCATAGAAGCTGTACTACAGCTTTTATGAATGAAACAGGATCTATGAATGGAGGGGGACTATTCATTCTCCACAACTCCTCCATTAATAGCTAGTTGCAATAACCTCCACTGCACCGGGAGATTATGGGGGTGAGAATGGGAGGTAGGACTGAGCACCCAACAGAAAAGGAATTTGCACAAGGGACACATCCTACTCACTAGAAGTTATGTCCCTTGTGCTGATTTTTCTGTTTGTGATTTTGGATGCACGTAAGGCTTTAAAATGCAGATGTTTTGTTGTTCTTATTAAAATGCCTTTATAGGTTTGCTATAGAGTAGTAAGCAATTTTTCTCAGTTGTTTGGTCGCAATTTATTGTTTTTAAAACGAATGGATTTACATCCACACAAATAGGCACCATTCCGTGGTAGTCTTCCTTGTGACGACTGTAGGGTTAATGTTGAGCTGTGTAAGTATGACTGCAAGATCTTATGTAGAAGTACTGCATTATTTAATCCCATGCAAGACTGGGCATTCCTTTATCACATCACTAGGATGCTGTTAGATATTGGTTTCAAGCTGCCTGGCACAAAAAATGTCCAAGTTTCCATAGTGACTGACTAACCTCTAATTACCTGGGAACTCAAGATTTAAGTTGTCTCTCCAGTGCATTTCTTTTCTGGCTGATCTTCTCCATCTGTCACTCACACTAATAATGCATGATGCTGTATACCCTTCACTGATCACATACACGAATGCAGAAACCGTTTGATGTTCATCCCTATGACTACTTCCATTGTCAGAGATGTGTTCAGTTACATGTCTTCGATCATTTTACCAGGATTACACCTCTGTGTGCCGCCAATCGGCACATTGTAACAGTTTTGGTCTGAAAACAAATTTGTAATGTTACTTAAAGTGATACTAAACACGCCCACTATTTAATTTACATTGTACCTTCTATTTCTGTATGTGGATGATGGCGCTGTAATAATTTTAATGAAAAAACCCCCCCATCTAACTACCTTTTACCTAATCAATATACAGCTGCCACATGACCCAGATCTTTCCCAGCCTGTCTGCAGGGAAATATAAGCAGAATGAGCTTCTCTAGTTCTCGGCTGCTGGTCACAAGTTCAAAAACAATAAATAGAATTTAAAAATAAATAATCCTATCAATAAGCGGTTTTAAATTCTCATACAAATATATATTTGAAGTCAAATCTTTATTATTATTTGGCAATAACATGGTGTGGTCGGATATCTGCCAGTCACAGGCTGCGTTATGCCCCTCCAGCCTGTGTCTGAGAATAAGAGGGAGGTGAAGCCTCCATGAATCTATATGTAATATCCCACCCCCATTGTGTTTAGCTGATTAGTGGGAATGGAGGAGGGAGGAGGAAGGAGGGAGTGGGCTGTCATTTACCACTGTGTATATGCCCACATGTGTGACTCTATAGCAGGGACATGCGGTGAGTTCAGTGGCTGGTGAGGCACTGGCTAGTATCAGAGCCAGATACACATCGATTACATACGCCACGAACATTAGAGCGAGAGCAATAATTCTTGCACTAGACCTCCTCTTTAACTCTAAACATGTAACCTGTAAAAAATGTTTAAAAGCTTTACCTATGGAGATTTTTAAGTACTGTTTGGCGCCATTCCATAAGTGTGCGCAATTTAAAAGCGTGACATGTTAGGTATCTGTTTACTCAGCGTAACATCACCTTTCACATTCTACAAAAAATCGGGCAAACTTAATTTTTACATGTAGGAGAGAAATGTCAGAATTGTTCTGGGTGGCAAGGAGTTAATTTCCATAAGTAAGTAATATACAAATAATTATTATATATTATTTTTAAGGTCATTTACTATATTTTCAAAAACTGTACTCAAGCAGGTGGCTTAACGGACAAATTACTGAAGTTTGAAGTTTTAACTCCAAACCAGTAATTTCACAGTAAATAAATAAATAATAAATTATTATCTTATAACATATAACCTATAAATATATGATTTAGCTTGTACCTTTTCATCAGCAGAAGATTCTCATTCTTCCTCTGTGTGAGGAAAAACATGGTATTATAGGTAAATCTTATACACCTAAACCTGTTTTTTCCTTGTAGTTGAGAGTAGAGTTGAGCGAACACCTGTATGTTCGGGTTTGGCGGGTCCGGCCGAACTTCGCGAAAAAGTTCGGGTTCGATACCGAACTTGACCCCAGACCCCGAACCCCTTTGAAGTCAATGGGGACCCAAACTTTTCGGCACAAAAATGGCTGTAAAAAAGTCCTGGCAAGTGCTAGAGGGCTGCAAAAGGAAGTAAAATGGGGGTAAGAGTAGGACAAGTGCCCTACAAAATATGGGGATAGGGAAAATAAATTAAAATTAAAAAAAAATGGGAAGGGGGGGTGGATGTGGAGTAGGAGCCTAGAGGTTGACTAGGCCATGACCGTGTCAGTGTAGGTGGAAGTGGCGGTGGTGGAGGAGGAGGAGGTAGCCAACACTTTTTTTTTTTTTTTCTAATTGGGGTAGCCCCAAAATATTGAAGCATATTAAGAAAAAAACAAGTATACCAATGGCTGTGTGAGGCCGGTCTAAATGTCTATTCTGCACAAGGTACAGACAAGTCTTGTGGGATCCATGCCTGGTTCATTTTAATAAAGGTTAGCTTGTCCACGTTGGCTGTGGACAGGCGGCTGCGCTTGTCTGTGATAACGCCCCCTGCCGTGCTAAACACACATTCAGACAATACACTGGCTGCAGGGCAGGCCAGCACCTCCAAGGCATAAAGGGCAAGCTCAGGCCATGTGCCCAATTTGGAGACCCAGAAGTTGAATGGGGCAGACCCATCAGTCAGTACGTGTAGGCGTGTGCACACATAATGTTCCACCATGTTGCTGAAATGCTGCCTCCTGCTAAGACCTTGCCTATCAGCTGGTGGTGCTGTTTGTTGTGGCAGGCTGCTGACAAAGCTTACATATCCAGGTAGTTTTTTAGAAATTTCTGTACCACCAAATTCAGCACATGCGCCAGGCAAGGGATGTGCGTCAAATCGGCTAGGCCCAGAGCCGCTACGAGATTTCGCCCATTGTCGCACACCACCAGGCCGGGCTTGAGGCTCAGTGGCAACAACCACTCATCGGTCTGTTCAATGCCCGTCCACAGCTCCTGCGCAGTGTGGGGTTTATCCCCCAAACATATCAGTTTTAAAACAGCCTGCTGTTGTTTCCCCCTGGATGTGCTGATGTTGGTGGTGAAGGTGTTACGCTGAGCGAATGAGGAGGTGCTAGAGGAGGAGGAAGCGCAGTAGGAGGAGGAGGCAACAGGAGGCAAAGAGGAATGCCCTGCAATCCTTGGTGGCGGAAGGACATGCGCCAAATGGCTAGCCACCTCAGGCCCACCCGCCACTACATTTGCCCAGTGTGCAGTTGGCAAGATATAGCGTCCCTGCCCGTGCTTACTGGTCCACGTATCAGTGGTTATGTGGACCTTGCCACAGATGGCGTTGCGCAGTGCACACTTGATCTTGTCCACGACTTGTTTGTGCAGGGAAGGGATGGCTCGCCTGGAAAAGTAGTGGCGGCTGGGAACCACATACTGTGGGACAGCCACCGCCATCAGGTTTTTAAAACTGTCCGTGTCCACCAGACGGAATGACAGAATTTCAAAGGCCAGGAATTTGGAAATGCTGGCATTCAGAGCCAGGGATTGCGGGTGGGTAGAGGGGTACTTCCTCTTTCTCTCCAGTGTTTGGGAGATGGAGAGCTGTAAGCTTCCATGGGACCATGTGGAAATGCTTGAGGACGGTGGCGGACATGGTGGTGTTGCTGTCACATCGTCTGTTTGCTGGGTGGCAGGTGACACTGTCTCTGTAGAGGTGGAAGAAGAGGCCAAGGCAGCAGCAGAAGAGGAAGCAGGAGGAGGCCGAGACCTTTCTTGGATTTTGAGGTAATTATTCCAAAGCAGCTTGTGCCTTGAATTTAGATGCCTGATCATGCAGGTTGTGGTAAGGTTTAGAACATTTATGCCTCGGCTCAGGCTATCATTGCCCAGCTTGCAAACCACTCGTGTCTTGTAGTCAGCACATTGTCTGAAGAACTGCCTTTGAGCTACCTTTGGTGTGCTAGGTCCCTGGGTGCGGTGGGTAGTAGCAGGCCTACCGTCTAGGGGACAGTCGCTCCGCTTTTGCACTCTGCTTCCTCTTGTGCTGGTGCCTCTGTGCAACCACCACCTCTTCCTCCAAACTCCACACGTCACTCGCATGACCCTCATTCCATGTGGGGTCTAGGACCTCATCATCCTCCACATTATCTTCCACCCACCCTTCACCACTGCCCTCCTTGTCAGTCTGCACACTGAGGAAAGCTGCAGCAGTTGGCACCTGTGTTACGTCATCATCAGAGACGTGCTGCGCTGGTGTTTCCATGTCCTCATCCTGCAACAGAAGTGGTTGGGCATCGGTGCACTCAATGTCTTCCACTTCTGGGGCAGGGCTATGTGGATGGCCCACGGAAAGCAGACCAGGAGAGTCATCAAAAAGCATAAGAGTCTGTTGCATAACTTGGGGCTCAGACTGCTTAACTTAAGAGGGCTGGGCTGGAAGGGAGTATTTGTCTTTTAGGCACATGCCCCTTCTATGACACTGTAGTGAGGCATGCCTCCACTGCAGAATTTTTATTGTACAGCTTGGGCCAGTGGTGCTTTACCATTGGTCCAAGGCTCCAAGCTGTCCATTGAGCTCAGTGCCTCTGATAAGTGAGAGGCACTGTGAGCTCCTCCTCTCAGTCTGCTGCAAGCAGAGTGTGCCAGCTTGTATTTAAACTGGCTGCTCTGTATGTAGCTTCTGGCTGCACAAGGAGCCCTGTATCTCCAAAAACCATAGGTCGAAGGAGCCCCAAATTTTGACCAGTGGTTGGGTGGGACTTCAGCTATGACCCCAGGTCGCCGAGCTACGAGCCTCGAAGCTCAATTCCTTTTTTTTTTGCTCTGCCTTGCCTCACCTGCCTCCCCTGACTGCACGCCCCTGCCTATAGTCACATGGGTTGCTCAGATGTGATGGGGAGGAAATGCTCAGCTTCGAAACTCACTGTAAACTGAGCATGTGCAGAGTTGCCACCACAGCTGCAAAATCCCTAGCTGAATTGGGCACATGGACAGAAGGAGGAAATAGAGAGCAGCAGGATCAACCAGGTGTTTTGCAGAATACAGAAAACAAATCTCATAGTGACTGAGTAAGTATGAACAGCATGTAATACACCATTTATTGATAGTTTTTTATGGTGTGGGTTTAGTGACACTTTAATTATCTTCATGTCTAGATTAGCCATATTGCCACAAGGGTTTTCCTCCTGAGAGTAAGATGCATTGAAATCAAATGGTCACAACATACATACGTTACTAATATTTTTAGTAAAGGAGCAATAAGTAAGTTACTCCTCTATTAGATAGTTAGGAGGCCTCGGACAGAATTTATTGAAAAATTAACTTGAGCTACTAGTGCTAAAAAAAAAAAATTTAATGAAAACAAGCAGCAGCACTCACTGATATTTAAACACAAAGAAATATTCTAGTGTAAACTAAAAAAGAATTGTGTTGTGCTGTCACTTTAAACTCAGTTGACTATTAACATGCAAAGCAATTAGATGCGCCAGAACAATATATAAATGGATCCAAACACATCAGTCCAAATTTGCAAAATAGAAGCCCACCATAAAAATTAATATTACCGTACATCCACCATGTAGTAGAGCTGCACGATTCTGGGACAATTAGAATCACTATTTTTTTGCTTCGAATAAGAATCACGATTCTCTCACAATTTTCGTGGCATAACATCATCTTTCACATTATACAAAAAAAATTGGGCTAACTTTGTTTAGTTTTTTTAAAATTCATCAAAGTGTATTTTTTCCAAAACAAAATTGCATTTGAAAGACTGCTGCACAAATACAGTTTGACATAAAATATTGCAACAACCACCATTTTATTCTCTAGGGTCTCTGCTATATATATATTATATATATGTTTGGGTGTTCTAAGCAATTTTCTAGCAAAAAATACTAATTTTAACTTGAAACCAACAAATGTCAGAAGAGGTTTAGTCTTTAAGTGGTTAAACTGACCTCATTTACAGGCCGGAGTTAATTCCTTTTATCTAAAGAACAAAACGTTACAATGTTTATAGTTAGCTCAGCAGCTGAGAAATGTTGTGAAACTTTGCAGTCTGTCTGTTTTTTTTTATTTTTGACAGCTGTCGGCTTGAGCAGAGAACTCTGCATTAAGTCGGGAAAATGCTTTAAGATCGCAAGGGGAAGGAATCGAGATCTTGATTCTTAAAGATTAAACGTGCAGCTCTACCATGTAGCAAAACTATATCTTTATAACCAACACCACTGTAGTGCTCAGCCACCATTAGTACACACAGCTGCTTACCAGAGGTTCAGACCTCAAATATAGGGGGGTCTGACAGCACTTTAGGGACGAATCCCAAATGGATGGACTGGCCAGCACTCAGTCCTCAGTTGTAAAAATGGCATAGCACACAATGCTGCCAAGCACTGCTCGGATCCACATTGGATGGATGGCTCTGACACATACCCAGGTAGTGCCACTCACATTGTTTGTTGGGCTCATGTTTTATTGGTAGATCATGTTGCTAGGAACAGTCCCCAATCTCATCACACGTGCAACAGGCTTAACAGTAGGTGAAGGATATCCAGGCTTCAGATCTGAAGAGAGGCACGTAGGAGAAATAGGCTTTTAGTACAGGTGTACCAGGAGCAAGAGGTTAGGCGAAGAGGAGGTGGAACAGCTTCTGTTATGTTCCTTGTCTCAACGGTGAGTAGGGAGATGTGGGTCAAAACATATGTCAAGTGTAGGAATGCTACCCCTAGAGTGCAAGGACATCATGCCAGCAAAAACAAGAGAAGGGCATGCTGACCTAGCGCATTACCACAATAAATTATATTTCAAAATAAAAACAACAATTGTTCTACTCACAAACGCATCACATATGTACGCATGTCATAGCAAATGGAACCAGTCGCCTTCAGATCTTCTGTGTTTCTACCAATAGTGTGGGAAGAGTAGGAAGCGTCCATTGTGACTGATGCCTTTCAAGAACAAACCCTCTTTATCAGAACCAAAATAGTGTATGACCAACGATCCATCTTAGTGCACATATATACACATGTCCAGCAATAGAGACTCCATCTGCTCAGTTGATTTAGGCGGCGGGGTCAAACTTGTATACACAAAATTATATAAAAATGCTTAACCTCTCAGCCCTTTAAGAGGGTTATGATGCTTAGAGGTGCTTTAGATCACTTGACTGCCATGATTGGTCACGTGGTCCGAAATCTCCCGTTCGCAGGGAGCGATCGGGAGCTTTCGGTTAGGCGACGATAACTGTGTCGGCAGCATGCAGCGCGTGTGCTCTCGGCACAGGTGTATTGAGGGCAATTCACGCATATATGTGACCCCCTCACCGCTAAGGACCAGGCGCCAAGAGGCCGCATATTTGTGTACGGCCGACGCCAAGGGGTTAAATTCCATAATATAAAGAATAGCTGCTGGCATATGTACCATACCTGATGTTCTCTTTCCTGTGCAGCATTATTATCTGTGCCTCATATGTATAATGAATATCATGGGTATTGAAACATCCAGGCTTGGAGTGTGTAGGGGACCTATTAAGTCCATATATTGTGGGTCCTATATCAGAAACAGTGTGCTGTTTATCAATATTATTATTAGTAGTAATGTCAGTGATACTGGGCATCCACAAATCCTCAATCCGCCTAATGGGATGCTGGAGGCGTGGGTGGAACCCACGCCTCCAGAATCCCGTTAGGCAGATTGAGGCTTTGTGGGTCCAAGGATTGTGCTCCCCTAATTCCACCTATATTACACTTTGAGGCAAACCATGTGAATTGTAGAGCTCTGTTGATTTTCTAAATAATTTATAGCCTCATACCTGTCCAGAAACACCCAACCCTCTGATATCAAATCTGTCAGTTTAGAAAACTGTACTGCATAGAAGAAATTCCAGAATTGTTTTACTGCTAGTATGACCACTTACTGTATTGGGTGCCTCATGGTGGACAAAGGATGGCACTACAGGGAATCCAAATTATTCAGAAAGTCACCAACACTTCAAAATTCCCATATCCATTTCAAAATCTCCAATGCAAAATTATGGCAGTCACGAGTATACCCTGGGCCAGTATTTTAGGGTTATACAGGATCCCTTTTTTAAAGTGTATTTATAGGATTTTTTAAAATGTTCTGTTTATCTTTCCAGAACAAGAACGCTTGTCAAATTTGTCAGTCTAGCAAAATTTGCAGCAAATCACAATTTTTCTGTTTTCCCAAGGATTGGGGCCAGGGGCGTAACTACAGGGGTTGCAATTGCAAACGGGCCCCGTGCTCCAGGGGGCTCATGTGTCTCCCTTGTACACCTGGATAGGAGGGATGGTGGGAGCGGCATTTAGAGGAACCAATCTCCTCCATTTTCCTCCTAATGCAGAAGATTGGTTCCTCTATATGGCCCCCCCCCCATCCAGTTTACTTGTCTTCTGCTGCTCTCAGGGTCCCTGTG
>BLSH010291330.1:495116-519255 GCA_018402905.1 Glandirana rugosa | reverse complement strand
GAAAATAGTAGTAACCCACCCCTATACAAACAAGTTTCACTCGGGGTCCAGCTGCTGTAGAAGATGTGTCATGATGGAGAGATGGGAATTTGTCATTTACCGGCTCCTTCCTTTTCTGAATGGACAGAGTCAGTGATTGGTGCCAATTGGTTCACTCATAACTGAAGCATAGTAAACTGTGTTTACTATACTTCTGTTTCTGAATGAATGAGAGGCTCGGTACACAACTATTTGTTTATTCGGTGGGACCGTAATAAAGGAACCCACAACGGGAGTAAAGGGCCCCAGGATCAGTGGGAAGGGCCCTGGCCAGGGGTCAGGGGGGCCCTTCATAATTTGTTGTACCGGGGCCCTGAAGGTTCTAGTTGCGCCTCTGATTGGGGCTCACTTTGAACAAACATATCCCCACCCAATGATGATAAAAGATGCGTTGACACAGTTTTGGCTTATGCTGAGCTACAGTCTGTAAAATAGATAGATGGTCCTACAGGTCCACAAGGGCCGCTAGAGGGCTATGAAGTAAAGAAATGTAATATGTGGCACAAGAGGGAGGTAAGGCCCCTGCAATCGCCCGCCATTGGTGCTCAGTGACACTTCTATAATGTCACAGTAATGAGAATATAGTTTTCCACTACCTTGATGTACCAAGCTTTGAAAAAATATGCAGTTAATGGTCACTTATTTCCAGTTTTATACATGACCTTTATATCTTGTGTTGAAGCTTTTCAGCCTACCGGTAACTTTCAGTCATCAACTTGCTGACAAATGCTGCCTTTCACTGTGTTTATTTAATTGGTTCAGTATTTTAAATTGCATCTGCATTTTTATTTCTCTTATACCGTACCTTCGTACATTTTTTTCCCCTCTTTTATTGGTGCTATACATTTTAGCCAGTAGATGGCAACATTGTAAAAGGATAACAAAAAACTTTGAATAAAAGCGATGGCTATGGGGACATACTAAAAGGAATGACAGCATGGAATGCATATGGTCTCGCTATTTTCATAGAATTACAATTATATTATGTCTGTAATGGCGACCCCCATCTGCTGCAAGATCAAGAGCTCCTCTTATTGCCAACCTAGCTTGCTCATTGGTCCATTCCCAGCAGAAGCCTGAAATTGTGAGCTGCTACAAAAAGGGTTCAGCATTTGGGGCTACTCAGGGGGTTCAGAGTTTGGGGTCCCCCGTTTTTAACTAGCAATACTGAAGTGGATAATGATTCTCTTTTACTTATTTGGAGTACCTGTTCTATTTGAATGTACTTAGGACAGAAAGGATGAATGCATTACTTGTTTAAATGATTTATATCATTCATCGCCTTTTACCTATGTACAGTGTCTGACTTGCCTTTACATGTGTCTCTTTATAAAAGGATCACCCCTTCAGCCTCACTCTCCTTCTATACCTTTCTATTACTCTTGTGTATTACTGTCATTTTCACCCTTCTACTACCAACCTTCCTGCCATAGGTGTGCGCAGCCTATTGCATTAGGGTGTGCACCCCAAACACGTGTTTGTCCTATATATGGCCCTGGCACATTGATCTGCCTGCTGGCACAGTGAAAGAAAAGTGCGTAAGAAACACAGAACGATAATGCTAATGCGCACTAGGTGATTAGGATGTGCCCAGGCACACCCAGCACACCCTGTGGGCACGCCTATGCCTCCTGCCACCACTTTACACAAATCTTTAAAGCTGAAGTTTAGCTAAAAAAGCTTTCGTTACATTACTTGCCTGTAACGAGGTATGTTCCACGATGTGCAGGATGATAAATCCTGTAGCAATCTTCACTGCAGGGCTGCCCTGTCCTCTTCCTGCTTCTGAACTTCCAGCACCGTGGAGGTTATTAGCTTTGGGTCTCAGCTGCATTAATCACTTCCGGACTGCCCACCGCACATACACTGCGGCAGGACGGCCTGGCTTCGCGAAAGCAACGAACCTGTACGTTATTTCCTCTTCCTGGGTCTGGGGCGCACGTGCACCGCCGGTGACCCGTTCCCACAGTGATTGGACACAGCCAATCAGCAGGTCCAGCAGCCGTGATGGCCGCCGGCCGCCCGCGATCATTCGTAGGTGAGACAGAACGGCAGTCTGCCTATATAAACAAGGCAGGCCCGTTGGTTTGTCACAGATGGATCTTGTGTTCCTGCAAATCAGGAACACAGATGTCTCTCTTCCTCCAGTCAGTCCACCCCCCACAGTTAGAAAGCACTCCCTAGGAGTACACTTAACCCTTTGATTGCCCCTGGTGTTAACCCCTTCCCTGTCAGCGTCATTTATACAGTGACAGTGCATTTTTTTAGCACTGATCACTGTATTAGTGTCACTGGTCCCCAAAAAGTGTCACATACTGTCCAATTTGTCTGCCGCAATGTCGCAGTCGTCCTAAAAATCTCTGATCGCCGCCATTACTAGTAAAAATAAAAATACCATAAAAATATCCCATAGTTTGTAGACACGATAACTTATGCGCAAACCAATCAATATACGCTAATTGGGATTTCTTTTTAAATCAAAAATATGTAGCAGACTACATATTGGCCTAAATTGATGACGAAATTTTGTTTTTTTTTTTCATATTTTTATTGGATATGTTTTATAGCAGAAAGTAAAAAAAAATGTATTTTTTTTTTCAAAATTGTCCCTTTTTTTTTAATAAAAACCACAGAGGTGATCTAAAATCTGCCAAAAGAAAGCTCTATTTGTGGGGAAAAAAGGACACTGATTTTATTTGGGTACAGCGTCGCATGACCGCGCAATTGGCAGTTAAAGTAATGCAGTGGTGTAACGAAAAAAAATGGCCTGGTCATTAGGGGGTAAAACCTTCCGGGTCTCAAGTGGTTAAAGATGATTTGAGGGGGACCATGCTCCTCCTGCCCTCGCCTCCATTGACAAAAGTTTTTTCACTGATTACACAATCTGAATGGGGGAGAGAATTTTGTGACTTAGTAGATTCTCCCTCATTTATAGATGGAGTTACAGGCAGTGTAATCACTGCAAGAGCTTTTCTCAGAGGAGAGGGCAGGAGGGGTGTGTCCCCTCATCTTTAGTGCAGCTGAGCCTGGAGACAAAGCTATTAACCCCCACAGTGCAGGGAGTTCTGCAACAGGGAGGGCCGGTTCACACCTAGGCGATTTGCGATCCGACTTGTGTTTCCCCAAATCGCCTGACATCAGAAATCCCATTGAAATGAATGGAGCCGTCTTAATTTGCACTACTCAAGTCGCTCCGACTTCAAGGCGACTTCAGAAAAGGTTCCTGTACTATTTCAAGGCGACTTCTAGGCGATTTGAGCCCATGGAAGTCGCTTCCAAGTCAGATCACCATCTATGAAGAAGCGTCTTTGAAGCGACTTTACAGGAAAAAGAAAATATTTTTTTAAGGCAACTCCCCCTCCCTCTCTTCTCTGATTGGCCACAGGCAAAGTCGCCTGCCATGGAGGTCGCGTTGTAATGCCCAAAGTAGCTTGGAGGTCTCTTTCAAATTGCTTTTGAATCGCTTTCAAATCCCCTAGCAAAGTTGCCCCTGAAGTCGCATCGCCTGGTTCTGAACCGAGCCAAAGAGGACAGGGCAGCCGTGCAGGGAAGATTTCTACAGAATCCAGCAGCCTGCACATCATGGGGCCTCCCTCATTATAGGTAAGTAATGTAACTAAAGATGTAGGGGAAAACATGTTATTTAAGCTAAACTTCCGCTTTAAAAATGTCACATTTCTGACCTTTCATTCTTCTCCATTGCTCTCTGCAGCTAAAATGCCCCACCATATTAAAGTGTTACTAAACCCAGGACCCTGCATTCACTATATCTGGTCTCCCACAGTACACAGAACATGGAAATTCAATTAGTTTAGTAAATATAAACTGCTAAATACCTTTTCTCATCAGCAGTATACAGCAGTTTTGTGACTTCTATCAGTGTCTGGTTAAAGCTTGTAGGAGGAGTTTTCATTTTCCTCTGCCTGTCCTATGAGGCTGCAGAGCCCCTGGCTTTATTTATGGACAGTGCTGTTCATGTACATAAGGAAAAAAAAAACTCTGTAGCAATACACACCAAACTGAGCATGTGAGTGCCTCCATGGCTCTGTGCTATCAGGAGATGGATTGGGGAAAGTAAAAGAAGGGGAGGTTCAGAGAAGACAGGATCAAACAGCCTTTTTACACAGTGTGGAGGATTAACCCCTTAGGTTCCACAGTGAATATAACAAGCATGCTTTACTACATATACAGACTGATTTTACTATTGTTGGTTTAGTAACACTTTAAACCTTTAAAAAAAACCTTGGAAATACAGTATGAGTACATAAAAAAAAATCTTATATCAAAACAACCAGTTACCTGCAAATATTGGCTTTGAGTGTCAGTATGGCAGGGTGTATGGCACATTTTTGTCCACGTGAAGGGCGCTGCTCATCTTGTGACCACACACACATCTGCGGCTGAACCACCAGTGAAAGTCAAATCTATCTGGAGAATGTGGAGTGTTGTCTGTGGTCAGGGTGGGCTGGAGCACAAGTTTTTGTTTGCCATTGGAACACGTGGCTTTAACCACTTCCCAACCGGGCCCCTTTTTTACATTTGTTGGTTACAAGCTAAAAACATTTTTTTTTTTTTGCTAGAATATTACTTAGAACCCCCAAACATTATATATTTTTTTTCAAACACCCTAGAGAATAAAATGGCGATCGTTGCAATACGTTTTGTCACACGGTATTTGCGCAGCGGTCTTTCAAGCGCAATTTTTTTTTTGGAAAAATTTTCACTTTTTTTAGTTAAAAAATAAGACAAAAGTTAACCCAATTTATTTGTATATTGTGAAAGAGGATGTTACGCTGAGTAAATACCATACATGACACTGTTGAAAATTGCGCGCACTCGCGGAATGGCGACAAAGTCCGGTAACTTAAAAATTTCCATAGGTGACGCTTTAAAAATTTTTAACGGTTACCAGGTTAGAGGTGCAGAGGAGGTCTTTTGCTAGAATTACTGCTCACACTCTGGCGATCGCGGCGATACCTCACGTGTGGTTTGAACACCGTTTTCAAATGTGGGCGCGACTTATGTATGCGTTTTCTTTGCTGCGCGAGCTTGCGGGGACGGTGGCGCTTTAAATTTTTTTTTTAATTGTATTTATTTATTTATTTTTAACACTGTTCCTTTAAAAAAAAAAAAAAAAAAAAATCTGATCACTTTTATTGCTATCACAAGGAATGTAAACATCCCTTGTGATAGTAATAGATGGTGGCAGGTACACTTTTTGGAGGGCTGGGGGGTTGATTTGCCGAAGGAGACCCGATCGGAGCCGATTCCGGCTTCTGTCAGGTCTCCTCCTAGCTGGCGGAGGCACCGGATCGTCGCCCCCGTCTCCTGGTGGGACGGGAGGCCCGAGAAGAGTGGTGGAAGGCGGCGGGGGGGGGCGGGGGGGGGGGGGAAGGGATGTCCCCTTCCACCCCCTGGATTAATGACCGAGTGGCTCCCGAGCCGGATCGGTTGTTATCCCTGGATAGCCGACTGTCCACTCTAAAAAAAAAAAACCCGGTACAGCCACTCAAAACCAGCCGCCGCCTATTTACGGCGATTCGTGGGAAGTGGTTAAAGAACACACATCACAGCTTCTTTCTTTGTTTATAAAGACTTTTATTGGAATATATATAATATAGAGAGAGACACAAGAGAAACCCCCCTCTGGGACTTTAATTGGGGAGACCCACTCAACAAGAACAAATTATCATGTGTTAAAAATTGATATTTATTAATGCAATTTAAAAGAAAGAGCCACCCAAAATGGGTGGTGATTCACATCTAAAACATGGACAAAAATGAAGTATATAATCAACATAGGATACAAAATAACATGTACATAGAGAATAGACCAAAATCTGCCTGCTGGTGGCAGAAGAATACCCTAATATATATATTCTTTTTTAATTCTTTTTGGCATGAACACTATTTTTTATTATAAGCTTTTTTTCAATTATAAGGCTTAATGTACACAGGACGCTTTTTCATCCTCTCCTAAAAAATGTTTTTGACAGCTAGAATCCGATGCTTAAAAACGGTCGTTTTGCCACATACGCATCTAGGAGCGTTTTTTTTTTTTTTTTTAAATGAAAACGCCTGTAAATGAAACACTGCTAAACGTGAGTTACCTAGTTTAGCAGCGTTTACAACCTGTTACAAGCATTTGGCGTTTCAAATGCTTCTGAACATCCGTCTGAACGCATTTTTTGGGTTCCAAAAACAGCTTCTAAACTCAACTGCCTAGAAACGACTAGAAACGACCCTGTGTACATGTACTTATAAGGAGGAGCCTTCAGGAGCAGCTGAAAAAAAATGCCTAAGCGCTCCTAAGGCCTCATTTACACTGCTGCTGGTAAACGGACGTTTGGAGGCATTTGGGTGCTTTTTTCAGCTGCCCCTGAACTTTCCTCTGTTATCTTATCAGTACATTTACACAGGGTCGTTTAAGGTCATTTCCAGGCAGTTGAGTTTAAAGGCTTTTTTTGGAATGCAAAAAAATGGGTTCAGAGGCATTTGAAATGCCAAACCGCTTGTAAACGCGCCTAAACGCGGTAACTCGCACCTAGAACCGTTTAGTTTACAGGCATTTCCATTCTTAAAAAAAAAAAAAAAAAAATTTTTTTTGGAAAACACTCCTAGACGCAAACGCGGCATGCAAAACACGGCAAAACATCAGTTTTTTAGACGCCGACTTCTAGCTGTCAAAAAAAATCGTTCAGGGGAGGATTATATAGCATCCCGTGTAAATGGAGCCTAAACGTCCATTTACCAGCAGCAGTGCGCATGAGGCCTACATTTTTAACACGTTTGTGACAGCAGCTGCACATACAGTTTATACATTATATTTTGTACACTTGTATGGTGGAGTGATTAGGGCATGGGTGTATTTTTTAGTATTTTTGGAAATCTTTTAGCCTAGAGTTAGGCTTTAAACCTCTGCCAGGTTTTAATTGTGTATGGTGTCTTAAGCTGACTACACGATATACAATTTTGTATGCAGTTTTCTTGTACAATTTTCCTTTAGATTTACCAAAACCATATAATATGAGGTCAAACTTAAACCCTTTCAAATTGTATGCAATCAGGCAGGCCCTTGCACTACATAGTTAACCACTTCATTACCAGGCCTATTCTGACACTTCGCTCCTACATAGAAAATTACATAGAACACCCAAACATTATACCGTATATTTTTTAGCAAAGACCCTAGAAAATAAAATGGTGGGTGTTGCAACTTTTTTTTATGTCACACCGTATTTGCGCACAGTAAAGCTAGCCCAATTGTTTCTATAATGTGAAAGATGATGTTATGCTGAGTAAATAGATACTTAACGTGTCACGCTTTAAAATTTGCGCCTGCCCATGGACTACGGTACTTAAAAATCTCCATAGGCAACGCTTTAAAGGGATTTTTACCTACAGGTAAGCCTATAATAAGGCGTACCTGTAGGTAAGATGAATATCTCCTAAACCTGTATGGTTTAGGAGATATTCCCCCTGCAAGCAGTTACGATGTTCACGGCGCATGCGCCATGATGTTCCGGCGCATGCGCCATGATGTCCCGGCGAAGGCCCGGCGCATAGCGCCGGACCTTGCTGGAAAGGCGGGCTTCCACACACAAGCGCGGGAGTGACGTCTCATGTCTCCGGCCAGTCACAGCGCCAGAGCCGCGTACCCGGAAGCAAGATCGGAGGGTAGATGTCCGCTCCCTCAGAGGGGACCAAAGCAGCCCTGTCGTATCTTCGATCCAAGGTGAGTATTTCATAATAAGCTAGTATGCGGCGCATACTAGCTCATTATGCTATTGTCTTTCAGGTTTTTTTTTTTTTTTGCCTGGGTACACAACTGCTTTAAACAGCCTTACAGGTTACTAGTTTAGAGTTGCACAGGAGGCCTGGTGCTTGAATTATTGCTCTCGCTCTGATGTTCGTGACAATACCTCACATGTGTGGTGTGATCACCATTTACATATGCCTGCTGGAGTAACGTATGTGTTCCCAATTGCGCGTAAGCCCGGTAGGACAGGGGCACTTTAATTTTTTTTTTTTTTTTTTACAACATTATTATTATTATTTTTTGTACTAACTTTATTGCTAAACAACATCCCTTGTGATAGCATGGGCCATGATAGGTCCTCTTTTATGGAGAGAACTGGGGCCTATTAGACCTCAAATCTCTCCTCTGCCCCCATGTAACCGATCAGACCAAGATTGGTCTGATTCGTTGCTTCCCTGGCCGCTGGTGAACATGTAAACAATGGAGCAGAACTAGAAGTGACGATCTCCCAGTTTCCAGGGTTACAGAGAGAGGGAAACGGCGTCAGTTTCTCTCTCTGTCCTGTGCAGCCATTGCCACCGGCCGCATCGCTCCCGGCCTCCACGATGGGACCGGAGAGCCCGGGAGAGGCGGCGGCAGGGGCGTGGGACCCCATCCGCCACCTGCAGAAGTGATTTGAGTGGCTAATTGGCCACTCAGATCACTTTTGCCTGAAACTGAATCGCCGGCTGCAAATTTAGATACCAGAATGATGCCTGTAAGTGCAGACATCATTCCGGTATAGCCACTGAAACTCAAGGACGTTTAGGAAGCAAGTGGTTAAAGGTAAATCTAAAGGAAATTGAACAACAAAAAAAGTATTAAAAAGTGAAAGTCTGATTTATGATTGTTAATCTGTCCCATTACTTTTGGTCCCTTAAAAAGTGGGAGGCACATATACAAAATGTTGTAATTCACCGTTCACCTGATTTGGATGTAAATACCCTCAAATTAAAGCTGAAAGTCTGCAGTTAAAGCACATCTTGTTCATTTAATTTCAAATCCATTGTGGTGGTGTATAGAGCCAAAAAGATTAAAATTGTGTCCCAATATTTATGGACCTGACTGTACACTTTAAGAAGTTTTGAAAAAAAAAGCACTTAACCTGTTTTAAAGGGATATCTTTTTTTTAATTAAATTTAGCCAGGTGGTTTTATGCATTTCAATTTTATATTTAGGTGGGAACACCAAAATCAGTCCAGGGTCTGCTGCTAAAGGGAGCACACTTTGTACAATCTAGTCAAAGCCATTTTATCTCATTACAAATGCACACGATATCATGGAACAGGTCACATTTTATCCGTGAGAAACTTTTCGTATCATTTTTGAGCCAAGATCCTCTAGTGCAACATTTTTCACTGTTTACACTATGTATATAGCTTTCTATCCAGTAATATTCACCCGTGATTGCTTTTATCCTCTTACAAATGTTTTTTCATATTCATTTCTCATGTATCTGAAATATTCAAACTGTTCCAGCGCTTCCATTCTAATAATGCATTGTTCTTGTTTCCCTTAAATACTACTAACTGACCTATAATCTAGAGGGCTTTAATTTTTAGCCTTTCGGCTTCTTTTCAGCTTCTGAAGTGCTGGTGTACATTAGAGGAACTACACTCTGGAAGCTACCCCCCCCCCCAAAAAAAAGGGAGGCTATCTACAAAGGACTAGTCAGCAGCTCTGTCTGTGGTCACCCTGCAGCTGATCTTTCCTCGTTATTGACTGCACATGTCTTGTTCTGCACCGTGTCTCTGTGTGAAGGCAGCCATCTTGGTTGAGGCAGGGCTTTGCTTCCTCATGTCGGAGCCTCCAGCAAAGAGAACAGTGAGCAGCACAGCAGTGACATCATCAAGTCTCCTGAGAATAGCAATCAGAGGCAGCAGAGCCTTAATCTATCATGGTAGATATACATCCATGAGGCTATAGGCACAGAAATCCCCGAGCATCCTCCCATTTTTCAGGAGAATTTCCCAATAATTGATACATTTTCAGGGCACTACATAGGCACAATTAACACTTTTAGATGTTTTGTATAATGTAGCAAATCTTTACTTTTTTCAATTTTTAGGTCTGCTTTAACATTTTAAGAAATAGCTGATAGTCACTTTAACAATCTTTTAACGTACATCTTGCACATATATTTGGTGCACAAAGAGCAATGATAATGTGTACAGTTAAATAACTTATAGACATAAATACCCTTGTTGACTGGTTTTATCTCTTGCACTTTGGATTTTGGTCTTTGTCTTCTTGAAGAGGTCATAAACTGATAACAGAGACATTTGGAAGTTCTGCTGTGTTCTGTATAGCATCTTTATTTGTTTTCTCTGTTATTCAGGTAAAGATGACAGAAGTGGAGCCAGTCCTGGATTTTTCATCTTCTGCAAGGACGGGACGTAGGAATGCTCTTCCTGACATTTTAGGTTCACCGGCAGGAGTAGCACCTTCAGATCTCCCTCTCAAATTAGCTGAAATGTCTCTTAATACAGGCAAGCTAATATTATGGTTTTTCAATGTCTCCATTACCATAATTCATGAACAATGTACGATTTTTTTTGTTTTTGCTGGAGCATTTATCTTCACATCAATCAATGTATATAGTACGTGCTAAAATACAGTGGTAAGAAAAATTATGTGAACCCATTGGAGTTAACTAGTTTTAAGAATGATTGCTGCTGCTAGACTTCTACATCTTACTAACCAATCCATGGCTACTGCCCCTCTCTGCCAATCCCTTTACTGGCTTCCACTAGTCCAGCATATAAAATTCAGAATACTAACCTCAACATACAAAGCCACCCATAACACTGCCCTTCATTACCTGATCGTGAGATATCGCCCAAATCATCCTCTCCGCTCCTGCCAAGACATCTTGCTTTCTAGCTCCCTTGTTCCCTCTTCCCATGCTCGCCTTTAGGGCTTATTCAGAACCTCTCCTATCCTCTGGAACTCCCTACCTCAGTATGTCCGGTTAGCGTCTACCCTGTCCGCCTTTAAACGATCCTTGAAAACTCCCCCCACCTAAAATCTGTACTTGGGTCACTTCCACCAGATCATTCCCCGCAGCTATTTCCTTTTGTACCACCTCCCACCCCTTTCAATTGTAAGCTCCATAAGCAGGGCCCACCTATTCCTTCTGTATTTAACTGTATTGTGATTGTACAGTCCCCTTTTTGTATTGTAAAGCTCTGTGCAAACTGTTGGTGCTATATAGATCCTGTATAATACTGATAATACAAAATGTAATCTAATCCGTATCGAAGTCACAACAATAGACAAGCACAATGTGCTTGAGCTGATAACACACAAAAAGTTCTCATTTCTCATGCTAATAGCTTTTGTTGAAGTAATTAGTTTGGGATCCCTTACTTTTTCCTCCAACACTGTGAATGTTTAATGGGACACAAGAAATTAGAATTGTTTATGTGTTATCAGTTTAACCACATTGTGTTTGTCTATTGTTGTCACTTGGATAACGATCAGATTTCATTTTATGGCAAATTTCTGTAGAAAACCAGTTAATTCCAAGGGGTTCCCATACTTTTTCTCGCAACTGTATAGAGCAAAACCCAGAGTGTTTTTTACTTTTGTGATCACATGAATACTTTTATACTTGATATACACATGCAAGACCTGAAATTACAAAACGGACGTTTGGCATGATTACATGACATGCTCGTTATTACAATTAATGTAATTAGTGGCTTATCCAGCCTGAGCAACAGCTATACTCTAGTTTTGTACAAAACATTAGGTATTGCCATTCGTCCCTTAAATAATGAGTGCCCATCTTACCTGAACTAACAAATCCAACCATTCCCTTCTGTGGTTTTATACTTTGTTCTGACATTAACAGCCTTCAGTTGACATCCAGTGCCGCAAAACTTCTTCTATTTCTGCCTGCATCTGCGCAGTGAAGCCCCGTAGACTTCTATGAGGCTAATTTACTTCTCGTGTCCTGGAAACGCAAGAAAAATGAGCCCCGTGAGGCTTTATTGTGCAGGCGCAGTTAGGAAAATAAGTTTTGGGCCGCTGGATAGAATGGGGAAGGGTTTGACCTCCCTGTCAACTTTTTATTGTTTTCTGTGTTCCTACTAGGTAGATTTGAGAGAGTGATGGGAAAAATTTTACAGCTGTCACCAGATCAAGAGTTCAAGAGAAATTTTCCAAAGGGGACACCTGCTCCAGTGACAGCCAAGAGAAGAAACCCCCTTACATTCTAGTGACTTACTCTCCCTTTCTGTATGCCTTTTCAGAACACAACATGAAGAGAAATCTCCCCATTACCTTAAGGCAAAAAATACACTTACTGGGGTTTTAACCTTGCTTGATCTATCCATTTAATTATTTAATTAAAATAGTTTTAGCTATACGTACAGTGGGGAAAATAATTATTTGATCCCTTGCAGATTTTGTATGTTTGCCCACTTACAAAGCAATGAAGGGTCTATCATTTCTATCATAGGTGCATTTTAAATGATGGAGACAGAATATCAACCAATAATCCAGAAAATACTACATGATACAAATATTATAAATTGAGTTGCAGTTCAGTGAGTAAAATAAGTATTTGATCCTCAAGCAAAACATGACTTAGTACTTGGTGGAGAAACCCATGTTGGCAAGCACAGAGGTAAGACGTTTATTGTAGTTGGTTACCAGGTGTCAGGGCTGGGCTCAGCTCTCCCTTCTCAAAGCAAGTTGCTCAGCTGAGGGTTAATTGCCAGTCTCAGCTTCCACTCTGTCTCACCTGATGACCATATCCTACCTCGTTAAGCCAGCTCTGCTGCTATATAAACTGCCTGGATCAGATCGCAGATGCTTTCGTCTTGGTCAACATCTCTGGAAAATCTCTGCTGTGTTTTCCTGTGAAAGACTTTGCCTGTTTGACGTTCTCTTCTGGTTCCTGGATTCAAGACCCTGCTCGGCTGACTCTCTTCCTGGCTCCTGACCCTGCATGCCGTTTGTTTGACCTTGCTGATCTCTGGACTCCTGTTTCACTGGCTTGCTCTGACTATCCGCTCTGGTTACCGAACCCTGGCTATGTTTTCACCGCGTTAAATATTGTCTCTATAAGGGGTATGTCTGGTTCTGCTCCGCTTCCCCAGCGATTTGGGGAGATCCAGTTCATTGCAAAGGGTTTCTCAACCAAGTTGGGATATACTTTGAGATGCTGCCCCAGGTGTTCCCCACAGACAGAAGCAAAGTAGGGTTTGTGATTTCTTTTCTTTCTGACAGAGGCTTTACCTGGGCAAACCTTTTGGGAGACGCAAAAACCTGTGTTTCAGAGTTACCCAGAGTTTGCGGCCTCCTTTTAAAAGGGTATTTGATGTCCCCGCACTCTCCACTACCGCTGCCAAAAGCCTCATGTCCATCAAGCAGGGTACGAGAACAGTTGCCGATTACGCCATTGAATTCCGTACTCTGGCAGCAGAGGTTGCTTGGAACAATGAGGCTCTAATGGCTGCTTTTTCTCATGGTCTCTCGGATAACATCAAAGATGAGATAGCAGCCTGGGACATTCCTACTGAGCTGGAGAGGTTGATCACGTTTGCTATTCTCATTGACTCCAGACTCTGAGAGAGACCTTCTTTGTAAGGAGCGCTTGCGGAAGCCTCCTGTACATTTGGCTCAGAGCTTTGTAGTCCCACCCATGCCTCCCATACCTCTTGTTTCCGGGCCTGTCACTGAAGTAGAACCCATGCAGTTGGGTTTCACATGTCTCTCTGCGGATGAGAGAGCCTTTAGGAGGAGGGAGAGATTGTGCCTTTATTGTGGCCAGACAGGTAACTTTTTGAAGCCTTGTCCTAACCGTCCGGGAAACGCCTGCACCAGAGGTCCTGTAGGGAAGAGACCTTAGGTGGCGTTGTTACGTCCCCAGTTAGCATGAAGGATAAGCCCCTGGTTCCGGTTACCCTTTTCTTGGTCTGAGTTGTCCATCAAGATATAGGCTGTAATAGACTCTGGGGCTGCAGGCCTGTTCTTAGATAGTGACTTTGTGTCTAAGCACTCGATTCCGCTGCAGCTTTGGGCTACCGCCATTGAGGCTATTGATGGGGGACCTCCACAGCCTGCCCAGGTGACTCATGAGACTGCTCCGTTGACCATGACCGTCGGGGCTCTTCACTATGAGATAATCCAATTCCAAGTCATTTCCTCTCCTCATTTTCCGGTGGTTATTGGTTCTCATTACAGAGGCACAACCGCTCTTTTGATTGGCTTCGTGCTGAGGTTCACTTCTTTCCTGGTCGCCACAATGCAGTAAGACGTTTTCAGAAAGTGGCTAAGGTCTTGTGTACCTCTTCACTCTCCTCCCTGTCAGAGGAATACCGCAAAGTTAGCGATGTCTTTGATAAAGGTCAAGCCGGTAGTTTGCCTCCTCACCGGTTGTATGATTGCCTAATTGACCTTCAACCTGGTGCCATACCCCCTCATGGCCGGGTTTACCCTTTGTCTCAGAGGATAAATCCATGGAGGAGTATGTCGCAGATGCACTTTCTAGAGGGTTCATCTGCAAATCCTTGTCTCCTGCTGGTGCTGGCTTCTTTGTGAAAAAGAGTGGCGAACTGAGACCTATCGATTTTATAGGGGTCTCCATTTCTTCATGATTAAGAATGCTTATCCGATTCCATTGATTACAGCATTATTTGACCGCCTCTGGGGAGCAACGGTTTTCACGCAGCTTGATCTGAGAGGGGCATACAATCTCATGACGATCAAGGGCGATGAGTGGATAAACTGTGTTTAATGCGGTTTGGTCTTTGCAACGCTCCGGCAGTTTTTCAGGAATTCATCAACGATGTCCTCCGAGATATGTTGCAGCAATGTGTGGTGGTTTATCTTGACGATATCCTCATATATTCCAAGTCCCTAGAGAGCCACCACTCAGATGTCTGCTGTGTGCTTCAGGGGCTGAGAGATAATAACCTGTATTGTAAATTGGAGAAGTGTGAGTTCCATCGTGAACAGGTTAAATTCCTGGTTTATGTCATTTCCACTGCTGGTTTTTCGATGGACCCAGAGAAGCTATCGGCAGTTCTACAGTGGCCCCGACCTGTGGGTTTATGTCCACTACAACGTTTTCTTGGCTTTGCCAATTCTTATCAGAAGTTTATTCGTAACATCTCGTCTCTGGTCAATTCCCTGACTGATATGACTAAAAAGAACGGTAACCCACAAAATTGGTCTCCGGAGTCCATGAAGGCCTTTGAAAGTCTCAAGCTGCCTTTGTTTCTGCTCCTGTATTGGCACATCCGGATCCTGCATTACCCTTCATCCTTGAGGTTGATGCATCTGAGACTGGAGTTGGTGACCTTCTGTCCCAACGTCCCACCTCCGAGAGCGCTATGCATCCTTGTGGCTACTTTTCCAAGAAGTTGTCTCCTGCTGAATGTAATTACGAGATCGG
This sequence comes from Glandirana rugosa, assembly GCA_018402905.1. Taxonomy (NCBI): domain Eukaryota; kingdom Metazoa; phylum Chordata; class Amphibia; order Anura; family Ranidae; genus Glandirana; species Glandirana rugosa. Next base: position 504,010 of record BLSH010291330.1, on the reverse strand, counting down.
GGACAGAGTTGTTAGCGAATATTTTAGCCCTTAAAGAATAGAGGCATCTCCTCAAGGGTACCACTGTTCCAGTTCTCATTTTGACTGCCCACAATAATCTCACATTCTTGTCTGAGGCCAAATGCCTCTCTCCCAGAAGGGCTTGATAGGCTCTGTTCTTGTCAAGCTTCAATTACATTAGTCTCATTCTTACCTGGTACTAAGAATGTAAGGGCCGATGCATTGTCGCAACAGTTTTCCTCCGCTTCCAAGATGGAGTCGGTTCCTGTGATACCTCCTGATCGTATTCTGGCTACGATTCGTACCAGTCTCACTTCACCTTTGGGTGACAAGATCCTTGCTGCTCAGATACATGCTCCTCTTGAGAAACGTTGTCACCGCTGCTTTGTCCTGGAGACTCTCTGTACTGCTGTGTTCCAGACTTAACATTTTTCCAAGGCTGCTGGTTACCCAGGGAAGAATCGACTCATTTGGGCTATTTCCCAACAGTTCTGGTGGCCTAGTCTACACGCTGATGTAGCCGCCTTTTGTAGCAGCCTGTTCCGTGTGTGCACAGAACAAAACGCCACATCATCCAGTAGATCTTCTACAACCCATGCCCAATGGAGAGCGGCCTTGGACCCACCTGTCTATGTATTTTATTGTGGAGTTACCCAACTCTCAGGGTAACACAGTTATCCTTATGGTGGTTGACCGATTCTCAAAGATGTCACATTGTATTCCACTCGAGACATTGCCCACGTCCAAGGAACTGACATCCATTTTTGCTTGGGAGATCTTTCGCTTACATGGGCTTCCCAAGGTGATTGTCTCGGACGGGTAGCCAGTTTGTGTCCAGGTTTTGGCTAGCCTTTTGTGCAGAGTTGGGAATTCAGCTTTCCTTCTCTTCTGCGTATCATCCGCAGTCCAATGGGGCCGCAGAACAAGCCAACCAATCTTTGTAACCGTTTTGTACGTTGCTATATTTCTGACCACCATAACAACTGGTCTGACCTGTTACCTTGGGCAGAGTTTGCTCACAATAGTGCCATCAATACCGCTTCCCAATTTGTCTTCGTTTATGGTGAATTATGCTTTCCAACCAGCCATGTTGCCTGGCTCATTTGTTCCTTAGAGAATTCCTGCATTGGAGGAGCATCTCCGTGGTCTTCGTTCCACTTGGGTACAGGAGTCTTTGGGACGTGCCATGCTGACCACAGACTCCTACCTGCGCTTTCTTACCAAGTTGAGGAGAGGGTCTGGCTGTCTTCTCGCAACCTCTGACTCCATGTTCCCTCACTGAAGCTGGCACCACGGTTTATTGAGCCTTTTCGTATTCTCCGCAAGATCAACCCAGTGGCTTGCGCTTTAGACCTGTCTTCTAATATGCAAATTTCTAATGTATTCCATGTCTCCTTTGGTATGCAACCGCTTCACCACCTCGGTACCACGTCCTCATCCTGTTCAGGTTGAGAACCAAGAGGAATATGAAATGCAATCTATCATTGACTCCCGTAGGTTCCGTGGACACATACAGTTCCAGGTTCATTGGAAAGGGTACGGTCCGGAGGAGCGTTCTTGGGTCTCATCCTTGGACGTACATGCTCCTGTCCTCCTCCGTGCTTTCCTTAGATGTTTTCCACTCAAACCTGGTGGCCCCCCTAGGGGGAGGGGGGTCGTTGAGGAGGGGCTATACTGTCAGGGCTCAACTCTGGAGAAATCTCGAAAGACTTTGCCTGTTTGATGTTCCCTTCTGGTTCCTGGATTCAAGACCCTGCTCAGCTGACTCTCCTCTTGGTTCCTGACTCTGCATGCTGTTTGTTTAACCATCTGATCTCTGGACTCCTGTTTTACAGGCTTGCTCTGACTATCTACTCTGATTACCGAACCCTGGCTATGTTTTGACTATGTTTATTCTGTTTATGTCATTTTTACTTTTTTATTAAAAAGTGTGATTTTACTGCACTTCTGTCTTGGTCTGATTCATGGCTCCTGACACCAAGTTTGCACGCATCTCAGGAGGGATTTTGGTATACTTTCTTACAGATCTTCTCTAAATCCTTAAGGTTGCTTGGCTGTCACTTGGCAACTCGAAGTTTCAGCTCCCTCCATAAATTTTCTATAGGATTAAGGTCTGGAGACTGTCTAGGCCACTCCATGACCTTAATGTGCTTCTTCTTGAGCCACTCCTTTGTTGTCTTGGTGGTATGTTTTGGGTCATTGTCATGCTGGAAGACCCATCCACGACTCATCTTCAGTGTTCTGGCTGAGGGAAGAAGGTCCTCATCCAGGATTTTTTTTGTAATTCCTTTATTTATCACAAAAGGTAACATGGTACAGGCAACTACACAAGCAAGAGCAATTTTTCATGCGGAAACGCAAATCTCGCATTAGCTGGGTTATTGATAGCCAGGACTGGAACGGTGTTCCAGAGACAGAATCTAATCTGAACATCCCGTCATTTGGAGCTTTTGCCAAAACCCATGGCAAGAAGGATATTTGCATTTCTTAGTACTATATATAAAGAAATAAAATAAAAGTAGAAAGGACACATGCCGTGAGTACAGATAAGATAGAGAGAAGAGGGGGGGGGAAGGGGGGGGAGAAAAAGAAAGGGGGGATGTAAAAGGGAAGGGGCCCCATAAGGCGAGGAAGCGGGAGGTTTGTAGAGGACATAAAGAAACATCAAAAACATAGAGAAATGGATATCCGAGCCCCCCACAACATCACCCAGCGATGCCTCTAGTGCGGAATCTCCGCGAGGTAGGCATCTGTAAAGATAAAGTGCTGCCACGGTCTCCAGGTCTCTCAAAAGATCTCCTCTTTGTTGTGGAGAGTAGCGGTGAGGTCCTCCATGTCTCTTAGCTCATTAACTTTGGAGAACCACAGCGCCAGGGAGGGAGGGTGCTCAGATTTCCAGCAGAGGGGGACGCAGGCCTTGGCCGCATTCAGGAGTTGTATGGTGAGTGAGGTTTTGTATTTTTTAATCGGGCGTTTGGAAAGATGGAGAAGACAGGCCGCCGGCTTACCCTCGAGGTCGACACTCGTCAGGTGTTTGATAACGCGAATCACCCCCTGCCAAAAATGTTGCAGCTTAGGGCAACTCCAGAAGATATGAAGCATCCTGCCCTCCTCACTGCCACAGCGCCAACACAGATTGGTGGTCTGGGAGAATAGGTGATAGAGAACCGAAGGCACTCTGTACCACCTTGTCAGGATTTTGTAGCCCCTCTCCTGGATTCTAGTGGCAATGGAAGACTTATGGGCAAAATGCTAAATTTTCTCCCTCTCCGGGACCCTGAGGTGTAGGCCTAGATCCTCCTCCCATTTAAGGAGAAACGGAGTCAGAGCGGTGTACAACATGGAAAGGCCATGGCGAAGCGGCTCCCCCTTACGGCAAACCTCCTCAAGAACCGTAGGTGGCCTAGGAATGCCTGGTGTCCGAAGACACTTTCGCAGAAAAGCTCGTAGCTGGAGGCCGCTGAGAAAGTCTAAAGGGAGGGTGGTAGCATCAGTCCCCGCAGCATTAGAGAGAGTCCCATCCTCACGGACAAAGTCGGAGATATACAGCCACCCTCTATCCCTTAAGCGCTGAAAGATTGGGTTGCTGAGGCCCGGTTCAAATTCCAGGTTACCCAGTATTGGAATCATGGGGGATGGCGACGGTGAGATTGAGGTGTGTCGGAAAGTGTCCCTCACCACCATCAGAGTGCCCCCCAGAGTCGGATGGTCAGAAATGGCCCTCGGGAGAGGGGAGGATATCCAAGGCCAACTTTTGGCCATGTTCGCTGAATCCTCCATTTCCATAGCTACCCAGTGCTTCGCATCGGTGTGGCAGAACCAGTCTATCAGTCTAGTCAGGTGTGTTGCCCTGTAATAAGCCTTCATATCCGGGAGGCCAATGCCCCCACAGGACTTGGACATGTGGAGAATAGAGAATCGGATGCGAGAGTGTCAGTGGGACCAGATAAAGTCACGGAATAGGACATTGATCCGCTTGAAGAAAGCGGGCGGGAGACAGATGGGAAGGGCTTGCATAACATAGAGCACCTTGGGGAGGGAAGTCATTTTCAAGGCACTGCATCTGCCAAACCACATGAGCATAAGGGAGTGCCAGCGCAGGAGCTCCGTTTTAAGTCGAGCTAATAGTGGTATAAAATTAGCAGAGTAGAGGGCTCCGATATCCACTGTGATGTCCACCCCCAGGTAACGTATGTGATTAGTCACCCAGTGCAGAGGAAAGGCCGACTTCATCGGGCCAACCACCGTCTGGCCAATGGTGATATTGAGCACCGAGGATTTGGACAGGTTTAACTGGAAAAAGGATAAAGATCCATACTCCCTGAGCAGTCGGAGGACCCTCAGTAGGGACGTGTGCGGAGCGGATAAAAAGAAAATGAGGTCATCTGCGAAGGCCGCCACCTTATGCGCCCCCAAGTTCTTGAGGAAGCCAACTATCTCCGGATCCGACCGTACCATACAGAGGAAAGGTTCGAGCGTCAAGATGAAGATCAGAGGAGACAGCAGGCACCCCTGCCTGGTCCCGTTCTGAATATTGAAGAAGGCTGACCGGTTTTCGTTGACCTTAACCGCTGCTGATGGGGTAGAATAGAGGGAGAGGATCCAGCTGAGCATTGACGGTCAGAGACCGATGTGCTCCAAGGTGGTGCACAGAAAGGACCAATTGACTCGGTCAAAGGCCTTCTCTGCATCAGTGGAGAGCAGAAGAAGGGGACGTTGACCTGTTCTTGCCACCTGAATCAGGTTTAATACCCGGATGGTATTATCCCTTGCCTCGCGCATAGGGACAAAACCTGCCTGGTCCCGGTGGATCAGGCCTGGTACATGTGGGAGCAACCGGTTCACCAGGATTTTGGCGAACAGCTTCAGGTCTGTGTTTAAGAGGGCTATGGGCCTGTAGCTCCCACAGTGCTGCAGATCCTTCCCCTCCTTGGGGATGAGGGAAATATAGGCTCTTAGAGAGTCCATAGGAAAGGCATGTCCGGCCGTGATGGCGTTGAACGCCCCCACCAGGGGCCCAGAGAGAGTCTCAAAAAAAGTCTTGTAGTACGTGGGTGTTAGCCCATCTGGGCCCGGGGCCTTCCTAGGCTTGGACCCGGCCAGGGCAGTCCCAAACTCCTCCACTGTTATGGGATGCTCAAGAGTTTCCAGGACCGCAGGGTCTAAGGTAGGCATCCCTGAGGAGGCCAGATATGCACGAACCGCAGAATCCTCGACCGGGAGTATGTCAGGCAAGATGGGCCCACCCAGGTTATAGAGACCTTCAAAGAAGGAATGGAATTCCCCCGAGATATTGGAGGATAAGTACAGCTTCCGACCTGCTGCTGACTGCACACAAGGGATGTAGGTCTTGGTACGCGGGTCCCGAAGCGCCCACGCCAGGAGTGTGCCGGTTTATTAGAGAACTCATGCATGGCTCGTTTGGCCCAGGCTAACTTTTGCTTCGTCTTGTGAAACATGAGCGCACGGAGTTCCTCTCGGACCTTCAGGAGGTCCTGCAGGGTAGATCGTGCCAGCGTTTCCTTGTGTGATCGTTCCAATACACGTAGTCTCTTGCAGAGCTCCTCCGCCTGTTGCATTCGTTCTCTTTTACGGCGAGCTCCCCATCTGATCAGGGTGCCCCGCACCACCGCTTTGTGAGCCTCCCAAAGCACCAGCGGGTTGCTGACAGAATTTGTGTTTGTGGCAAAGTAGTCCCGAAGAGTAGAGCGAACATCAAGGCGAGTCTCCTCCGACTGGAGGAGCGTCTCGTTCAGCCTCCAACTCGGCGGGGGCCGGGCCATTTGCTCAAACCTCAAAGTGAGATGGATTGGGGCATGGTCTGAAAGTGACACAATGCCGGTAGACGTGTCTACTACTCCGGCCAGTTCTTGGTGCGGTACCAGTAGATAATCTAGTCTGGAATAAGTATGGTGCACCTGGGAGAAGAAGGAAAAGTCACGATCATGGGGGTGCTGAATCCGCCAGGGGTCAACCACCTCATCCAGGATTTGACAATACATGGCCCCGTCCATTGGCCCCTCAATGCGGCAAAGTCAGTCTGTACCTTTAGCAGAGAAACAGCCCCAAAGCATAATGTTTCCACCTCCGTGCTTTACTGTTGCTGATGGTTTTGTAGCCCATTCCAACCTTGTGCAGGTCTACAATCTTGTCCCTGACGTCCTTTGACAGCTCTTGGTCTTGCCCATGATAGTGAGGTTTCAATGGAAGAAAGAGGTTCTGTGAAAAGGTGTCTTTTATACACAGAACGAGTTGTCGTTTGGAGCACCTTCTTAAATTGACAGGACTTATCTGTGTACCACATAAGCACAAATACGGTAGCCAGTCTGTGGGAGCCAGAATTATTGTTTGGTTGGTAGGGGATAAAATACAAATTTTTCTCACTGAACTCAATTTATAACATTTCTACCATTTTTGGATTTTTTGGTTGATGTTCTGTCTCTATCATTTAAAATACTGTACACCAATGATAACTATTATAGACCCTTCATTTCTTTGTACATGGGCAAACTTACAAAATCTGCAGGGGATCAAGTAATTAATTTACCCACTATATACTATAAGTGCACTTTGTCCAAAAGTGCACTTATTATTTTATAGTAGCAGCAAGTATTAGGCGCAAACACCCAAATAATTCTGAAGACCCCAAATTAGACAATGCATGATCAATGATTAAAATACAATGATTAAAATGTCCATATAGTCCATAAATCCACAAACCCTAAGAGCAGCCACTTTATGAGAGCAGAAACCGCGCTCCAAATACACTGGAAGAAAGCAAGGAGAAAGGCGCCTCTAAGTGTAGGATTAAAAACAAAAACCATATTTATTTCATAAGCCAAATGGCAACTCACATAAGTGAAGTAAAAAAAAGCACATCTTTGTGGAATGGCTCTTAAGAGGGTGTCATCATTGTTGGTCTGGTCCAAAGCTGCTAGGCAATCATATGTCTATGCAGTGTAGTAGCTCTGACTGATCGCCAAGCCAGAATGAGGCTTGGCATGCATCCATCCACGCTGCTCCATCTCTGCATGTCAAGCCTCGTTCTGGCGCCCCTCACTGTCCGGCCAGCATCTCAACCTTTTACAGTGGGCGGTCAGAGCTACTACACTGCACAGACGTATGGATGCCTAACAGCTTTGGACCGGACCAACACCGATGACACCCCCAGGAAATCCATTCCATACAGATGTGCTTGTTTTTACTTCACTTATTTGAGTTGCCATTTGGCATATGAAATAAATATTGTTTTTAATCCTGCACTTAAAGGCGCCTCTCTCCTTGCTTTCTTTATTATTTTATAGTATATGTGCAGACATTACCCAAATGTACCTTCAAACCACCTTCTTACCTTCTAAAGAATGTCATTGCACTATTTTTGTTTCTTTTTACTTTGTTCATGTAGTGAGAAAAAATCTGTTTTTACCCCCTGTGACATAATCTCCGGCCTTGTTAAATTCTTGTAGGGACACCATCTGGGAGCTTAGACCCTTTGACGAAAGCCTGCCCCCAGTACTACATCTCCCCAAAGCCCTTTTCTTACACAGTGTCTGGGTTGGCTCTCATAAGTCAAAGATGTAGCATTGTTTTGTTGCGAAAACAATCATTGTTTGCATGTGGAGAGATAGGAATTGTTCTGTGGACCAACAGGCAGGGTGAACAATGGCGGTTGGAACTTCACAGCAGAAAAAGCACTGTTTTGTGAGATCAGGACGTTAGGAGCACGCTGGATCCCTAGCCAATCATCAAGTATTCTTCTGTACTTGTGACTTTTTTAAATGGATAGGATATGAGGAAATGTGCATGTATGACCAAGGTGTACTAAATATGTTTTTTCATTTTCCCTGACCTACACTTCAATATAGGCTGATCAGGTGAATCTTATTATGAGAATATGCGAATTGAACTCTGGGCAAGCACAAAGCTGAAATGTATACAGTATATGAACTGTTCTACTAAAGTCAGAAAACCATGACCAGATGATAGGTGCAGGTTATAGCCATAGTTCTAAACATTTTCTATAAAAAAAAAAATTAACAAAAGGTCCACCCCAACTTTACACTACATATGAGTGTATGTATACCAAACCCAGTGTTTCTAAACCTCCAAGAGCAATCTTTTTTCTAAAGAAAGTATTTATTAAGTTCCTGGCAATGCAGGCAAATGTAGTACAATAATATAGAGATGGGAATGAACAATAAACAGGTAACATTGACTATACGTCAACCAAAGGAGTAGGGTGTGGGTTGGAATCCAACAGCAAACAGTTGCCAGGCCCAAGTGACCGCTTGAACAGTCACAGAAGTAAAATGAGTCAGTTCGGCTGCATAGTGTCAGCTAATAAGTCAAGCTGGGTTCCAGTATTGAGTACTAGGAAGTATAGAGCCAGCTGAAAAAGTTTCTAGAAAAGACTGGAACCATAACGGTTAAAGGCCACTTTCTCCTACGTTCACTGACAGACGCAGCTCTTCATGACTTTGTGGGTTTTATGTTCGTCCTACCAGGAGTTAACTAGGCAGGGAAAAGAAATCAGCTGGCCCCTCCCCTGAGGGCTGTCCTCTTTTCCTACATTAAAACCCCCCTCACAGAGGAGCTCTCCAGTTTCAATGCCTAGTTCGCAAGGAGTTGACCTGGCTTCCCTATAGGGAACTGCGGTCCTATTGTGACCATTTTCTTTTTTATTTTCTTTTTTCTGCAATCAAGATGATCTGCTATCAAGAAGCCGGTCGGGGCATCGAGAGTCTTGGTGCTCTGTACTTTCCCCGACCTGGCCAACATGATGCGAAGCCGGCCCCAACACAGGGACCCGCCGCATCTTACCCGTTCCGTGCATGTGGCCCGGGGCGTGATCCCCCATATTGGTCCCCTTCCCGATTCGTTCGGCAGGGTGACCC
>BLSH010291330.1:463038-478273 GCA_018402905.1 Glandirana rugosa | reverse complement strand
AAGGGCGGGTCTGGTTAAAAGTCGAAAGTCACGACAACGCTAAGCTTACTCTTAACGCGCCAGCACGCTGCGACGTGGGTTTGTTTGAAAAACAGTAAAACAAGGGTGCAGCGTCGCACGACCGCGCAATTCTCATTCGAATCGCAACAGCACTGAAAGCTGAAAATTGGTCTGGGCGGGAAGTGTCCTAAGTGCCTGGTATTGAAGTGGTTAAGGATAGAATGCCATTTTTGATGCATTAGAAATACCCGGGACATCAAGGGTGGAATAAATACAGCTTCTACCCGGCAATACACTTACCTCAAGCATGTTTGACCATCTTTGAGAAAAGGGGTAACATTTTTCTGGTAAGTGTGATGTGAGCTCACTTGTCAGCGTGGATTTGGTGTTTTTTCATCACCAGGACACTATTTATATTCTTTCATCACCGCTGCTATTTTTATAGAGAATCACAAGCAAGCACCATCTTAAAGATCAGGATGAACTTTGTATGAATTTGTGAATTGTCATATGTGATCTACACTTTATTTTGGGATGATCACTTAGCACCAGTCACATTATTTCATTTATTTATGATTTTTTGAATTTTTAATGACCTTTTTATGTATTATATGAATTGTTATGAGATTTTCTCTTAGCATGTCAGTGGAATTTTCAGTCACCACTTTATTGATGGCCACTTATCTTATACTTTTGGTTTTCAAGTTTAGAAATTTATGTGAGGACAGTGATCGGTCTTTTAATTTGGATGATTGAGGTTTTTTTTAGCTGTAAGACACGCAGCTCTTTTTTTAGAGGTTATTTCTTATTGATTTAGGCAATTTTGTGCAGGTTTTCCTTGTTAGTAGAGTTAGGAAGTTTTTTTAATGCTGTATTGCTTCACTTTTGTTAGATGTCCTGAAAAAAAATGTGCATTATGCCAAACGGAAACCTAGGATACACAATACATGTATCTGCAAATTTCTTGTGCTCCCGTCAAATCATGTGAGTTCTTCTCTACTACTAGGTTTCCACATTATTGTAGTGTTTTGTTCACATATAAAGTATATTTTAGTTGCAGCCTCTGTACTAGTAAGAGCTCACGTACACTGGCCATAAAAAAATGCCACTTTTACAGGCATTTGGGGGTTTTTTTTCAGCCTGTAAACGCACCCCTAGAGGAGTGTTTACAGGATAAAAAAAATGATCACTTGCGTATTCAGGAGAGGTGCTTTTGAGCAAAAAAAACGCTTGACGCACCTAAACACTTTTAAATGTGTTTAAATGCGCCTAAACGCTAGGCACATTTAGCATTTGAGCCTTCATTTATTCCAATGGAATGAATGAGCACCTAAATGCATTGGTAAAATGTGGCTGTAGGTGCATTTTGTAAGCTGCTACCAGGAGCAGATGCATTCAGAGGAGCTGGGCAAATGCCCTGTGTGCACGAGGTTGAAATGATTGTATTTACAGTGTAGAGATTATCATCCTAAATACTGTTATTCTTAAAGAGTGGAAGAATATTATATCAGCCAGACCACAGGATATTTGAGATTACTCCTGGGAAGAGACTGTTATGTGAGAACAGAGCTGTCCAAACATATGTTTACAATAACTTGACCATTTGTTCCTATAATGAAGCCTTAGCATAGTCTGATTTGAGTAGCAATTACAGTCAAAGTAAAACTCCACTTTTTTTAGGAAAGTAAATCCTCTCCTTGAAAAATAAATACATGGCCAGGATTTTAGCAAACTTCGGTGCAGATTCTTACGTGTGTCTCTACCGGAGATTGACACAGGTTACTATTCTTCTAGTGTGGAACGACCTGGATTCTTATATGGATGACACCAAAAATATGGTCTAATTCTTAACCTATTCACAACAATACAGTATTTGCTCAAGGTAGAACTATAGGCAAAAACATTTCCTGGTGCATACCTGTTATAAGCTCCGCCCTTAGGAGAGCGAATATTATAAAAAGACGTAACGCCTACCTCTATCATTTTTTTTTCCCTCACACCTTATGGTCAGTAAAATGGCGTATGTCCTTACCTCTGTCCTGTGCAGCTTCCGTCTGGATTCAGCCTCTCCCAGATGCAGTCCCCATCTTTGGGCTGCTAAATGCGCTGAGAAGGTGGGGAGCCCATTCTGTGGGTCTTTTGGGCAGCAGCAGTCTCCTAACTAGGAGCATTAGTTTTGCAAACTGTGTTGGCGTTTTTTCTGTATAGCTGACAGGCAGAGCAGCTCTCCTGTTATTTCCTTTTCTTTTCCTCCTTCTGTTCCCTTCTCTCCTTCTGTGTGCCTATTAGACTTAGCCTGGCAACCTGGCCTGGATAAACTGTCTTTTTTTGTTTTCTCTCTTCTTTCTTTTCCACTTTTGTAGTGGCCCAGCCATGACTCTATCCCTCAGTGTCCTCATGGTTCTCACCAGCGTCAGGGTTCCTGAGGTCCGTGGCGGGGAGTGACGAGGGGCAGGCCGGCCTGCCCAGTGTGCACTGGCCAGTGGGCGCATGCACGATGGGCGGCCGGTTCCGGTGGCCATTTTGGTTGAAGGAAAAAGTGTTCAACTTGCCCTCACTTGGTTTCTCCTCATTGGAGGTGAATCTCTTTTGCCCTATTAAGGGGCCATACCCCTTCATTTCCTATTTAAACCCCTGGAGACCTCAGTATAGCAGCCTACCTGGGGAAGATGAAAAAGAAAAAACCCCCTCTGGGACTTTAACTGGGAAGACCAACTCACTAAGAAAAGAATACATGCATAAAAAATATATAATTTATTGGTATAGTTAAGAAAAGACCATCCAAACAAGGTGATGGTTCAAAAATGGACACATGGACAAAAGGCAATGAAACAAACATATATTACTCAAAAAACATACAGATGAAATGACAATAGCAGTAAGAAAGGACCACTGATCTGCCAAGAAAAGGCAGGCTTCTTTTCTGTCCATTTTCGAACCATCACCTTGTTTGGATGGTCTGTTCTTAACTATACCAATAAATGATATATTTTTTATGCATGTATTCTTTTCTTAGTGAGTTGGTTCCCGGTTAAAGTCCCAGAGGGGGTTTTTTCTTTTTCTACATTCACTATTTGGGATGGGGATAGATTCACTCCAATTTTTTCCTTGAACCACACTTGACTGCCAAAGAAATATACACTTTATATACCTGGGGAAGGAGGTTGCCTGGGCCTGAGTGCTCCTGGAGACCTCACGTCTTTCCTAAGGTGGTAGTTCAAAAAAAAAAAAAATTATTTTGGGAGTTTTTTTTTCTGGCTTTTGGGTAGCTTAACCTGACAAATTCCTTCTCTTTACCCTTCCAGCTGCTCTTTCTGCCCGTAGTCATGAGTCAACCGCCAATAGATCAAGACCCTTGCTCACTTCTTAGGTAAGGACGATCGCTTTCCTTTCCCGTTGGTTTTTTAAAAAAAAGAAAAGAAAAAGAGTGCACTGACGCTGTTGCTTCTCTGTTCAAGCCATGTATGCCACAGAAAGTCCAAGAGGACCTCTGGGCGACATGATGAACATTCTGATCCAAGCTCTGGACAACACAACCCAAGCTTCTGGGTTAAGGCATCGCTCAGATAGAAGATCTTCCGCTAGGAGGCATCAGTCTTCACCCTCTCCCAGACTGGAAGACTCCAGGAAGTGCTGGGTTGGTGGAGCGATTGCTATGGCTAGTAAATTAGTCTGCAAGGACTGTTTCTGGGATTATGCTGCTGAAGGGGAAACTGAGACCCAACAAATGACAGATCAAAAAAGTCGTTAAGGATTCACTAGTGGAACTAATGGCTTCAAAACCTTCTCAACAAAGTGCACCAAACTTACAAGAGGAGGCTTCGGATATAGTCCTACCGGGTCCTTCCAGCAGTGATCCATTTTTACCCACAGCAGCCCTCCCTCCTACAGTTGCAGGTGATAAGGATATGGCCAGAGATTCTTCTGATGAGGCAGAGCCTTTAGGATTTAGCTTCTCGTTAGTTCAGCCCTATGTCTCAGCAGTTAAACAGGCTATAGGCTGGGAAGAGGCAGAAAAGTCTCTTAAGAAATTGAAACATTCATGTCTTATGGATGAGGTCAAAGATCTCATAGAAGATGAGTGGAAGAAATTGGAAAAATGTTTTTCCCTAAATCGGCTGAATAAGCTTTACCCATTGGCAGGGTAAGACAGTGGTCCATCTGGCCAAAAATATCGCTTTACCAATGGAGGACTATTCTTTTAAAGATCCGTTGGATAGATGCATCGATTCTGACTTGAAAAAAGCCTACCAGTGGTCCAGAGGTGCTTGCAGACCAGCAATTGCGCTAACATCAGTCTCAAATGCTATAAGGGTTTGGACTCATAACATAGAGATGGCCATTCAACAGGACTTTTCCTAAGGAGGACACAATAAAGGCTCTTTGATTCCATAAGATGTTCAGCCAGGGCAATGCTGCATACTGTAATGGTAAAGCAGGCTTGTGGTTAACGCCATGGGCTACAGATGCAGCATCAAAGCAGAACTGGTGTAAGATCCCCTTTGATGGGAAAGCTATGTTTGGGCAAAAACTCGAGAAGGCGATCTCCTGGGTCACAGGGAAAATCGGGGTTACTTCCTCAGGACAGGACAATGAGGCAATCAAGAGTATTTTATTCCAAATTCCAGTCTTCAAGGGGAGAAATTTCTCACAGTTCCGTAAGAACAGAGATTCTAAGAGAAACTGGAAGAGCACTCAGGCTACTTTCTTAAAATCACATAAGCAGAAGAGTCTTCCCAATCCCTAGAACATCGCAAAATCTTTTTGACGCAAGGCTCTCCCAAGTGATTCCAGTCAGGGCCAGGTTGAAAAGCCCCTCAAAGATTTAGACCAGCCGATGCAGGGATCTTTGGGTGGCCTCCACCGCCCGTTTCAGACATTTCTGGATCTTTTCAGATCTACCTTCGCAAGATTCCTTTTTACCATTATGCTTTGGGCAGAAAGGAGCTTGTTAGAACTCAGGGCAGTCTACCTTCCAGGCCACTTGAACAAGTAAGCGGATCATCTATCTCATAATTTTCAGGACAACAACAAATGGTCCCTTCCTCCATCAATATTCAGCTGGATCTTAGATCTGTGGGGTTGCCCAGAAATTATTCTCTTTGCTTTGGCAGTGAACACCAAGTTGCCAGGGTTCTTCTCTCATCTGCCTCATCCTCTAGCCAAAGCAGTAGATGCCCTTTCAAGTCCATGGAAGTGCAGGATATCATATGCCTTTCCTCCCAACCTCTAATATCAAGGTTCTTTCGAGAATTTTGAGGGAGTCAATCACAGTGATAGCAATCCTTCCTTACTGGCCGAGGAGGCGGTGGTTCCACTTAGCAATACATCCCAGTTTCCATCATCCAATCAAGATCCCACTCTTGCCTCACCTTCTCTCTCAAAGGAGACCCTTATGTTTGGATACTGAGAAGCAAAGGTTCCAATCTCTAGGCTGCTTGTCAAAGGTAACCTCGACTCTGCTGAAAGCCAGAAAGCCTTCCACAAATTGTGTGTACACCAAGGTTTGGGATGAAATTCAAAAGTTCAAAATATTTGCAGCTGGCAAGGACACTGACCCTACTCTTCCTTCATCTTCTCGTCTCTTATATTTTCTGCAGGTCGGCCTGGACCTTGGCTTTGGCTTAAGTTCCCTTAATGTTCAAGTCAAACAATCTCAGCAGCTAATAAGAGATGGGCAGAAGATACACTTATAACTCAGTTCTTCAAGGCGGTTAAAAAGATTCGTCCACTGGTGAAGTAATCGTTGCCTGTTGGGATCTCTCCCTTATCTTAAAAGTTCTGGCAGCTCATCTGTTTGCCCCAACAGAGTCCTCTTCTTTATGGAGTCTGACTCTCAAGACAGTATTTTTGATTGCAGTGACTTCAGGCAAAAGAACCTCAGCACTGCAGGCCTTGGGAGCAAAAGATGAGCATATTTCCTTCTTCCTGGACAGGGTAGAGTTTTGGACAATAGGGGGGTATTGTCCCAAAAGTATCTTTGTCTTCTCTTACTTCTTTTTTTTTTTTTTTTATAATTGTATATTTATTGGGTTTACAAAACAAAATATAGAGAAAAGAAGAACATTCCAGGTGACATAGTATGACAATGAGATGTAGGTATATGACAATATAGGCAGTTTGAAGCATGAGTAACTGGAGAAACATATAGGAAACATGCGTATGGTATAGAAGCTTAGAAATGGTGATAGAGGCCAACCAGAAAGCAATCACAGTACAATTAGGATCAAGATCGCATAGAGCTATTATCGCTCAATGGATAGGCCATATAAAAACTACTTCAAGGGAGAACAAAAATGTAACAGAAACCACGGGGGGGCATGCCAGGGCATAGAAAGGTATAACATACATATATGTATGGGTTATCAAGAAAATAGTAAGAGAGAGAATCATCCCTTACATATCAAACCCTGCAAAATTGGGATAAAGAGTCATGTACAATTGCCATCAAACGTTCCATACTACGAATCTGGGCTATGATTTGTAACACTTGGGAGTATGTAGGAGGATTAGAAGCCCTTTTAGCAGCCAATAAGATGAATGAAACCAATTTCTTGGCATGTCTGGAGATACTTGGGACTGGGAGGCCCAATAAGTAATGAAAAAGGTCCAGTGGTAAATCCATCCCAAGAAGGTTTTGAAGAAGAGATTGCACTGAGGGCCAGAATGGCCGGATCCCAGAACACTCCCAAAAAATTTGATAATCTCCAATATAGCCAAGAAACTGAGGGGTCATACCTATGAAGAACCTCTGGAGTTTTGTACCAAAAAAGAATTTTATAGGCTGTCTCTCTCTCTCTCTGCTCCACGCACCTCGAAACCTTAGAAACAGAGTCCCATATTTTCTGCCAGTGTGGGAGAGGTTTTGAAGGATTTGTGCCTATTTCTGCATATAAGTATGACGACAATCCCTAAGTGGGAAACCTTCATGAAGAATCTTCTAAATGGATGAGATAAGGCCAGGTTGGTAAGGGCCTTGGGAACATAGAAATTCAAATGCGGTAGGTTTTTCCAAAGTCAGAGATAGGGACTTAATTTGAAGGTAAGAGAAAAAAAAGTTGTTTAGGGACCTGGTATTAATTTTGGAGTTCAGCAAATGGTAGTAATTTGCGGAACACAGGATGTACCAAATTGCGTAGCTGGAAAATTCCTGCCTGCGTCCAGGGGTACATCCAACTATAGGATAGACTATCTGGAATACCTGGATTAAATAGTACATTAAGAAGAGGCGGGCATGGGGAAGAGACAGAGGACCTTTGAGAGCATTTTTTTCCAAATAGAGAGAGTAAATATCATTGGACCCAAGCATAGACTTCACAGCTGCACCATAGATGCACTTAAATCCAACCAAAGCATAGCACAGGGATGTACAGGGCAGGTAATACTCAGTTCTATCTCTGACCATTTGCTAGAGGCATAACGAGTCGACCATGAAGTAACTGCTCTAAGGTGTGTAGCAGAATAGTATTTAACTGGAGGGAAGTTCAAAACTAATCTTAGAAAGTATTATTTTACTGAAAGGGTGTTTGATGATTGGAATACAGACAGTCAACAGTAAATGGCTTTCAAACATACTTGGGATAAACGTAAATCTATAGTCAGACGAGGTTATTGGGAACAAAAAAAAGAAAAAAAAAAGGGCAGACTCAATGGATTACTCAGTCTTTTTCTGCCATCACTTTTCTATGTTAATAATGTCTGGGGCACCTAATCCTCCATGTGACTGAGGGGCGTATACTACAGAGCTAGCAATGCCAAATTAATTTAAGAAAAGACCTTTGAAGGTGTTTGAGTTGCCTCATTGGGACAGGGACAGGTAGGGTTTCAAAGAAATATGGAAGTTTTGGAAGTATTGACATCTTGAGGACGTTAATCCTCCCTAAGAGTGATTAGGGATAATTATCTCATTGCTGCAGGAGACGACCAATTTCTTTAAATAGAGGGGGGTAGTTGGCTTGATGAAGATCGGAGTAAGAAGACGTTACTCCTAGATATTTAAGAGAGAGAGAGAGCACCAGTGATAAGGGAAGTTTTGCTGTAATGTGGTAAGGATTGGAGAGGGGATATGTATAGGTAAGGCTTCCGTCTTGGCCGGGTTGATTTTCGAACCTGAAAGTAGACCAAAAGTCATCAATAACTTATGAAGGTTGGGGAGGTGTGGGGGCTGGTAAGTGTCAAAAGGATATTGTCCACAAAGAGGGATAATTTATACTGTCTCTGTCATAAGAAGACCTCTTTAATGTCAGAGTAAGGACGAATAGCCTGGTACCATTGCTCAAGGGAAATGCTGGTGACAAAAAAAGAGGACAACTGCACCTGAGAAGAAGGGTGGGAATATAGAGCATGGAGGGCTTCAATAAATGGGCTGGTAAATCCGTAATGTGAAAGGATGGCAAACATATAAGGCCAGCTAAGCCTATCAAAGGCTTTCTGAGCATCTAACTTTAAAATAAGGGCTGGGTGAGAGGCCTTGTTAAGTAGGTCTATGAGGTCAATGGTGTGTCTCGTGTTATCATCGGCATGTTTGGTTGGCACAAAACCTACCTATGGGTCTATAATTGTCAGGGAGGGATGGGGTTATTCCAGGTTTTGGAATGACTGTGATATTGGCATTTAAGAACTGAGGGTGAGGGACAGTACCTTTCATCAAGAAAGTAAATAGGTCAAGTAAATAGGGGCTTAAGATCGGTAGAAATGTTTTGTAATAGGAATATGGAAGTCCATCTGGGCCAGGGGACTTATGAGAAGGGAGGTCTTTTACTACAGTAGCTATTTCTTCTAGAGTAATAGTGACATTCAGCGAGGAGAGATGGGATGGGGATCCTTTAGGCAACTGTAGGGAGTTAAAGAAGGAATCAAATTTAGTTTGGGAAAAACGGTATTTGAGGTCAGCATTTAAACAATTATACAATTTATGATAAAAGTCACCAAATACTTTTGCCATAGTCTTTGAACAGTAAGTAGGGGATCCATCAGGTTGTGTCAGGAAAAGAATGGAATGGATGAGGTTTAAGTCTATTTACCAATATTCTATAGGGAATATTTGTAAAATGTCTGCTTGGTCCATAAGAGAGATTTTGCAATTCTTTTCATCTCACAAGTTTTTAAATGATTCCTCAAGGAAGTGATTGTGCGTAGGTGAGCCACAGTAGGGGAAGCAAGTAGCAGGCTTTCCACTTTACGTAGTTGGGAAAGAAGATAGGACCCCTGGAGAGTAGTCTCTTTTTTAGCAGAGATACACTGGCCTCTAAAGTAAGCTTTGTGTGCTTCCCATAAAGTGGAGATCTCCAGTGTTCTTGTTTAGCTGAAAAAACTTGGATAAATCCCAAGATAATTGATCTCTGATCTTAGGATTATGTAGAAGAGAGTCGTTAAGGCGCCAATGACATGTCTTGGTGGAAGGGGTAGAGAGTATAATATCTAATTGAATGAAGAAATGGTCAGACCAAGTAATAGGGTTGATCTCTGAAGCAGCAACAGATGTCAATAGTGGAGAGGTCACTTAGAAATGGTCTATTCTAGAGTATAGTTTATGTGAGGAGGAGTAAAATGTGAATTATGTGTAGGGTGTCTAATCCTCCATGTGTCTAAAAGGTTATGGGCTCTAAAATGTTTACAGAAGGAAGCTGACAAGAGGTTTACTTTAGCTGAGGGAGTAGATTGAACTTCTCTTTCAGAGCCTTGGGCACTGCCTACCTTTACACGAACTAGATGTCTACAAAGTTCTGAGATGTTACCTTCAAGCTACAGCTTCTTTCAGGAATTCAAATAGACTGTTTATAATTCCCTGGGGAAGAAATAAAGGCAAAGAAGCTGCCTCAAGAACTATTGCCTCGTGGATTTGTAAGTTAATCCACAAAGCATACAGGGCTAAAGGGATGGACCCTCTGGCGGTCAAGGCACATTTGACCAGGGTAGTGTCCTCATTCTGGGCAGCAAGGACGAATGTATTGCTGGAGACAATTTGCAGAGCAGCAACGTGGTCATCCCCAAACACGTTCATGCGGCATGATAGTATTGATCCAGGAGCACTCACTTCTGTGGAGTTCGGGACAAGGGCAATTAGATGTGCCTTTGCATTTTCAGAATAAATATTTTTTGAGAGCATTACCCACCCAGTCTTCAGCTAGTTATTTACCACAGGTATGCTTCCATGGAGGCACCAGGAAAACACAAAATTGTATCATAAATACCATAATTTTCCTTTCCTGGTGCCTATCCATGGCAGCATACATACCCTCCCTCGGTATCCTGTGTTACAGAGAATTATTTTTATAATATTCACTGTCCTAATGGGAAGACTCCGGGGTGGAGCTTATCACAGGTATGCTGCCATGGATAGGCACCAGGAAAGGAAAATTACTGTAAGTATGATACAATTTTCCGTTTTTTTTTTTTTCATTTTGGATAGAGCAATGAAGGGTAATAACCCCTATTGATTTTTTTCTGCAATCTGTGCCCCATTTCGAAAATTTTGCTTCACTTTCTATCCCATAACAGGAAAGTGAGCGGAAATCCCTGCAAATTAAGGGAATCTCTTGGGGACTCCCAGGTCACCAGAACTAGTGTCCTCGTTGGAAGATTTCCCCTCTACTTTTCTGGGTACAATACAAAATTTGGGATTTTCTTTTACTTTCACTTTCAATGATAATGGTAAACAGGACAAATAGAGAGGGTGAATTTCCTTAAACGGGGGGGCACAGACAGCAATAAAACCCTGCCAGATGTTCTAATCTCTCTCCACTCTATCCAAAACTAAAAAAAAGTTTCTGCCTTTAGTTATACTTTAAACTAAAAACGTAAAACAATTCATGTGTTTATCAAAGGGTGGGACACAATTAACCACTTGCCGACCTTATAACATATATGGCGGTTCTGCTTCGCCAGATCATGTACGATCATAATTTTAGACAGCAAATGCTGATCATCTGGAACACACACAGGACAGGGCTCCGCCTATGTAAACAAGGAAGAGCTCTGTCCTGTCAGTGGGGAAGTAATGGATTTACAGACATGGCCAAAAGTTTTGAGAATGACACATATTAATTTTTACAAAGTCTGCTGCTTCAGTGTTTTTAGATCTTTTTTGTCAGATGTTACTGTGGTATACTGAAGCATAATTACAAGCATTTCATAAGTGTCAAAGGCTATTAATGACAATTACATAAAGTTTATGCAAAGAGTCAATAATTGCAGTGTTGACTATTCTTTTACAAGACCTCTGCGATTTGCCCTGGCATGCTGTCAATAAACAACGTTTGGTTCACATCCTGACTGATAGTAGCCCATTCTTGCATAATCAATGCTTGGAGTCAGGGCGGCTCTACCACTAGGCGGAGTAGGTGGCCGACCAGGGTGCACTGCTGCCTAGGGCGCCTGGCCAGTGTTGCTCTTTCACTGGCTGCTCTGCATTGGTTCATGCCATCAGAGAGGAGAGCCGTGGCTGGCAGCTGCCTCAATCACGTCATCAGGGCAGTCGAGAATTGGAGAGGAACAGCCCCCCCAAGGCCACTCTGCCTTGATCGTGTCAGTGAAGTGGAGAGCCGCGGCTGGCAGCACCACCCCCCCCTCCCCACCCACCTGGAGGCTCCGCTGTGCATCCTGGCATGTTATGCATGTCACTACAGTCACTGGCCAGCACCATAGCCGCCCCCACGTGGTGGGTGCTGTGCAGGATGCATCCTGGCATGTCATGGGACACAGAGATCAGAAGCTGGACAGCACATTTTGAGACACAGGTGAGGCTATATTGATTGGCACTGGGGACACTGTATTGATTGGCGCTGGTGAAGCTGTATTTGATGGGCACAGGTGAGGCTGTATTGTTTGGCGCTGGTGAAGCTGTATTTGATGGGCACAGGTGAGGCTGTATTGATTGGCGCTGGTGAGGCTGTATTTGATGGGCACAGGTGAGGCTGTATTGATTGGCGCTGGTGAGGCTGTATTTGATGCGCACAGGTGAAGCTGTATTGATTGGCGCTGGTGAGGCTGTATTTGATGGGCACAGGTGAGACTGTATTGATTGGCGCTGGTGAAGCTGTATTTGATGGGTGCTGGTGAAGCTGCATTTGATTGGCGCTGATCAGCAGGGAAAAGGGGGTGGAGCCAAGGGGGCAGCAAAATGAGGTTTCGTCTAGTTTGTCAAAAATCCTTGCACCAGCCCTGCTTGGAGTTTGTCAGAATTTGTAGGGGTTACTTTTTTTTGTTCACCCGCCTCTTGAGGAGTAACCACAAGTTGTCAATGGAATTAAGGTCTGGGGAGTTTCCTGGACATGGACACAAAATTTTGATGTTTTTGTTTTGTTCCCCAAGCCACTTAGTTATCGATTTTGCCTTATGACAAGGTGCCGTATCATGCTGGAAAAAGCATTGTTCATCCTCTCGGAGGAGGTTTTTGTATTATTTTTTATTCATGGTGGTGTTTAGGCAGAATTGTAAGTTAACCCACTGCCTTGGCTGAGAAGCAACTCCACACATGAATGGTCTCAGGATGCTTTACTGTTGGCATGACACAGGACAGATGGTAGCACTCAACTTTTCTTCTCCAGACAAGGTTTTTCTTCGGATGCCCCAAACAATCGGAAAGGGGATTCAACAGAGAAAATGACTTTACCCCAGTCCTCAGCAGTCCAATCCCTGTACCTTTTGCAGAATATCAGTCTGTCCCTGAAATTTTTCCTGGAGAGAAGTGGCTTCTTTGTTACCCTTCTTGACACCAGGCCATCCTCCAAAAATCTTCTCCTGACTATACGTGCAGATGTACTCACACCTGCATGCTGCCATTCCTGAGCAAACTCTGCACTGGTGGTGTCCGGATCCGGCAGCTGAACCAACTGTAGGAGACGTCCTGGCGTTTGCTGGACTCCCTTGAGCGCCCTGAAGCTTTCTTCAAAAATGTAGTGGAAATGTTTTTTTGGGATTAAGTTCATTTTCATAGCAAAGAGGGAATTGCAATTCATCTGATCGCTCTTCATAACATTATGGAATATATGCAAATTGCCTTCATAAAAATTGAGGCAGCAGAGTTTGTGAAAATTAATATTTGTGTCATTCTCAAAAAACTTTTGGCCACGGCTGTACTTTCTCTGCAAAGCAGGGAATGAAATTGATTACATCACTTAGTAAAAGCGCCACACACTGTACACAGAAAACTCTGGCTAGGCACACATTTACCCCTTTGATAGCCCCTGATGTTTAACCTTTTCTCAGCCAGTGTCATTAGTACAGTGACAGTGCATAATTTTAGCACTGAACACTATTGGTGTCACTGGTTCCCAAAAAATGTCAGCCAGTTTCAGAATGTCCGCCACAATATCTTAGTTTCACTATAAGTTGCTGATTGCTGACATTACTAGAAAAAAATCAAAATAAATAAGAGTATCCCATAGTATGTAAACGCTATAACTTTTGCGCAAACCAATCAATATATGCTTATTGTGATTTTTTTTTTCCCCAAAACATGTAGCAGAATACATATTGCCCTAAATTTATGAAGAAATTAAATGTTTTAAATTTTTTTTTTATTGGATATACTGTATTTTATAGCAGAAAGTAAAATATATATTTTTATTTTTCAAAATTCAAATATTTTTTGATTTATGGCACAAAAAATAAAAAATGCTGAGGTGATCAAATACCACCAAAAGAAAGCTCTAATTGTGAGGAAAAAAATGACATAAATTTTATTTGGATACAGTGTTTCTCGATTGTGCAATTGACGGTTAAAGTAAAGCAGTGCTGTATCGCAAAAAAACGGCCTGGTCACGAAGGGGGGTTAAATCTCCTGGAGGTCAAGTGGTTAAAGAAAATGTAAACCCCAAAACAAAAAAGTTTAATATTTTGCAGTGTACCAGTGCTTAGATGTGGTTGCTGCATTTGTATTCTAATTTCAGACTAAGAACATCTTCAACAAGTACACAGATAATCAGCATGCAAAATGTTCTTGAAATGAAAGCACAAACATCCTTATGTTTTCTTGTGTATGATACTAATCCCACAAATCCACCATGTAGATGGGCTGAGCAAAGGCAAACATGTTTGAGGTCCAACCTGTGTTACAAACATAGCTCCCTCCATTGATACAGTGGAGAAATTAGTGTAGCCACAAAGGGACAGGGAAGGTGTTAGTCACAGAATCACCAGAGGAAAATAAGGGGTAAAGGCCTGGAAATAAAAGAAAACTAAAGCAGATACCTCATCTAAGGAATGGTAGGCTGCAATATTTTACATTTATGTTTTGGGGTTTATATATCCTTTAAAGTGCATTTAGCCTTAGTAGGCTCAATATTCTCCCCAATACAGTCTGACAGGACACATACAGTATCTCACAAAAAAGAGTACACCACTCACATTTTTGTAAATATTTTATTATATCTTTTCATATGACAACACTGAAGAACACAATGCTACAATGTAGAGTAGTGAGTGTACAGCTTGTATAACAGTGTAAATTTGCTGTCCCCAGAACAGGCCTTGCCATGGTCGACCAAAGAAGTTGAGTGCACGTGCTCAGCGTCATATCCAGAGGTTGTCTTTGGGGAATAGACGAATGAGTGCTGCCAGCATTGCTGCAGAGGTTGAAGGGGTGGGGAAGTTTAAATCAGTATTTGTAGCGAGAAAAATTATTAGAACCACCAAACATTATATATTTTTGCAGAGACCCTAGAGAATAAAATGGTGGTTGTTGCAATGTTTTATGTCAGAGTTTTTGTGTAGCGGTTTTTCAAACGCAATTTTTTTTTTGAGAAAATACACTTTAATGAATAAAAAAAACACATAATATAAAGTATCTCACAAAAGTGAGTACACCCCTCACATTTTTGTAAATATTTTATTATATCTTTTCATGTGACAACACTGAAGAAATTACACTTTGCTACAATGTAAAGTAGTGAGTGTACAGCTTGTATAACAGTGTAAATTTGCTGTCCCCTCAAAATAACACAACACACAGCCATTAATGTCTAAACTGCTGGCAACAAAAGTGAGTACACCCCTAAGTGAAAATGTCCAAATTGGGCCCAAAGTGTCAATATTTTGTGTGGCCACCATTATTTTACAGCACTGCCTTAACCCTCTTGGGCATGAAGTTCACCAGAGCTTCACAGGTTGCCACTGGAGTCCTCTTCCACTCCTCAATAACGACATCAAGGAGCTGGTGGATGTTGGAGACCTTGTGCTCCTCCACCTTCCATTTGAGGATGCCCCACAGATGCTCAATAGGGTTTAGGTCAGG
>BLSH010291330.1:442336-463028 GCA_018402905.1 Glandirana rugosa | reverse complement strand
AGGCTATATATACAGCCTAGTGACAACACTGAAGAATTGACACTTTGCTACAATGTAAAGTAGTGAGTGTACAGCTTGTATAACAGTGTCAATGTGCTGTCCCCTAAAAATAACTCAACACACAGCCATTAATGTATTAACCACTGGCAACAAAAGAGAAGTACACCCCTAAGTGAAAATGTCCAAATTGGGCCCAAAGTGTCAATATTTTGTGTGGCCACCATTATTTTACAGCACTGCCTTAACCCTCTTGGGCATGAAGTTCACCAGAGCTTCACAGGTTGCCACTGGAGTCCTCTTCCACTCCTCAATAACGACATCAAGGAGCTGGTGGATGTTGGAGACCTTGTGCTCCTCCACCTTCCATTTGAGGATGCCCCACAGATGCTCAATAGGGTTTAGGTCAGGAGACATGCTTGGCCAGTCCATCACCTTTACCCTCAGCTTCTTTAACAAGGCAGTGGTCAACTTGGAGGTGCATTTGGAGTCGTTATCATGTTGGAATATTGCCCTGCGGCCCAGTCTCCGAATGCTCTGCTTCAGTATGTCACAGTACATGTTGGCATTCATGGTTCCCTCAATGAACTCTAGCTCCCCAGTGCCGGCAGCACCATGACACTCCCACCACCATGCTTGACTGTAGGCAAGAAACACACTTGTCTTTGTACTTCTCATCTGGTTGCCGCCACACATGCTTGACACCATCTAATCCATGTCCTTAGTCTGCTTGTCTTCAGCAAACTGTTTGCGGGCGTTCTTGTGCATCATCTTTAGAAGAGGCTTCCTTCTGGGATGACAGCCATGCAAACCAATTTGATGCAGTGTGCGGCATATGGTCTGAGCACTGACAGGCTGACCCGCCACACCTTCAACCTCTGCAGCAATGCTGGCAGCACTCCTAAGTCTATTTCCCAAAGAAAACCTCTGGATATGACGCTGAGCACATGCACTTAACTTCTTTGGTCGACCATGGCGAGGCCTGTTCTGAGTGGAACCTGTCCCGTTAAACCGTGCTGCAGCTCAGTTTCAGAGTCTTGGCAATCTTCTTATAGCCTAGGCCATCTTTATGTAGAGCAACAATTCTTTTTTTCAGATCCTCAGAGTTCTTTGCCATAAAGTTCCATGGCGAACTTCCAGTGACCAGTATGAGAGAGTGAGAGCGATAACACCAAATTTAACACACCTGCTCCCCATTCACACCTGAGACCTTGCACCACTAATGAGTCACATGACAACGGGGATGGAAAATTGCTAATTGGGCCCAATTTGGACATTTTCACTTAGGGGTGTACTCACTTTTGTTGCCAGCGGTTTAAACATTAATGACTGTGTGTTGAGTTATTTTGAGGGGACAGCAAATTTACACTGTTATACAAGCTGTACACTCACTACTTTACATTGAAGCAAAGTGTCATTTCTTCAGTGTTGTCACATGAAAAGATATAATAAAATATTTACAAAAAATATGAGGGGTGTACTCACTTTTGTGAGATACTGTATATCACAATTTTTTGGTATAATGTGAAAGATGATGTTATGCCAAGTAAACAGATACCTAACATGTCAAGCTTTAAAATTGTGTGCGCTCGTGGAATGGCGCCAAACTACGGTATTTAAAAATCTCCATTGGTGACACTTTAAAAATGTCTACAGGTTACCAGTTTAGAGTTACAGAGGAGGTGTCATGCTATAATTATTACTCTCACTCAGACGTTTGCGGCGATACCTCACATATGTGATGCGAGCACCGTTTACATATGTGGGCATGACCTAAATTTGGGTCCATATATATTTGGACACAGGCACAATTTTAGATTTTTCAGGTATTTACCAAAACACATTTAAGCAATAGTTATATAGCATATATTGGCTGAAAGTGGACACTCTCAGGTTTAATTTGAGGGTATGTACATAATTACAGCTAAGAATAGCCATCCCCTCTTTTTCAAGGGACCAAAAGTAATTGGACAATTGAATCAAAAGCTGTTTCATGGCCAGTTGTGGGCTACTCCTTCGTTATTTCTTCATCAATTAAGCAGGTAAAAGGTCTGGAGTTGATTCTAAGTGTGGTATTTGCATTTGGAATCTATTGCTGCGAACCTACATCATGCGTTCAAAGGAGCTGTCCATGCACGTGAAACAGGCCATTGTAAGGCTTCAAAAACAAATCCAGCAGAGAGATAGCAGCAACATCAGGAGTTGCCAAATCAACAGTTTGGTACATTCTGAGGAAAGAAGAATGCATTGGTGAGCTCAGCAACATAAAAAGGCCTGGACGTCCACAGAAGACAACAGCGGTGGATGATCTCGGGATCCTCTCTATGGTAAAGAAAAACCCATTCGCAACATCCAGACATGTAAATGACACTCTCCAGGAGGTGGGCGCATCGTTGTCAAAGTCTACAACCAAAAGAAGACTTCACAAGAGCAAATATAGAGGGTTCACCACAGGGTGCAAACCATTCATAAGCCAGAAGAATAGAAAAGCCAGATTAGACTTTGCCAAAAAACATCTAAAAAAGCCAGACCAGTTCTGGAAAAGCATTCTTTGATGAAACTAAGATTAATCTGTACCAGAATGACGGGAAGAAAAAAGTGTAGAGAAGGCTTGGAACAGCTCATGATCCAAAGCACACGTCATCTGTCATGGGCATGCATGGCTTCCAGTGGCACTGGGTCTTTGGTGTTTATTGATGATGTGACAGAAGACAGAAGCAGCCGGATGAATTCTGCAGTGTTTAGAGATATACTGTCAGCCCAGCTTCAGCCAAATGCAGCAAGTGATTGCTACATCTTCAGACTTCCTGTCATGGACCTGCTACCCAGTGCAGGGGTACCTAAGGGTTAACTCTGTGCAGAGTGATTCCACTGATTAATGCCAGGCTGCCTTATTTAAACATCTCAGCAGCACACAGACTCTGCTGTCTGATCTGCAGCTCATACCTGTTCCTGTGACTACCTTTTCCTGAGAGTCGATCTGTTTCCTGTGTTTGACCCGGCTTGTTTGACCATGATTGATCTCTGTTATCCTGACTCCGGCTTGCCTTGTAACCCCGCTTATGTGTATATTGACTGATATTCTGTTGCCAAACCTTTGCCTGTATCCTGACGATTCTTTGCCTGACATTTGTGTCTGCTTGATCATCTGCTACTGAACCCCGTTTGTCTGACCACGCATCCAGTGTCTCCATGGCTCTGCATCTACTAGTTTCCTGTTTCCTGATTCCTGCCTGCTGAGCTGACTACACCTGCTGGTTACTCTGGGAGATCATCAGCTGCACAAGAGGCGATCATGGGCACTCTTACACCACTCGGCTCTTGTGGCCACTGTTCATAACATTGGTGGTCCCTGAACCGGGGTTGTACGTGAGGCCTTCCTGCTGCACGTCAGGCTCACCTGTCAAGTATGTGACACTTCCACCCGGCACTTCTCCCCCAGATTGGGCAGACTAAGAGTATTTAAGGAGGCCTGCCCCCTGCCAATCCTGCTTGGGGATTGGTCAGGGCTCCCCAGAACACTCCAGATGGCTCCACCTATCTCCCAGCTCTCTGACCAGAAACCCTGCTCCAGGTTTCTAGAAAGAAGTGGAGGTTCTGGGGACCTCATCTGTCAAGTCCACTCAATCCTCCCTGAGCCACTCCTCCCAGCCCAGATCAAAACATTCAGGCCTGCTCTTACACTCAGGCCTGACTAAATTTTACCTTACCTAGAAAACCCTGCTAGAAAAACGCACCTACACTATGGGGGCCCTACAGCTATGTAAAACATTTTAAAAATACTGTTTAAAATCTAGTAATACACTGTCTCATCTTGTTTTGCACATGCCCAGTTGCTCTCCATTTTTAGGCACTGCCGAGTTTGTGGTGACTGATCTGCTGACAGCCTTAAAGCAGAATTAATCCCTCCTAGCCTTTACAGCCAAGGAAGCTGCTTCTGCTTGAACTGCAATTGCCACAGTGCTGCACATGTGATCAGTTAGGGCACCAGCCATTTGATGGTTTCACAGTTTGATTGAGGACACAATCAAATCAAACAGTTTTTTGAAACTGGTAAATCAAAGGGTTTAGTTCTGCTTTATGATTTACACCTAGGGCTTTGGGCTTCAGCAAAATGGCAGCATCCAGCAAGGAGAAACAGGAACACTACTGGAGGCAATTTACAGCACACACTAATTTTGGTAGCATAATTATTAATGTAGAATGTATGTTCCTTGCTAAAGAACATCATTTTTTGTAAAGTTGTTATGGGTAAAGTTCCACTTTAAGTCAGGTGTACCAGGATTCTGATGCCTAATGCCTTGCTCTCATTGGACCTGTAAAAAGAAGCATGGGCCCTCGACCCTCTCACCAAGTTCCAGGGCTAAGTAGCAAGCTCTTGCAATGAAGGGGGTGCCCTCTCAGCTTTGCTTTGATGAAGGTAGAGTTCTGTGGTCTGTAGCAGTGAGCCAGGAAAACGTTCTGGTCTCCTGGCAACAACGAGAGAGTAAGCAGTGATACAGGCTGGGTTGCTGGATGTCTTGCATTCCTGCTGGCAGATGGCTCAGAATCCCAACAGTGTGAGTAGCCAAGGATCTGAGGCTGTGTGTCTCCAAACACCCATGGTGCTATGAATGCGCCGTTTCTATTTAAGTCACTTGGTCCCTCCTTGGTACCTTCCGAATTTCTAAAGACTCTGCAAATAAGTGTATGGGTTCACATTGTTCTGGCTCCCCCTTCCTTTGGTGACCGGAGGAGAATGATGCAGTATAGCTTCAATATCTCATACACATGAGCAGCTCAGTTTACTTGTGGCTAAAGACTGCAAGTAGGCAAGTCATTGTATGTAGCCATGGCCCTGACCTCTAGAGGCCAATGGTGACTTCCAGAGCCAGGGACAGCTGACACCCATCTTCATAGCGTGGGTTACTAGGCATGGTGGGTGCTGATAAAAGAATTGAGTTGGGTGCCAGACAGTTTGGTGCTGCAAAACAAAAGAGATTTATTTTCTCTTAAAGAACTAGGTAGAGAGGGTTAGGGCCAGGGCACTCTTTGGGCGGGTGCAAAGGCACTTAGCAGACTCCGAGACTCACAAAAATAGAACAGTAGGGTTAGTTGTATAGTCCCACAAGCCTTCAAACTGAACTGTGCCTGATGAGAACTATTTCCTTTGGTACTGAACTTGTACTTTTGACTTCAACCCAGATCGGTACACATACCAAACTTGGTATCCCAATTGTGTAGACCTGGCCTCCATCTCACAGCCTCCCGCTGCAGCTTCATTAACTTGAACTCACAGTCTCTTAACAAGACTCCTTGGATTCCCACTGCCCTTGGGTTCCTTAAACTTCCCACAGCCAACTTCTGTACCTTCTAAGTGTCCCCAGGCTGACCTGCTGGGTCCCTTACTTGGCTCTTCATCCCAACTGCTTAACTCTCTTGCCAGCATCACCTCCTCTATCCTGCTAGGTTCCTAGCTTGACTTCTGCTGAGACTTTCCCAACTTCTCCACCGGCCCCAGTTAGTGAAAAAGGCTGCTCTGGTACTCTCTCAGACTCTGAACTCTGGCCTCTGATAACAGGAGCATTGTCCCTTGAGGGCGACAGTTTCCCCTTTACCTTTGACCCTGGTTCACGCTTTGCCTCTGGCAATAGGAATGGCTGTCCTCCATTATCAACTCAGTCCCTTCAACTTTGGCATTGATCCAGTTCCCCCTCAGGCAGAACCTCTGCAATGATCATGCTCCCCTCAGGCTGAGCCTCTACAAATGTGGCTAGGCCTCAAACTTCAGGCCTAACCTTCAGCTGCTGCGACACACCCAGCCCACAGGTCTTAGCCTAGGGCTGAAAAGAACACTGATCACCTGATTTCTTCTCCTTAAATAGACTGTCCCAGCATGCAAAGTAGCGACTCTGGCTGAGAAAAGGTGTCTATTCATAACCCTAACTTACTGTGATCTTGTCATTCTAATGACAAAGGCAGCAATGCCACCTAGTGACAGAAGAGTGAGATGCACCAACTTAGGCTTAGAGAAAAGTCAGAGGATCCACCTAATTATTAGCCAGGCTAGTTACCACCTAGCAAACTAAATGTGTTGGCCACCCTGCCTAATATCAGGCATTCTCCCCCTGCCAAGGAAATTATGTCTCTGAGTTTGCCAAAAGAAAAAAAAAATACTTTCAAACCTGATAGCAACACATGTGGCATACCACATGCAATGAGTAACATAACATATGTACAAAGTCAAGTGGCAGTTCACACAAGGGCAGATAAATAGAGGACAGTATTTACAGTTTTACGTGTGGCATACCACATGAACAATATAGGGAAAAATGCAATAACAGTAACCTTATATCCTAACTATCTCTCTATCTATTATTTACACCTGTAAGAAATTTTAGAGTGATATACAAGCTGAGGTCGTTATCTCTCCTTAGCCAAGGAAGACGCAATGGGTGCTGGAACACCTGAAAGAGAAGAAACAGAGAGCATACAAACACATCCTATTACTATAGCAATACAGTGCAATATGTACATAAGTGAAGTTCTTGTGTAACTTTCAGTCCAGTAATCCGAGTTTCAGGGTGAGAACTTGTCCTTTTTGCCACAGCATACCCTACCTGACTAAACACCCCAGTGTCCTTGGAGCCCCAAAGTCCATCAATCTTTTCACTTGAGGTGCAGCAACACAGCTACAACGCTGCCCAGCAGTTTCCCTTCTTCACAGGGACAACTCCGGGGACAGGGTGCATGGCTGTATACAAACAGCACTTTAGCCATGCCAACATGCAAGGGACCGTCATTCTTGAAGAACTTGTCCATCTTTCTGGTCAACAATGTTCCCTTGCATTTTAAGGATATCTCATTCTGTCCTAAGCACAGCTAGGGACTGAGAATAATTTTCCTCCTGGATGAAGAACAAAACATGCTGAAGAGTTCACAACATCAGATCAGCATGTTACTTTTCAGAGGGAAGCATGCTGGCAATTTTCAGGCACAAGCCAGCATGACTCTTGTAGGACACTTACTGCAACTGCTGGGATTCAGGAACACTGTCCAGCAGAACAGCAGAGGCAGGAGTGTCCCCGCATCAACATTTTTCAAGTGTGGAGCAGCTTTTGGCAAAGTCAACACAACTCCACTAAACACATTTTGTAATCCACTCTGGTTAAGATGAACGTGTCACACTCTGAGGATATCACCAGTAATACCTAGGCTCAGGCAATTGGATGGGTTTCCCTGTGGACCCAACGGTGGTGATGTAGTGTTGCACATCAACTTGATTAGGTCTTGAGCAATGAAACAGTCTGGGAAGATATGACCATCACAGTCCTAGATTAGTAATGATATGATTCCTAGCCTCTGCCATGGGCTATGCACAACTTTATCTTCTTTTCTGGAACAGCAACATTGCAGCAGATACTTTACTCAGAACAGGACCAGTAATTTCCACTGGCTTTTGTACAGCAACCTTCAGTTTTAGAACAATGCTTCCATTGCTTTTCTTCTAAAGAACTTGCACAATAGGGAACATAGGATGTAGAAGCAGACAATTCAGGCCTAATACTGGAGGTTTGGATAGTATAGAGAGCGCTTCCTCCTCTGAAGGCTCACACTGTTGCTCAAAATCACTTTCAGAACATCTCTCAGGCCAAGACACATTAGCAGAAACCGTTCAGAGATCTGATCAGACAGAATATTGGAATCTGATCTAGTTGAACACTCTTCGGCTGGGAGCAGATTACTTTTTAAACTCTGCTCCCTTAGTGAGCACAGGTCTCACAATCCCCACAGGCACACTGCTTTCACTCACATCAGGCTTACCAGGTTCAGTCGTCTTCTTCCCGGGAGGTTCCATCATTAAGGAATGTAGGTGGGCCCGATCGCAGCCCCTTGAGATAACTGGGATACCTGACTTGGGAGCAGCCATGATAGTAGAAGGAGCAGCCACTTCAGTAAGCCAAACGACAGCAGCAAGGTTCTCAGTAGCTTCCTGAGAAAGAATGGTGACACACTTGTCCCTATTCACCTGTAGCACCTGTGGGGGATGCCCGGAACTGAGACTTTCCAGTCCGACATCAAGACTTCAAACTGCACCACACTCTCCGCTAGAGAACAGTATTGCAACATGTGTACTGGTAATGACAGTGTGCACAGCAGCGTCTCCTTCTCCTCCTCTGCAGAGCGACAACCCCTCCCACTGCCAAGACATTGGTTCACATGCTCTCTAAGAACGTCAGCGCCCGCCTCCTTCCTCTTGCAGCACGACAACATTTTAATGGAGTCTGCCTTAACCCCTGCAGTGCTGGTGCAAAGTGACAAATGACCAGGCTGTCACTCACCCATGAGCAATGAGACACGTTGGTTCTTCCGCACATATTTCACATGGATAGCAACATAGTCTATGGTGAATAAAGATGTTACTTGCCACCTTCCCACGGAGCCAGACGAAATCCTGATGTAGTTGCAAGCTTGCAGAGATAATGCCTTTGCCCCACGTTGGGCGCCAAATGTAGCCATGGCCCCCACCCCTAAAGGCCAAATGGTGACCTCCAGAGCCAGGGACAGCTGACATCCATCTTCATAGGGTGGGTTACTAGGCATGGTGGGGCAGATAGAAGAATTGAGTTGGATGCCAGACACGTTGATGATGCAAAACAAAAGAGATTTATTTTCTCTTAAAGAACTGGGGAGAGAGGGTTAGGGCCAGGATACCCTTTGAGTGGGTGCAAAGGCACTTAGCAGACTCTGAGACTCACAAAAATAGAACAATAGGGTAGTTGTATAGTCCCACAGGCCTTCAAACTGAACTGTGCCTGATGAGAACTATTTCCTTTGGTACTGAACTTGTACTTTTGACTTCAACACAGATAGGTACACATACCAAACTTGGTATCCCCGTTATGTAGACCTGGCTTCCATCTCACAGCCGCCCGCTGCAGCTTCATGAACTTGAACTCACAGTCTCTTAACAAGACTCCTTGGACTCTCACTGGCACTGGGTCCCTTGAACTTCACACAGCCAAACGCTGTACCTTCCGAGTGTCCCCACGCTGACCTGCTGGGTCCCTAACTCGGCTCTTCAGCCCAACTGCTGAACTCTCTTGCAAGCTTCACTCCCTTTATTCTGCTTAGTTCCTAGCTTGACTTCCGCTGACACTTTCTCAAAATCTCACCATCCCCGGTTAGTGAAAAAGGCTGCTTTGGTACTCTCTCAGACTTTGAACTCTGATAACAGGAGCGCTGTCCCTTGAGGGTGACAGTTTCCCCTTTACCTCTGACTCTAGTTCACACTTTACCTCTTGCAATAGGAATAGTTGTCCTCCGTTATCAACTTGGTCCCTTCACCTCTGGCATTAATCCGGTTCCCCCTCAGGCAGAACCTCTGCAACGATCGGGCTCTCCTTGGGCTGAGCCCCTACACAGGTGGCTAGTAGGGTTGACACATCATCCCTTTAATCCAGGACACATATGAATTAGACAGGTTCTGAGGCTAATTTAATGCAACTAAGGCACCAAATGAGTTTAATTACCACCTTAATCAGCCACAGAACCTGTGTAATTCATATGTGTCCTAGATTAAAGGGATGATGTGGCAACCCTAGTGGCTAGGCCTCAGGCTTCAGGCCTAACCTTCAGCTGCTGCAACACACCCAGCCCAACACTGATCACCTGTCTCCTTCTCCTTAAATAGACTGTCCCAGCAAGCAAAGTAGCGACTGAGTAGTGGCTGAGAAAATGTGTCTATTCAACCTAAACTTACTGTGATCTTGTCATTCTAATGCCAAAGGCAGCATTGCCACCTAGTGACAGAAGAGAGAGATGCACCAACTCAGGCTTAGAGAAAAGTAAGAGGATCCACCTAACAATTAGCCAGGCTAGTTACCACCTAGCAAACTAAATTTGTTAGTCACCCTGCCCAACACCAGGGTGCTATATGTATTTTTCCGCAGAGGAAACATTCCATTTCTTTTCTGCGATAATAGCCTGCCTGCTTGCAGTCTGTTCCAAGAAGCCTTCAATTACGCTTTAAATAAACAGATGGAATACTAATAATGGGGTGTTTTACCTGCCAAAAGGATTAGTATTTCCGTCCATTCCTGAGATGTTCAAATCTCTGCCACTTTACACAGCCATGTCTCTTCTCCACCTTATGCCTGTACAGTGAGAAAAGAAACCGTAGACTGATGAGCTCATCTGTGTCACTCTTCTCTCTCCTCTAATCAGCATGCTCCTTGCATTGCAATAAAACTGACTCCTAGTGCTGTTTCTCCCAGTTTAAAAAATCAGCAGTTCCCTTTACATAGTTGTTGTCTTGGACTACAACTTCCGAAATTCTCAACACTCTGCATATAGGTGTATTGGTTCACTTTGATGCAGCATGGCTTCAATATCTCTGTAGAAAGGGATGCAAAGGTAAGACAATGTCTTCTTCTCTATATTACTGTAGTCCAGTGCCTGGCTACACTTATCTACATTATATTGTCTGTAATGTCAAGAGTGACTAATAATCAAATATTAAAGTCACAGTGATAAAAAATAGCCTTGCTTTGATAGTCTGCACTGACCTTTAAAGATGTGCTGAAATTGTTACTGCTTAGAGCAGAATTCATCATTGTGAGCAGGAAATATTGTGAAAGAGGAGGAAATATGATAATTTGCAGATTACATGATCACTCTCTAAACAATAGGTGGTTGCTACCATTGCCCTGACTTGTGACATGCCTGTGTATCTAAGTAACAGTATGGATTTTAAATATAATTTATTATTTCATCTTGACCAATAATCAAAAATGGTTTTGATGCTAGCTAATTATAATTTTAAAAGGCTTATTAGATAACCCGATAGCCCATCTGAGGATCATGCGCTGCAAATAGAAATAGGATTTCTGATTTTTTTTTCTGTTACACATATTAGTTGTTAATTGAAGACAGCATTGTGATAATATCATTAATTACAGATATAAATATAAAAATGGGAATCTGACATGCAAATAAAAATCTGGTGGTTGCTTATGTTATCACTGCAACCAGGGTTGTCATCCAGCCAATGATGTGGTGGAGGGGGCGAGATTCCAAGCACCCTGCCAAGAACATAGTATACAGTCATCCCTGGTAACCAAGACAGGAATAGACCTGGGAGCTGTATCACTAAAAATGGCTGCTGTAAATCCTGTACACGTATGGCATTTAATATGTACTGTATGTTATCCTTCATAAGCTAGCTAGATAACCATTGCCCAAATGGCTTTTAACATGGGAAAGTGTTATTACAAACATACAAAGTCACTGGCAGGTATATGGTTATAGCAGAGTGATTGAAGTTGTAATATTAAAATTGGAGCACACATTAATAATACTACTTACATCAACGATTAACAATAGTTAAAGTGGTAGTAAACCCTCCTATCATTTTCAGCCAAGGAAGCTGCCATCTTGGCTTCAGTTTAATCTACAACTGCCATGATGCTGCACATGTGATCAGCTATGACACCAGCCATTGGATGGTTTGACAGTTTGGTTTAGAGCACAACCAATGGGAGTGTTGAATTTCCAGAACTGGTTTTTAAACTGTTAAATGGATGGGTTTACTACCGCTTTAACTGACTAGTAAGGGCAGCCCTTCTTACAACTATATTGATAAATGCACTGGGCTTAAAGGCACAGTTCACCTTTACCAAAAAAAAAAAACTTCCTATGCAGGTAAGGGGTACCTGTAAATAAAAGCAAACTGTGCAACTTTGATCAAAGTTGAATAACTCTCTTGCTATGGATGTAGGTTAATCACGTACCTTCTGAAGCCTAACTGAAAAATTGTAAGCTCTTTCTCCGATTCGACCCCCTTCACACTTGCTCTCTCCCCTTGAGCTCAGCATTTGAGCACTCGCACTTGTGATAGTAGAGGTGAACAATAACATTCAGGAGTCTTTCAGAAAATGTCCTAGCAACAAGGCAGGACAGGATGATGTGATCTCTGGAAGTTTTTCAATCAGGCTTCCGGAGGTACAAAAATGGCCTGCACTTATAGCAAGAGCATTATTCAACTTTGTAAAAAGTAGGGCTGCAACTAACGATTATTTTCATAAATGATTAGTTGGCCGATTATTGTTTCGATTAATCGGATAATAACCTTAAAAAAAGTGGGGTCAAATTGACATTTGTTTTCGACCACAGTGATGGGAAACTTCGAAGGAGCAGAATAGAAGACCTCTTGGTCAAAGGAATTTTCAGACAGTGTATGTGGTTTTCGTTCAGAAATGACATTCATTCTAAAACTGAATGTTAAAAGCAAGTGGAATTTTCAAACAACATTCTTTCATTCAGTGAATGTACAAAGATTTTTCGTATGAATATTCTTGTCTGAAAATTGATACATTTATGGCCAGCATAAGGCTGGATTCACACCTATGCATTTGTAGTGCTTTTTGCAATTTGCAGATTTGCACTACAGAACGTGTTCCATAGGAAATCATGTTAAATGGACTGCAGTGCAAATCTGCAAAATGCAAAAAGCGCTAAAAATGCATAGGTGTGAATGCAGCCTTAGGCTCGGTTCACACCTATGTAGTTTGTTTTTCGATCCATTTCTGCACTGCTGTTTGCAGTTCGTTTTGCTGCGATTTGCGTTTTGCATTTTTTATGCTTTTTTGGCCAATTTGTTGTTGGGCAGATTACAAACCACATATTGCTGCAAAAACGCACCACATGCTTTTCTGCAGCTTTTCCATTGAAGTATATTAAACCAAAAAAAGCCCAGTTTTGCGTTGAAAAAAGTCTTTGAGGCTTTCCAAATACGCAGCGGTTGAAAAAAGCATAGATGTGACCACGTCCCATAGGAAACCATGTTAAATGAACTGTAGTGCGTTTCTGCAAGAAGCACCAAAAAACGCATAGGCGTGAACCAGGCCTAAGACGTTTAGTAGCAGCAGCATTCTTTTTTTGTATCACCTGTCATAATGGGGTTAAAAAAAATAAAATTAGCCCTTTATAGTACAAAAAGAGCAGATGATCGCTACTATAACGGGTTTGTAATAATCTATAGTTTGAAATAACTATATTAAATAGTGAAAGTAATATTCTATATTACTTATGTAACCAATATCCCCCTTAGGAGTGGCTGGTTGATGTGGTTCATCTGATCACACGGCCCTCAATCACATCCATACCGCATCCATCTATATATACATCTTTAGTATATACACTCGCGCAAACTGTCGGCGCTATATAAATCCTGAATAATAATAATAATAATAATAATACACTCCTTCTTCCTCCAGAACATCACTTGCTGCACAAACTCCTATTGCTCTCTCCTGCACATCACTTGCGTTACAGTTGAGACATGAAAGGATATTTATCAGGCCTCCATCTCCTCCTTTCTGGCCTAGCTAGCACATGTGAGGCCTGCCGTAGATTAGCTTAGCCTCAGGACCGCCCATTGCAGGCAGGGAAAGCTGATCCCCAATGTGTAGGAAAAGTTTTACTGTGCTAGCCGGCCTGATAGACTACTGCTCCCAGCCCATCCTCTTCCAGACCCTGCCAGCCCTCCTGGCTGCAATGGTCCTCTTCACTGCCACCGTGACACTCCAGTCCCCTGCTGGCCTCTGCATCCTTCCCAGACTGTCTCTCACCCAAAACTGTTCAGGCATGCCTCTCCTCCAACTTCCCAGGGGCTGCATCACTCACCGCTGTGACTTGTAGTTACTCCCAGAGATCTCCCCAATAGTGCTCTCTCCACTGTCCTTTCCACTCTGCCTTGTGCCTGCCACCAGACTCTCACTCTATCTGGCTGCACCCGAGCTCTCCCCAGCCAGATTCACCCCCCCCCCCAGACTGGGAAGAAAGAAGAGAGGGGAGAAGATGCCGGAGCTGATTTAATAAAATATTTTAAAAAGCTGTGTAGTGTTTTTTTTCCAGATTCCGATAAGCCCCCGCCCGCAGACCCCGACAACCAACGGCCAGGGTTGTCGGGAAGAGGCTCATGTCCCCATTAACATGGGGACAAGGTGCTTTGGGGTGGGGGCCCTGCCCCAAAGCACCCATACCCCCCATGTTGAGGGCATGCGGCCTGGTACGGTCCAGGAGGGGGGGGCGCTTGCTCGTCCCCACCCCCTTTCCTGGCCTGCCAGGCTGCGTGCTCGGATAGGGGTTTTTTTTTTCAGCGTGGGGGCTCCTCTTAAAATCCATGCCAGATCGAAGAGCCTGGTATGCTCTTGGGGGGGACCCCATGCAAATTTTTTGCTGGGGTTCCCCTTTAACACACCTAGCACACAAGTCGCGCCGCAAGTCGGATCACTGTGATCCAACTTCTGGTGCAGCTTCTATTCAAATCAATGGGCTCCCATAGGGAACCATTGATTATGAATAGAACGCCTGAAGAGGCTTAACGCTGTGTATACAACGTTAAGCAACGTTATTGAGCGTTTTGCCGGCTCGGCGTCCAAAACGCCATGACGCTGCAGCTTCAGAACACACTGGTCCCGCGTTCTAGCTACAGCTCACTAACGCCGACGCCCTCTACTGCTCAGAAATGTCAGCGTTTTAGAGGGCCATTGAATAACATGGAGAGCAGCAAAAAACGCTAAAAAACGTGGCATAACAAAACGCCAGTGTGTATGAGGCCTAAGGGGTCATATTGTTCTGGTGAGGGTGACTTATTTATTTTAGAGGGGTGAAGGCAGCTGAACACTGATAAGCGGCACTGAAGGAATGTGAATGTTTGTCACTGTCTCTGCACTTTATTTACAGGAATAATTACATAAACATGTATCTGCTGCACTCAGTGAGAAGTATATAAATTCCCTAAATCAAGCTGCTAATACAAGTAGTAGTGTGAACACTACAAAGGTTATCATTGGAGTCTGTTATAGACATCCCAGTGTTAAAGAGGAGGTGGATACTTGGCTCCTTGCACAGATGGAAAGAGCTGCAAGGGCTGGGACAGTGATAATAATAGGGGATTTTAACTACCATGAAATTAACTGGAGTAATGGCACTGCTGGGACAGTTAAAGGGCAAAAATGTATAAACCTATTACAGGACAATTTTATGGTACAAGTTTATTGAGGCCCCAACTAGGAATGACGCTTTTCTGGACCTGGTAATCTCAAACCATCATGGTTTCATTTAATGTAAGCTGCAAGCAACAAATACATACGGAAATGATAAAACCACTTAAGTTTAAGAGAGCAAATTTTACAAGGATGAGGGCTGCTCTCCAGGACTTAGCCTGGGAGGGAAAATTAGCATTGATGAACACAGAACAGAAACGGGAATTTTTCAAAAAGACTGTATGCAAACTCACTGCAAAGTATATTCCCATGGGCAATAAGTTTAAAGGGCTAAAAATAAAACCTATGTGGCTCACGGCCAAAGTTCAAAAAGTTATAAATGATAAGAAAAGAGCATTTAAAAAATATAAAAATGAAGGAACACTATCATCTTTTAAATGTTACAAATAATATAAAAGAATATGTAAAAAGAAAATCAAGGATGCAAAAGTTCAAAATGAACGACAGATTGCAAAAGATAGTAGGACAAACTCCAAAAAATTCTTCAAATATATTAATAGTAAAAAGGTCAGGTCTGAACATTTAGGCCTTTTACAAAATAATCTGGAATGGGTGACTGGGGACAAAGAGAAGGTAAACTTATCAAACACATTCTTCAGCACTGTTTATACAAAGGAGCATGGGGGAGCTCATGTCCAGAATGGGGGTGGTAGTGACACAGTCCCAAATGATCCACAATGGCTCAAAAGTGAAATGGTCCAGAAGTATTTAGACAGAATAAAGGTAGATAAAGCACCTAGACCAGATGGCATCCATCCACGGATCCTAAAAGAATTGAGCTCTGTCATTTCAAAGCCATTGTATCCAATTTTTAGGGACTCCCTAATGACTGGAATAGCACCACTGGATTGGTGTAGGGTCAATGTAGTGCCCATATTTAAAAAGGGATCAAAGTCTTTAAAAAGTAACTATAGACTTGTTAGTTTAACTTCTAAAGCTGGGAAGATACTGGAGAATTTAATAAAAGACCACATAGATGAGTTCTTGTTGGAAAAAAATGTTTTAAGCAACAGGCAGCATGGATTCATGAAAGACAAACCTGATTTCTTTTTATGAGGAGGTAAGTAAAACCTTGGACAGAGGGGTGGCTGTGGACGTGATATACTTGGATTTTGCAAAAGCGTTTGACACCGTTCCCCACACACGGCTAATGTGTAAGGTAAAGTCTACAGGCTTGGAAATGGATAGAAAACTGGCTAAAAGGCAGAATTCAGAGAGTAGTTGTTAATGATTTTTACTCTGAATGGTCTAAGGTTATCAGTGGTGTACCCCAAGGTTCAGTGTTGGGACCCTTACTTTTCAATATACAGTGCCTTGCGAAAGTATTCGGCCCCCTTGAACTTTGCGACCTTTTGCCACATTTCAGGCTTCAAACATAAAGATATAAAACTGTAATTTTTTGTGAAGAATCAACAACAAGTGGGACACAATCAAGTGGAACGAAATTTATTGGATATTTCAAACTTTTTTAACAAATAAAAAACTGAAAAATTGGGCGTGCACAATTATTCAGCCCCCTTAAGTTAATACTTTGTAGCGCCACCTTTTGCTGCGATTACAGCTGTAAGTCGCTTGGGGAAGTCTCTATCAGTTTTGCACATCGAGAGACTGAAATTTTTGCCCATTCCTCCTTGCAAAACAGCTCGAGCTCAGTGAGGTTGGATGGAGAGCGTTTATGAACAGCAGTTTTCAGTTCTTTTCACAGATTTTCGATTGGATTCAGGTCTGGACTTTGACTTGGCCATTCTAACACCTGGATATGTTTATTTGTGAACCATTCCATTGTAGATTTTGCTTTACGTTTTGGATCATTGTCTTGTTGGAAGACAAATCTCCGTCCCAGTCTCAGGTCTTTTGCAGACTCCATCAGGTTTCCTTCCAAAATGGTCCTGTATTTGGCTCCATCCATCTTCCCATCAATTTTAACCATCTTCCCTGTCCCTGCTGAAGAAAAGCAGGCCCAAACTATGATGCTGCCACCACCATGTTTGACAGTGGGGATGGTGTGTTCAGGGTGATGAGCTGTGTTGCTTTTACGCCAAACATAACGTTTTGCATTGTTGCCAAAAAGTTTGATTTTGGTTTCATCTGACCAGAGCACCTTCTTCCACATGTTTGGTGTGTCTCCCAGGTGGCTTGTGGCAAACTTTAAACAACACTTTTTATGGATATCTTTAAGAAATGGCTTTCTTCTTGTCACTCTTCGATAAAGGGCAGATTTGTGCAGTATATGACTGATTGTTGTCCTATGGACAGAGTCTCCCACCTCAGCTGTAGATCTCTGCAGTTCATCCAGAGTGATCATAGGCCTCTTGGCTGCATCTCTGATCAGTCTTCTCCTTGTATGAGCTGAAAGTTTAGAGGGACGGCCAGGTCTTGGTAGATTTGCAGTGGTCTGATACTCCTTCCATTTCAATATTATCGCTTGCACAGTGCTCCTTGGGATGTTTAAAGCTTGGGAAATCTTTTTGTATCCAAATCCGGCTTTAAACTTCTCCACAACGGTATCTCGGACCTGCCTGGTGTGTTCCTTGTTCTTCATGGCGCTCTCTGCGCTTTAAACGGACCTCTGAGACTATCACAGTGCAGGTGCATTTATACGGAGACTTGATTACACACAGGTGGATTCTATTTATCATCATTAGTCATTGAGGTCAACATTGGATCATTCAGAGATCCTCACTGAACTTCTGGAGAGAGTTTGCTGCACTGAAAGTAAAGGGGCTGAATAATTTTGCACGCCCAATTTTTCTGTTTTTTATTTGTTAAAAAAGTTTGAAATATCCAATAAATTTCGTTCCACTTCATGATTGTGTCCCACTTGTTGTTAATTCTTCACAAAAAAATTACAGTTTTATATCTCTATGTTTGAAGCCTGAAATGTGCCAAAAGGTCGCAAAGTTCAAGGGGGCCGAATACTTTCGCAAGGCACTGTATTTATAAATGATATAGGGTCGGGGATTAAAAGTACCATTTCAGTGTTTGCAGATGACACCAAGCTATGCAGTGGAATAGCGTCCTTGCAGGATGTCTGCAACTTACAAGCAGACCTCAATGCACCGTCTAAGTGGGCGACTATGTGACAAATGAGGTTTAATGTTAATATAAATGTAAAGTTATACATTTGGGGGATAAGAATATGCATGCATCATACATTGTAGGGGATGTACAACTGAGGGAATCCATAGTGGAGAAGGATCTGGGGGTTTTGGTAGATCCTAAGCTTAATAATGGCATGCAATGCCAAGCTGCGGTTTCCAAAGCAAGCAAAATCCTTTCTTGTATTAAGAGAGGTATGGACTCCAGAGATAAAGACATCATTTTGCCCCTGTACAAATCATTAGTAAGAC
Organism: Glandirana rugosa; assembly: GCA_018402905.1. Classification (NCBI taxonomy): domain Eukaryota; kingdom Metazoa; phylum Chordata; class Amphibia; order Anura; family Ranidae; genus Glandirana; species Glandirana rugosa. The sequence goes on along the minus strand of BLSH010291330.1, from coordinate 444,631 downwards.
CTCATCTGGAATATGCAGTTCAGTTTTGGGCACCAGTTCTCAAAAAGGATATCAGGGAACTGGAGAAAGTGCAGATAAGGGCAACCAAACTACTAAGAGGCATGGAGGAGCTTAGCTATGAGGAAAGATTAGAGGAACTGAATTTATTCTCTCTTAAGAAGAGGAGATTAAGGGGGATATGATCAACATGTACAAATACATCAGTGGTCCTTATAGTGAACTTGGTGTTGAGTTATTCACTTTAAGGTCATCACAAAGGACAAGGGGGCACTCTTTATGTCTAGAAGAAAAAAAGATTTAATCTCCAAATACGGAAAGGTTTCTTCACAGTTAGAGCTGTGAAAATGTGGCATAGACTCCCTCCAAATGTGGTTTTGGCCAGCATGGTAGATTGCTTTAAAAAAGGCCTGGATTCTTTCCTTAATGTAAATAATATAACTGGGTACTAACATTTTTAGGTAAAGTTGATCCAGGGAGAATCCGATTGCCTCTTGGGGGATCAGGAAGGATTTTTTACCCCTGCTATAGCAAATTGGATCATGCATTGCTGGGGTTTTTTGCCTTCCTCTGAATCAACTGTGGGTGAAGGATTGCATATGGGATTGTATGGTTATATATAATTTTTTTTTTTTGGTTGAACTAGATGGACTTGTGTCTTTTTCAACCTGACTAACTATGATGAATGTCAATATAAATGAAAAGAAAAATAAGGGTGCAGCTCTTAATCATTAAAATCATAAAAAGTCCATAATATACAGTCCATAAAAGATGTCCAGAGAGGCTCCTGGCATTAAAGTGCAGCTAAACAGACCATAAATGAAGAGACCACCACTGACACCCAATCACACTGCCTCTTACCCCTCTCTCCAGACCCTCATTACAAGGGTCAAACACGCAATGGGCAGTAGTGAAAAGAATCCATCAGTATCTTCCCAAGTAATTCAGGCGTCTCCTCTCAAACTCGATCAACCATATAGAGGGACAAAAGAGACACTCTTCATAGTGCAGATATCCCAATCCAGTTTATTATGCAATAAAATAACACTCACATGGTAGAAGTATAAACACGCGTGTCTTTGTTAAAAAACAGGCAGCGTTTCCAACTGACAAGATGGACGCCGCGTCCCGGCATACAGAAGCATCATATATCTCCAGCTCCTCCCTTCTAGTCCTTTTAATTTGTAATTGATCTAAATCCTTGGTCACCAGATCCCTAAACAATGAAATTGAGGGCGCTACATTACCAGGCGGCAGGGGCGTTGCTAGGTCTACAAAAGATCTGGGGCTAGAGCCCATATCAGCGAAGTAAAGAAAGTCATATGCTTGGGCGGGCATACACCTGTATATAATGTGTGTGTATAAAATATTGTTACATATCTGAGTGCGGATCCCCTCTTAGATTAGGGTTCCCAGTGAGCCCCTTCCTTACATCAGGGTCCCCAGAGAGCACCTTCCTTACATCAGGGTCCCCAGAGAGCCCCTTCCTTAAATCAGGGTCCCCAGAGAGTCCCTTACGTACATCAGAGTCCCCAGAGAGCCCCTCCCTCCTCCCGCCACCCATTTCCCATCCACAATGCAACCCCCATCCCCATATTGCATACACAATATTTGTGCTCCATGACGCTATAGGGGTTCTGGTGCTTACAGTAATTGTTTCAAGTGGTTATAAAGTCTAAACATTTTTTTTACCTTAATGCATCTCTTGCATTAAGGTAAAAAATGTTTAGGTATCAGCATCCGCCGCCAGCGCTGTGCCCATCTGCACCTCTTCTCTCCTCTCACTTTCTGGTCTCACTTGCTTTGCTGCGGCACCAGTACTGTATACCCCCATACACCAGACTGTATACCCCCATATACCACCATATACCAGGCTCTATGTCCTCCATATCCCAGACTGTATACCCCCATATACCAGGCTCTATGTCCCCCATATACCAAACTGTATACCCCCATATACCAGGCTTTGTGCCACCCCATATACCAGATTGTATAGCACCCATATACTAGGCTGTATACTCCCATATATCAGGCTCTATGGCCCCCATATACCAGACTGTATACCCCCATATACTAGGCTGTATACTCCCATATACCAGGCTCTATGACCCCCCCCCCATATACTAGGCTGTATACTCCCAGATAACAGGCTCTATGACCCCCATATACCAGGCTGTATACTCCCATATACCAGGCTGTATACTCTCATATACCAGGCTGTATACTCTCATATACCAGGCTGTATACTCTCATATACCAGACTGTATACTCCCATATACCAGGCTCTATTCTCATATG
>BLSH010291330.1:430757-442326 GCA_018402905.1 Glandirana rugosa | reverse complement strand
CACACCAGTCCCGAACGATCACGTTCGTATGACTGATGGAGCCCCCCCCCCATACATCAGAATGCATTCCCCCCATACATCAGGCAACATATCCCCCATTACAGGCAACGCAGCATGTCCCCCCATTAACCAGCTAACATGCTCCCTGTATGGAGCAGTAGTGGGCACTCAGTCTCGGTGGGCTAGGTAAAAGCTCCATTAGTCAAATGAAGTCACTTCCTCTCCATGTAGTGCAGATCCCGGGAGGTGGGTGGAACTGGCACACACACATATAGGGCAGGGCAGATCTCACTATATCTGACACACAGACAGGCTGAGAAGGGAATAGAGGGGAGGAGCAAGAGATGCGAGGCAGGTAGTCAGTATGCTTGCACTAGCAAGCCCTGACCACACTGACTAGTACAGTCAAGTGCTGGAGCCTGTCAGGATTCGCAGCGGCCAGCGGGACCGTATCCAGGATGGGTGGGAGGTATGGAATGCCCAGCAAGTGGAGGCAGGGGCGGAGCCGGAGCCAGCACTACAGCGGATCCGTCCGCCCCTGTCCCCTGCATTCCAGATTGCTAATTGCAGGACTGCACCCACCTGATAAGAGACTCGGGGCTATGGGCCCCAGACTCGGGGCTTTAGCCCCAATAGCCACCCCCTAGCAACGCCCCTGCCAGGCGGATTAAATAATGAAGCATTGGACAGTGTAGTTTCTAATTTCAGTGGAAGCAATCCTATTCAAACGAAAGGGATTTGTAATCATATATCTTTTAATGTTCATCTTTCAGATAAACTTTTGAACATCCATGAAAGTCTCAAACTTATTCAGAGGTCTTGGAGGGGTAAATTGTAGGCTATGATTCAACACTTATTTCTCCTCATCTGTGATGGTGGCAGTGCTCAAATGAAAAAGGCCTGAGTCTTTCAAACCCACCTTCTTTTTTGAGTGGACCCGCCTCCCCCCTCTGGAGTTTCTTTTGGATCTATTAACCTTTTTGCATTGGGATCCCCCAGGAAAAAATTCCCATTGTTGTTATATTGGCCATATTGCATATTAACCCTGCCCGAACGCTCTGATCCAGAGGGGTAGCTACCCTGTTGCCAATATCAATTATTACGATAATAGGGCATGGCTGGAGAAAAATCCCTATCCTGCCTTCGTTGAGGTTCCCAGTAAAATGGATATTCCGTGATATACTGTACCTATACACCACATTGTATTCATCCCTTGTTAGGGGATCAAACCTATTATGGGTAATAATTGGATTCCATTTGGGAAAGGCCAGAGATCTGCCCCTTCCCCTGCCTCTACCACGGCCCTGGGGAGCGCCCCTAGTTTGAGGATAAATAGGCCTACGGTAATCCTAGTGAGGGCCCACCACCAATCAGGGGGGCTGGGGAGTGGACGTGGGACAGGCATAAGCCTGTATCCTAGAGTCTGATTTCCACACGTTATGTTCCAAGTTAGTCCCACCCATTATCCCATCCTTAGTTTGCCATTTAAAAACCTTGTTATTGTTATAGCCTCCCAGATCCCCGAGAAACCTCTTCCTTTTCTTAGTTTTTTACTCAGCCTCTTCTTTTTCAAGATGTTTTGTTAATGCCTCAGACCTTTTATTGTAATCCTCATTACCTTTATAAGGGGTGAGTTCCTCTTAAAGTGTACTAATTTCCTCATCTCGTTTTAATAACTTTTGCTTTTTCTTGGCGAGCATAAAGTTCAACAGACCCAGACCAGCTTTATTAAAATACTGATGCCATTTGGCTACATCTAGAATGTCACTCTGAGGGGCTACCTTCCACCTCAGGCTTCTAGGAACCATATTTTCTGATATATATTATAATACTCAAAAAAGGCCACATCCCAGTTGGTATGTAGCTCTGAGGTGACCAGATTTTTAATCTGAGGAATGTTGTCACGGAGGACTCCAGTGCCAACCTGTGAAGCTCTGGTGAACTCCATGCCCAAGAGGGTTAAGGCAGTGTTGGAAAATAATGCTGACCACACAAAATATTGACACTTTGGGCCCAAGTTGGACATGTGTTGCGTTATTTTGAGGGGACAGCACATTTACACTGTTATACAAGCTGTACACTCGCTACTTTACATTGTAGCAAAGTGTCATATCTTCAGTGTTGTCACATGAAAAGATATAATAAAATATTTACAAAAATGTGAGGGGTGTACTCACTTGTGTGAGATACTGTATATTGTGAGAACTAGCATCAAATGTAGATCTTTTAAAGACACGGCCACTGGCTTTTCTCCTTTTTAAGGGCTTTTCTTGCCCATTTTTATAAAAAAAAAAAGTCCAGCAAACACAAAACAACAGGTTTCCCTCACAGGGTTTTCCACATTTCATTCTTGCTTCAAAATAAACGATCACTCAGCCCCCAGGCTTGTACATGAAGCTTCACAGGTTGCCACTGGAGTCCTCACCTGGTTGTCGCCACACTCGCTTGACACCGTCTGAACCAAATAAGTTTATCTTAGTCTCATCAGACCACAGGACATGGTTCAAGTAATCCATGTCCTTATTCTGCTTGTCTTCAGCAAACTGTTTGCGGGCTTTCTTAGAAGAGGCTTCCTTCAGATACGACAGCCATGCAGACCAATTTGATGTAGTGTGCGATGTATGGTCTGAACACTGACAGGCTGACCCCCCCCATGGTGAGACATGTTCTGAGTTCAACCTGTCCTGTTAAACCAATGTATGGTCTTGGCCACCATGCCGCAGTTCAGTTTCAGTGTCTTGGTAATCTTCTTATAGCCTAAGCCATTTTTATGTAGAGAAGCAATTCTTTTTTTCAGATCATCAGAGAGTTCTTTGCCATGAGGTGCCATGTTGAACTTCCAGTGACCAGTATGAGAGAGAGAGCGATAACACCAAATTTAACACACCTGCTCCCCATTCACACCTGAGACCTTGTAACACTAATGAGTCACATGACACTGGGGAGGGAAAATGGCTAATTGGGCCCAATTTGGACATTTTCACTTAGGGGTGTACTCAATTTTGTTGCCAGCAGTTTAGACATTAATAGCTGTGTGTTGAGTTATTTTGAGGGGACAGCAAATTTACACTGTTATACAAGCTGTACACTCACTACTTTACATTGTAGCAAAGTGGCATTTCTTCAGCATTGTCACATGAAAAGATATAATATAATATTTACAAAAGGGGTGTACTCTCTTTTGTGAGATGCTTTATATATTCTTTATATGTGTATTAGGGTTGCACCGATACCACTTTTGTAAGGCCGAGTACAAGTACGGATACTTTTTTCAAGTGCTTGCCCATATCTATTACGGATTTGTTTTTTAATGCACTGATGAAGCGGCACTGAAGGGCACTGATAAGGCGCATCTGAAAGGCACTAATTAGGTGGCACTGATGAACACTGAACTGATAGGTGGCATGATATGCAGCATGGATGAACACTGATAGATGAAAATCAAAGAGGATATGTTCAAGCGCAGTGTGAACCGTGGACTAGGGATCAGATGGAGTGGTTATGCTGTGAGCATGTGATGGGAGGCATTTAGGTGGGGGCAATCAAAGATGACCAATGATGGAGTTGAATGACATTCATGAAAGTTCATTAAAAACATAAAAAATCATAAAAATCATAAAAGTCATAAAATTGTCTATGCACAAAGATCCTGGGTGCTCTTGTGGGTGACTGTCTTGCCAAGGGCTGCAAATGTGGGAAGCAAACCAAACTTCTGTGTGAAAGGAAACAAGAAAAAAACAAATGCGCCTCTAAGAGTAACAGTAAAAACCAGGATTTTATTAAATACCAAGTAAATACTCACAGAAGTAGTAGGGTGCTGCGCTTTACAGTGTCAGCCACTGCTGGCTTCTTTGCTGGAGTCCTGTGGTGGTCCTGCTGGGCTGGGGTGGTGGGGAGTGCGGGTTCAGCTGTACTGGTGGAGGAGGGTCCTTCGGTGAGTCCCGGGGAGACCTTCTCTAGGAGACAGTGGTCCGCAGCAATCCGATCCGACCAGTGCCAGTGCGTGCAGGAGAGGTGACCATAGCAACGGCGACGCGTTTACGGGGCTCTACCCCTTCTTCAGGCCGTGAGTGCTGCATACTGAAGTGAGGCAGCTTATATAGGCTGGGGGGAGGGAGGAGCGCTGATGATCCGTTCATCTCCCTCCTGATGTTTAACCCTTCAAATGGTGCCGGCCATACTTGATTGATGATAAAATTAAAAAAGAAAGGTTGTGCAATGGGCTGGGAACACTAGTTTGATTAACTGGGTTCCAAGAAAAAACTTTGTGTTTTTCAGAATGTGGGGAGGGAAGGGGGAAGGGAAATGAGGGGAGAGGGGGGGGAGAGGAAAAACTGGAGTCTGCTGCAAGTGTGTCAAGGTTGTAAAAACCGATGAGCTGTAAAAAACGGTATATTTGACAAAAAAAAAAAATGAAAATGAATATTGAATGGATATGGAATGGGAGACGGGATGATTGGCCAATGATATTACACAATGATAGATAGGAAAGCATGGATGTGTGTCAAAGGAGGAGTGGGATTGGGTGTGAAATATGAAATGGGAGGAACATATGCGAACTGACAGTGCAATTGAATGGGTGAATGGACGGGTGGGTGGATGAGATGGGGTGGGTGTATCTGAGATGCCTCGGTTGATGTCTGAAAGGGGTAGGGTATGAAACTGTGTGTTCAGAGGGAATTATGGGAACTACCAATACGAATGAATGGGTGAATGGATGAGTGGGTCGATGAGATGTCCATAGTGGGATGGACTGATAGATGATACTGACTCATGGGCACTGATAGGTGGCAGTGATGGACGGCACTGATAGGCGGCACTTATGGGCACTGATAGGTGGCACTGATGGGTGGCACTGATAGGTGGTACTTATGGGCAATGATAGGCGGCACTGATGGGAACTGATGGGCAGGCACTGATGGGCACTGAAAGGCAGCACTGATTGGCAATTGGCAATACTAATGAATGAGACATTATTTAAGGATTCAAGGATAAAGGATTAAAGGATTTTGCTAGCAAGACAAATGCTGCAATGCCCATCTTGGTACACCCTGCACTCGGCCGCAGTAAGCCTGTGTAGTCAGAATACATCATTTAGTGAATTATATGGGCTGGGTGTAACAAGATGTCTGCTCCCCCTTGTGACTGCATGCTTACTGTGGCCGAGTGCAGGGTGTACCAAGATGGGCGTCGCAGTGTTCTCACGGAACATCACTTCTGTTACCGAATGTGATGGTCCAGGTTGCTGATTCTGACAGAACACCCAACATTCAGAACATAGCGGCTGTGCCCCGTGCCCCTGCCCTGGTCAGCTTACACGCTGGTGCTGCCAGCTTGTTGATACCCTGCATTGGATTGTAGGACAGTCCACTGCTGGAACAAGGGGAGCAGAGGATCAGTCACTTGGGAATGCTAAAAGGAGAAACTGAAGAACTTGAAGTAACAGCATCAGCAGATCCTGTGTATACAGTCTGACGGAGTAGATTGACGAAAGCGAGGAGTGCAGAGTGACAGCGAGAGAGTGCTCATAGGTAGTGGGAGACCTTGATATCGCAAATACGTTCTTTGACCACTTATGATCTGGTGGCCAAGGATAGCTGGTAAGCAGTTCAAACACCTATTCACCAGGTGTGTTTAAGGGATTCTCCTTTTTCTTCTTTGCCTGAAAAGAAATCACCCTATCTCTTTTTATTAGGGTTTGATTTATCACTCTATGGATGGTTGATCTCCTTTACCTGTCTCACAGATTTATTTTTATGGACTTTTGGTCTTATTTTATTTGTGATTACCATTATTGGTTATTATATGTCTTAGCGCTGCACTCTTTTATATATTTGATCACTGTGTATATGCCCACATGTGTGACTCTATAGTCACATAGACTGCTCAGATGTGATAGGGAGGGAATGCTCAGCATAGAAAATCACTGAAAAATGAGCATGTATAGAGCTGCCAATACTGTTCTGCAAAATCTCCAACTGCATTGGGGACATGGACAGAAGGGGGAGATAGAGAACAGTGGGATCAACCATTTTTTTTGCAGAATACAGAACATGTATCTAGTGACTGAGTATGAACAGCATGTAATACAGCATTTATTGATAGTCTTTTTATGATGTGGGTTTAGTGGCACTTTAATGGGAGTGCTGATTGTCATTTTAACTCCTACAGATCCGCGCTATTGCCAAAGTACGGCTCCAGCGGGAATCTGAAATGCCGGGCATGCCCGTGGTTCGGGCGGACTCGATGTCCGCTCAAGACCCACGATCGCCTTACAGAGCTGCAGAACGGGCAACCGCCGATGTAAACACGGCGGTTCTCCGTTCTGTGACAGGGGACATACCAGATCTGCTGATCCCTGTCACTGGGATCAGTTAGATCTGTTATGTCCCGACCAGCCCCGCCCCCCACAGTTAGAACACACCCAGGGAACATTGTTAACCCCTTCACTGCCCCCTACAGGTTAACCCTTTCACTGCCAATGACATTTATACAGTAATCAGGGGACATTTAAATTTCTGATCGCTGTATAAATGTTATTGGTCCCAAAAATGTGTAAAACATGTCCGACATTTCTGCTGCAATATCGCAGTCCCGATAAAAATCGCAGATCGCCGCCATTACTAGTAAAAAAATAATAATAATAAAAACGCCATAAATCAATTCCCATAGTTTGTAGACGCGATAACTTTTGCTCAAACCAATCAATATACGCCGATTGCGTTTTTTTTTTTTACCAAAAATATGTAGAAGAATATATATCGGCCTAAACTGATGAATAATTTTTTTTTCTTATTTTTTTTTATGGATTTGTATTTTAGCAAAAAGTAAAAAATATTGTTCTTTTTTGCAAAATTGTCGCTCTTTTTTTTGTTTATAGCAGCGATCAGAAATGACGCAGAGGTGATCAAATACCACCAAAAGAAAGCTCTATTTGTGGGAGAAAAAGGACGCAAATTTTATTTGGGTACAGCGTCTCACGACCGCGCAATTGTCATTCAAAATGCGACAGCGATGAAAATTGGTCTGGGCAGGAGGGGGGTTTAAGTGCCTAGTAAGGAAGTGGTTAAACAAGTTGCTAGGAGGCAATCTTCAGGTAGTGCTGAAGCCTGCTAGCAGCTTGTTTAACCACTTGCCCACTGGGCACGTAAACCCCCTTCCTAACCAGACTAATTTTCAGCTTTCAGAGCTCACACATTTTGAAGGACGATTACTCAGTCATGCAACACTGTACCCATATGAAATTTTTGTCCTTTTTTTCCCCACACAAATATAGCTTTCTTTTAGTGGTATTTAATCAATACTGGGTTTTTTATTTTTTGAGCTATAAATGAAAAAAGACCGAAAATTTTGTAAAAAAAAAAAAATGCATTTCTCTTAATTTCAGTTATAGAGTTTTACAAATTAGTCATTTTCTTCATAAATTTTGGACAAAATGTATACTGCTACATATCTTTGGTAAAAACAACCCAAATTAGTGTATATTATTTGGTCTGTGTGAAAGTTAGGGCCGGTTCACATTGTAGCGAGGCGGAGCGGCGCGACTTCGCGGCCCATTCACATCTAGGCGAATTGTCAGGCGACTTGAGTCGCCTGACAATTCGCCTCAATGCTGTGCAAATGGGACCGTTCTAATAGGAGCGAATCGCTTCGCTCCGCATTAGAAAAATGGTCCCTGCACTATTTTTAGGGCGATCTCAGGCGGCTTGCATTGACTTCTATGATAGAAGTCTCCTAGCAAGCCACTTTGAGATCGCCTGGAGCGCCGCATCGCGCCGCTCCGCGCCGCTCCGCCTCGCTACAATGTGAACCGGCCCTTTTAGATTCTACAAGCTATGGTGCCAATCATTGAAAATTGATCACACCTGATGTACTAGCAGCCTATCTTATTTCTTGAGACACTAAAGGCCCGTACACATGATGCAAATTTCGGACGGGAATTTTCGTTTGACGGCCTGTGGTCCGAAATTCTTACAGTTAGTTTGCTCCTTTCGACAGCGGATTTAGATTTTTCGTCAGGCAAAAGCTGGATGTGCAGGCTATAAAATTTTTGTTGTACGACAACGCAACGTCTGATTTTCATTACGTTAGTACAGTTTGCGTACAAAAAAAATCGTACGACCGAGACTACGCATGCTCAGAAACGAAAAAAAGTTGAAAAAATATTCAAAACATTATGTCACTCCTGATGTTGAGTTCGGTCGTACGAAAATTTTCATATTGTTAGTACGCTCTTCACTTTCGACATGAGATAAGCAACCAACAAAAAACGGACGTTCTGTTGTCCGAAAATCGGATCATGTGTACTAGGTTTAACAAGCTAGGAAAACACAAATAATCCCCAAATGACCCCTTTTTGGAAAGTAGACATTCCAAGGTATTTAGTAAGAGGCATGGTGAGTTTTTGAAGTTGTAATTTTTTCGCACAATTCTTGGCAAAATGAAAATTTTTTTTTTCCACAAAATTCTACTACTCCCCCTGAGTATGGCGATACCACATGTGTGAGACCTTTGCACAGCCTGGCCACATACAGAGGACCAATATGCAGGGAGCACCAACAGATGTTGTAGGGACATAAAATACACATTTAATCTCTTGACTACCTCTTGCACTTTTGAAGGTCCTGGAGCACCAGGACAATGGAAACACCCAAAAAATAACCCCATTTTGGAAAGCAAACACCCCAATGTATATTCTATGAGGCATAATGAGTCTTTTGAATGTGTCATTTTTTTCCCACAAGTTTTTGGAAAATGTGGAAAGAAAAGGTAAACACATTTTTTTTACACAAAGTTGTCCATTTATAAAATATTTCTAACACATAGCATGTACATACCAAAAATTACACCCCAAAATATATTCTGCTACTCCACCTGAGTATGGCAATACCACATGTGTGAGACTTTCACACAGCCTGACCACCTATTGAATACCTATTACATTTTTGTGAGGCACTGTAGTGGCACTGATGGGCACTGTAGTGGCGTGGATTTGACACGGATGAAACTCATGTGGCATGGATGAGCATGGATGAGCATGAATGAGGCATAAATGAGCCATGGATGGTTATGGATGAGCCATGGATGAGCATGAATGAGTCATGGATGGGCATGGATGAGCTGTGGATGGGGATGGATGAGTTGTGGATGGGGATGGATGAGCTATGGATGGGGATGGATGAGCCGTGAATGGGGATGGATGAGCCGTGAATGGGGATGGATGAACCATGGATGGGGATGGATGAGCCGTGGATGGGGATAGATGAGCTGTGGATGGGGATGGCTGAGCATGGATGGGGATGGCTGAGCCATGAATATGGATGAATGAGCCATGAATGTGGATGGATGAGCCATATATGGGGATGGATGAACCATGGATGGGGATGGCTGAGCATGGATGGGGATGCTGTAGATGACTGAGCCATGAATGTGGATGGATAAGCTATGGATGGGGGAGGATGAGCTGTGGATTGAGAAGGCTGAGCATGGATAGGGATGGCTGAGCTGTGAATGTGGATGGATCAGTCGTGGATGGGGATAGATGAGCCATTGATGGGGATGGCTAAGCATGGATGGGGATGGCTGAACATGGATGGGGGTGGCTGAGCTGTGAATGTGGATGGATGAGCCGTGAATGTGGATGGATGAGCCATGGATGGGGATGGATGAGCTGTGGATTGGGCTGGATGAGCATGGATAGGGATGGCTGAGCCATGAATGTGGATGAATGAGCCATGAATGTGGATGGATGAGCCATATATGGGGATGGATGAACCATGGATGGGAATGGCTGATCATGGATGGGGATGCTGTGGATGGATGAGCCATGAATGTGGATGGATAAGCCATGGATGAGGAAGGATGAGCCATGTATGGGGATGGATGCGCTATGAATGGGGATGGATGAGCCGTGAATGGGGATGGATGAACCATGGATGGGGATGGATGAGCCGTGGATGGGGATAGATGAGCTGTGGATGGGGATGGCTGAGCATGGATGGGGATGGCTGAGCCATGAATATGGATGAATGAGCCATGAATGTGGATGGATGAGCCATATATGGGGATGGATGAACCATGGATGGGGATGCTGTGGATGAATGAGCCATGAATGTGGATGGATAAGCCATGGATGGGGAAGGATGAGCTGTGGATGGAGAAGGCTGAGCATGGATAGGGATGGCTGAGCTGTGAATGTGGATGGATCAGTCGTGGATGGGGATAGATGAGCCATGGATGGGGATGGCTAAGCATGGATGGGGATGGCTGAACATGGATGGGGGTGGCTGAGCTGTGAATGTGGATGAATGAGCCGTGAATGTGGATGGATGAGCCATGGATGGGGATGGATGAGCCATGGATTGGGCTGGCTGAGCATGGATAGGGATGGCTGAGCCTTGAATGTGGATGAATGAGCCATGAATGTGGATGGATGAGCCATATATGGGGATGGATGAACCATGGATGGGGATGGCTGATCATGGATGGGGATGCTGTGGATGGATGAGCCATGAATGTGGATGGATAAGCCATGGATGAGGAAGGATGAGCTGTGAATGGGGAAGGCTGAGCATGGATGGGGATGGCTGAGCTGTGAATGTGGATGGATCAGTCGTGGATGGGGATAGATGAGCCATGGATGGGGATGGCTAAGTATGGATGGGGATGGCTGAACATGGATGGGGATGGCTGAGCTGTGAATGTGGATGGATGAGCCGTGAATGTGGATGGATGAGCCATGGATGGGGATGGATGAGCCGTGGATTGGGATGGCTGAGCATGGATAGGGTAGGGTTGCCACATTATCCCTTTAATCCAGGACACATATTAATTGCACAGGTTCTGTGGCTGATTAAGATGGTAATTAAACTCACTTGGTGCCTCATCTGCATTAAATTAGCCTCAGAACCTGTGTAATCCATATGTGTCCTGGATTAAAGGGATGATGTGGCAACCCTAGGATAGGGATGGCTGAGCATGGATTGGGATGGCTGAGCCATGAATGTGGATGGATGAGCCATGGATGGGGATGGCTGTGCTTGGATGGGGATGGCTGAACATGGATGGGGATTAGGGTTGCCACACCATCCCTTTAATCCAGGACACACATGAATTACACAGGTTCTGTGGCTAATTAAAGTGGTAATTAAACTCACTTGGTGCCTTATCTGCATTAAATTGGCCTCAGAACCTGTGTAATTCATATGTGTCCTGGATTAAAGGGATGACGTGGCAACCCTAATGGGGATGAGTGCAGGAATTGGCACAGATCAGTGCTGTGGGCACTTCAGATCCAGCCCACAGCGCTGCTGCACTCTCCCCTCTCCTCTCACACTGTACCGATCTGTATGGAGAGGGGAAGAGATGAACCGGGCATGCGCCTGCTTGTTTACAACTGACCATCATTGAACGGAGCGATCACATGATAATAGGGTTGCCACATCATCCCTTTAATCCAGGACACATATGAATTACACAGGTTCTGAGGCTAATTTAATTTTAATCGGAGTCTTGGACACATTAAGTATACACAGGACCTAATTTCCCTACTACACCGTTGGGATAATAG
>BLSH010291330.1:406451-427421 GCA_018402905.1 Glandirana rugosa | reverse complement strand
CGACGAACGTCCTGAAAAAGAGGACAGGACGTTCGCGTGGCGGGGTCACACTTTCGTGAGTCCGAAAGTGTTACCCCTCCGTCTACTCCGTAAAATGTCCGCGATACAAATCGCGTTTTTACGGACATTTCGCGGAGTCACAATCTCACGGGATTTACGACCTACACAAATCTACACAAACTCGCAATGACGGAAGGTTACAGGTCTTATTTATTAATAAGACCGGTTACCTCAGGTAATTGCGAGGATACGAACTCCGTGGATGTCCCGACTTAAATGTGGGATTTGGGAGAGAGGATTTGTACTATTTTATCATGAAAAAAAAAGTTGTACTTCAGAATTATCTCCTTTAGGCTCCTGAGGTGTAAATTCAGCCCTGTAGGTGCCTCAAGCATAGGAGCGTTAATGGACTCCATTGGCCAGAATAATTATTTATTCTGGACATTGGAAGGCAGTAACGCTCAAACACATCTAAACACATCCAGCATTTAGGGCACTCTAACACTGAGGCGCTTTACAGGCATTTTTGCGCTAAACATAGCGCCTGTAAAATGCCTCATCTGCCTCCCCATTGTGAAAGCCTGAGTGCTTTCACACTGGGGCGGTGCGCTTGCAGGACAGGAGAAAAAGTCCTGCAAGCAGCATCTTTGGAGCGGTGTATACAATGCTCCTAAACCGCCCCTGCCATTGAAATGTATGGGCACCGCTTTCAAAGCGCCTTAAAAGCACTTTGAAAGCAGCGCTAAGCGGGCGCTTTTAACCCTTTACTGCTACCGCCTCCATGCCCGAGTGTGAAATCAGCCTTACAGTTGTCTGCCCTTTTTTTTTCCAGCCTGTAAAGCACCTCCATGTTACTCTAGGTGTCCAGCACACATAGGCATTCACATGCATATTAGAAGAGTATTTACAGGCTGAAATAACCCACCAAAATCGCATTCAGGAGAGGAGCAGAAACAATGCTAAACGTGCCTAAGGCCCCTTTCACACTGAGGTGCTTTCCTAGCGTTTCTGTGCTAAAAATCCAAAATGCTGCCCATTAATTCTAATGTACCTATTCACACTGGGACGTCACGCTTGTGCCGTGTTTAAAAAAGTCCTGCAAGCATGATTTTTTGTGCTTATTCTGAGCGCTAAAAATAGCGCATTAAAAACGCCCATATACATTGAAAGGAAAGTAAACCGCTTTAAAAGCGCGTTAAAAGCGCCAGCAAAACGCTCAGAGGTTGTGGAAAGGTCAAAATATCAGGAAGTAAACAGGATGTAATGTAGGGGAATGTGCTATTTATTTAATGCTAGCGCTTCGAAAGCGCTTGAAGTTTAGTTTGTTTATTTATTTAGTTTCTGAGAATTCCTTTCTATCAAATTTTCGATTCCTGGTGGATCTAAATTAATTGAAATTGACTGATAATTGCCATGTATGTGACCAGCTTTGAATTAAAATGAAAATACAAGAATACCAAGTTGTTTGGGACTTTCCATGTACCTCCTTGGGTTTAATAACCACTTGACCAAATAGTTATAAAAAACTTTACAGAGATTTATTCAAAACATTACACAATTGTTAAAAAGAGGATTGTTTAAAAACAAATTAACAAACTAGTTGTCCAGGGTGATGTTATTTTGGACTTCGGATCCAAATTTTTATGTAACCAACGTGTTTTGTGGGCTGACCCACTTCATCAGGGCCTCAGATCCTGTTGAGTACTGTAATATTATACAAGGACATTTTTTAACATATGAGACATTAAAGTGGATGTAAACCCTCAAATATACCTAGTGCTCAAAAATAGCCTCAGATGATACACAGAGATGAAACAAATCTCCCTACATACGTTTTACATGTATATTTGCTGTCTTCAGCTTTATATACTGTTTAGAAAGAACTGGCTGGAGCTATGTGCAGCATTAGAGGAAGGCCAATCATGACGGTGTTGCTGGGCAGATTAGAAAAAGGGGATGTTGCAGTTGGGAGGATATCTCCTAGTGGATGCAAGTTGGGTGTGGCCAGGAGGGGATGGGTGGAGCTGTGGGGGTTACAGTGCTGGTAAGTGGCATTGTGGGAACAGTGCAGAGCCGGACATGAGAAGAAAAAGTTTTCCCCCTGGTCTGCTCTATGCCCTGCCACCGGTTCCAACATGGAGGACGTGGACAGGTTACTGGGCAGCTGCGCTCTGCTACCCTGGCTAACGGCCCCCAGTGGCTGAACACACAGCTTTCTGCTGTATTCCAGGGGTCGGGACAGGCGGCCGCTTCGCCTGCAGCCCCTCTCCCATGTGCGAGGAGGTCACCGCCTCCTGCGCGCTTCAGTCTGGAGCCATCCCCTGGGGTGAGTCACCACTCAGGCAGCCCATTAGCGGACCCTTCAGCACCCAAGGCTAAGAGGCCGGCTCCTCAGCCTGCCGCGGGGGCCGGGAGAAATCACTGTAGGACCCCACGCGGAGGGTTAGCTCCCCCTCTCCCTCCAGGCCTACGGCGTGAAAACACCAGTAGCTTCTGGAAAGATGTGGGATGTCCTGATGTCACCACCTGCGAGCCACCCAGCCCTGTCCTGATCCACTCCTAGCCCAGAATCAAAACAATTAGGCCTGACTAAATTTGCCTCACCTACACAAAAAAAACTCTCTAAGCACCTACCTAAAGTAGAGGGCGCTACACTCACTCCCCACCAAACCTCAGCTGGTCCATAGATGAGAAAGTTTAGAAAAATGGCTCCTTGGCCCAGGAGCAAGGGCATCCCATAAAGTAAATTGAAGGGGAAAAAGGGAACAAATGTGGACGGGGTCTGTACAAATATATATAGTACAAAAATAGACATAGATCTCTACAGATTATTTACACTTGTACAGCATGAATAAACACTCCTAACTACAATTCCTGCAGCTAACAGCATAAAACACAACCAATATACAATTTCGAGCCAGAGCACTTTTCCCTTAGGAAAACTACAGAAGAACAAAAGAAGGTGTTGCGTCTTGACTTTCACCGGAGGGGATAGACAGCCGCCTCAACCCGACAATATTAAGAGAAGATAGAACAACATTCTAACTAAAACAAAGCACACAGTCTGCTGGAAAGGGGTTATAGTCCTCCCAGCAGAGTAACTGATAACAGGACACTTGCAACACCATTTCCTATCTGGTCTGTCAGTGGGGGGTTATATCCCACTGACAGAAACAGGAAAAAAAAATCAGAATTTTTTTTTCAGAGTTCCTGATGGGAGGGACCGCTTACCGGGCAACAGGCTCTTTAAAATTAGTTAGAACAAACCTCACCCAAATGTCCATTCAATGGGGAAGCCTCTTCCATTGGGCACAGGGTGGCAGTCTGGTTTGTTCCAGCAAAGTCAGGAAGAAGCACATTCCACTACTCTCCAGCAGTCCTGTGTGTGTTCTTACATTGGCTGTAGTCCCCAACATTCCCTAAATGTAAAAACATGGGTCTGGCAGCCTCTTCCGGCCTCCCCCTTCTTCCCATACTGAAATAGAATAGCTCCTCGCATGGCCAGCCTGCCTTAATTATGAGCACTCTGTCCCTATAGATAGCACACTCCAGGCTCCACTCCTGCAGATCAACAAACCGGTCCCAGGAGCTACTTTCCGGTCCTCTTTGGGGCTTGGGGACATGAAGATATTCCCACAAAATGTCGTTCTTCCACTCCTCTTTTGAGCTTTCAACCACGTCCATGATGTGAGGTGGGACATAAGGAAAATCCAGGCCCCACTCCAAGGCAACCCTCCTTTGCACTTCCCGCTGAAACCGGAATAGCCGCAGCAAGTCTTTGGCTTTTCCTCCCCTCAGGATGTGGGTGTCAGGGGCTTTAATCACCCATTGATGGTAGGTGGGTCCCCTGGTCTGGGTGATGGAGGGCCTATTAATGAAGAGTTGGCTGCTCTGATTGGGGACTCCTACTGTCCCATCTGAGCCCAGCACCGGTTCTGGTACATCCGCCTCTGAGGAGGTCTCCAAAGGATGACCACTCTGCAAGGTTTTCCATAGACCCAAATTCGGCCAGAAATCTGGGTGAACCCCAATCAATGACCCTGTCCTCATATTCCTCATCTGGCTCTCCGCCCTCCAACATTGACTCCACTGGTGCAGGAATGGCTATGGGTTTGGACTTACAGTTATGGGGTCCACAGCCAAGCCGCAGGCCATGACAGCCTCTTCACCCCTTACGTCCTTGCTGTTCGCGGGGGAGTCGCCAAGCTGCAACTCCACTCCTCCTCTCTGGGATGGGTTCAGGCCCGCTCCGGCCTTCCGGGATGGCTGGAGATGGCAGAGTCCTTTTGGCAGGTCCACAGTATAAAACTGCAGATCTTGCTGGACGGGTGTCCAGGGGTTCGCCACAGTGACCGCATTGAACCCAGGCGCTCACCTCCACAGTCGGCACCCAGCAATCAGGGCACATCAGGCAGAACCTCTCCATGCCATCAACCATGCCCAGGGCGAAACCCCCACGGTGCTGCAATCGGACGCCAGTGTCCACCAGCATCCGCTCTGGCTGTTCAGGCAACCAGGTAAGGGCTGGAACAAGACGAACACCCTCTGTCATCTTTTGCTGCCTCGTGGTGTCTGTTTCTGTTAGTCCAGAAGCTCTAGTCTCCACCAGGGCGTGGCACCGCCCCCTCATTTCCAGACGAGCTGGCGCCAATATATCTGATAGGCAGACTCGCTTCTGGTCACACTGCTGTAACCCCTCGTGTGAAGGATGGAAACTTGCAGACACGCTGATGCTAACAAGACTTGTCCAGGCCTGTTGACCCTTCCAGGGGTTGCCGATGGTAACAGTAAATTTAGTGAACCCTGTCTTGCTGAAGGGAACAATTTTAGCACAGTCCCATCTGCAGGCACCCGTGGGCTTACCCTGATCATCCCGGGCAACAGGAAGCAGTCCCAGGCACACTTTAGTGTAAGCAGGAATTTGGAGCAGAACTTTGTGATGCCCAGCCTTTGCAGAACGCTGGCCATATTTGTAATCCAATGGGAAATGTCCAGTATTTGCAGAGCACTGGATATATTTGTAATCCATGGGCGCGATTGCCTGCCGTGGTTGCCACAGGAGACAGCACATGTTACAAAGTCACTGGATTGCAGAACTTGGTTCAAGTGTCCGCCCCAGCGCTGGTTGGAGCAACTGGGCAAGCAGGAGCAGCAATTGGCAACGGCTCCCGCTGGTTACTATGGGCACTTGTAGAATGACACTGTGTAGCAGGCAATATACATAAGTCCTCCCCAGGGTTTAATTCTCACTAATAGCAGAAAGAAAAAAACTGTTCTTTGGCTCAGTCCACTGTGGTTGCTAGGGGTAACGACTGGCAGATCGTCCGTGAACAGGCCCCCAAATGTAGCCATGTCCCTGTAGGGGTTGCTGAAAGTAGTGGTTCACCTGTCACTCTGCCCTCAATCATACATGTCCTCGCACCTGGAGTCAAGAAGATCAGGCCATTAATTTTTTTTTTTTTTTAATTAGGGGATTTAACTTGGATGGGTGTAGGGTAATTATGGGATGTCCAACAGATCAATTAGTTTTGAATGGGACCATCTATATACACTCCAGTATATACACTTCTCCTCTGCCTCCAGCACAACACTTGTTTCTCCACTTGTTCCTCTTCCTCCAGCACAACATTTATTTTAGGCCTAGCGAGCATATGGTGAGGCCTGCTTACAATTAAGGCCTCATACACACGGGCAAAAAAACAAGCAAAACGCCGGGCCCAACGTCAGGGAAAAATCGCCGTTTTTTTCGGCGTTTTGCATTGACGTCAATGCACGCTTTTCCACGCTAGCTTTCAGCGGCGTTTTCTGCCTCTATTCAAAATCAATGGTTCCCAATGGGAGCCCAATGATTTGAATAGAAGTTTCACCAGAAGTCGGATCACGATGATCCGACTTGCGGCACAACTTGTGTGCTAGGGATCTTAAAGGGGAACCCCCACAAAAAATTTGCGTGGGCTTCCTGGCAAGAGCATACCAGGCTCTTCGATCTGGCATGGATTTTAAAAGGAACACCCAAGCTGAAGAAAAACGGCGTAGAGTCCCCCCAAAATCCATACCAGACCCTTATGTGAGCACGCAGTCTGGCAGGCCAGGAAAGGGGGTGGGGACGAGCGAGCGCCCCCCCGGACCATACCAGGCCGCATGCCCTCAACATGGGGAGTATGGGTGCTTTGGGGCAGGGTGGGCTCTGCGCCCCCCACCCCAAAGCTCCTTATCCCCATGTTGATGAGGACAAGAGCCTCTTCCCGACAACCCTGGTTGTTGGTTGTCAGGGTCTGCGGGCGGGGGCTTCTCGGAATCTGGAAGCCCCCTTTAATAAGGGGGCCCCCAGATGCCGACCCCCCACCCTATGTAAATGAGTATGGGGTACATTGTACCCCTACCCATTTACCTGCAAAATAAAGTGTACAAAAAACACACTACACAGGTTTTCAAAATATGTTATTAAATCAGCTCCGACATCTTCTCCGCTCTCTTCTTTCTTTGGCTCTTTTGCGGGGTCTTGGGTCTTCTGAGGGGTCTTCGGTCTTCTGCTCTTTTACCGCTGTCTCTTCCACTCGAATGCCGGGTCCATGCTGCGCGGTTGCCTTATATTGGCATGGGGTGGGGTCACACGCTGACGTCATCCTGATCCCCGCCCTCATGACGTCACACCCTGGGCGGGCCTGTGATGTGATGGCCCGCCCAGGGTGTGGCATCATGAGGGCGGGGATCAGGATGACGTCAGCATGTGGCCCCGCCCCATGCCAATATAAGGCAACCGCGCAGCACAGACCCGGCATTCAAGTGAAAGAGAGCGACGACTCAACATCTCCAGAAGAAGAAGCAGAAGAAGCAGAAGCGGGAGAAGCTAGCCGAGGAGACAGCGGAAAAAAAACAGAAGACTGAAGACCCCTCAGAAGACCCATGACCCTGCAAAAGAGCCAAAGAAAGAAGAGAGGGGAGAAGATGCCGGAGCTGATTTAATAAAATATTTTAAAAACCTGTGTAGTGTGTTTTTTTGTACACTTTATGTTGCAGGTAAATGGGTAGGGGTACGATATACCCCATACTCATTTACATAGGGTGATTCCGATAAGTCGGGTTGTCGGGAAGAGGCTCTTGTCCTCATCAACATGGGGACAAGGTGCTTTGGGGTGGGCGGCGCAGAGCCCCTCCGCCCCAAAGCACCCATACTCCCCATGTTGAGGGTATGCGGCCTGGTACGGTCCAGGAGGGGGGGCGCTCGCTCGTCCCCACCCCCTTTCCTGGCCTGCCAGGCTGCATGTTCGGATAAGGGTCTGGTATGGATTTTAGGGGGACCCTATGCCATTTTTTTCGTCGTGGGTGTTCCTCTTAAAATCCATGCCAGATCGAAGAGCCTGGTATGCTCTTGGGGGGGGGGGGGAACCCCACACATATTTTTTGCGGGCTTCCCCTTTAAGATCCCAAGCACACAAGTCACGCCGCAAGTCGGATCATCGTGATCCGACTTCTAGTGTAACTTCTATTCAAATCAATGGGCTCCCATAGGGAACCATTGATTCTGAATAGAACGCCTGACGAGGCGTAACGCTGTGTATACAACATTAAGCAATGTTATTGAGCATTTTGCCGTTTTTATCTGTCAGTTCACTAAGAGTCCAAGTTTCAGCTATCTCAGCCTTTTCAGGCGTTTCATGGGCTAAAAACACTCTTATACGCCAATTCTTCAAAGGGGCGGCCAGGCTGAGGCCTCAAAGGAAGCTTTCCAAAACGGGATTTGCCGTTTGTCTTGGATTACCTGTCGCAATTTAACTCAGACCCGGGCAGTCCACCGACGCTGAAGGACCTTACACTCAAGACTGGCTTCCTGGTGGCAATCTCTTCAGCCAAGAGAGTTTCTGAGATTAGCAATTTGGGATCAAAAGAACCCTTTATAACCTTCTTCCCTGATAGGGTGGTTCTGGTACCTATGCTAGGTTCAAGACCCAAGGTTAAAAACGGCATGACGCCGCAGCTTCTGAACACACTGGTCCCGCGTTCCAGGTACAGCTCACTGACGCCGACGCCCTCTACTGCTCAAAAACATCAGCGTTTTTAGAGGGCCATTGAATAACATTGAGAACTGTAAAAAACGCCCAAAAACGAGGCGTTAAAAAATTCCCATGTGTATGAGGCCTTTGCATGACCTCCAGAACTGACCATTACAGGCAGGGACCGCGGGCCCCCTTTGTGTAGCAAAGTACATGGTATGCCTGCTAGCCTTGGTGGACTACTGCTCCCAGTCCTTTCTCTTCGGGTCCTGCCAGTCCTTCTGGCTGCAACGACCCAACTTCACTCCCAGTGACACCACAGATCCAACTGGCTCTTGTGCCCTTCTCAGTCTGTCTCTCACCCCAATCTGCTCCGGTGTACCTCTTCCAGCTCCCCAGGGTGTGTATCACTCACCGTCACCTGATACTTGTAGTTCCTCTCCTGGAGATCTCTCTGGTAATACTCTCTCCCGCTGTCCTCAACTTGCTCTCGCTCTTGTGCCTCTGTGCCAGGATCACACTATCCTCCCGGATGCACCCGAGCCCCAGGCCAAAGTCACGCCCCCCAAACTGGTGCTCCCTCAAGGCCCCGACAGCCTCCGTACTACTCCATCTCCATCTCTTCCACTCAAACTCTCCTCCCAAACTGGGCTGACCCTGGGTATTTGAGGAGGCCTGCCCCCTGTTAATCCAAGTTGGGGATTGGTCAGAGCTCCTCAAAATACCCCTGGTGGCTACACCTCCCCCTCCACCTCTCTTTCCAGAAAACACCAGAAGCTTCTGGAAAGAAGTGGGAAGTCCTGATGACACCACCTGTGAGCCACTCAGCCCTGTCCTGAGCCACTCCCAGCTGAGAATTGAAACAATCAGGCCTGACTAAATTTGCCGCACCTTCACAAAAAAATCTCTCTAAGCATCTACCTAAGGTAGAGGGCGCTACATATGTCCATTTACATCCATCATGCAGTACCATAAAGCGCATTACATACATTATCTTGTTGTGGTGCCATTCATTTCAAATGAATGTGCACACACTGTAGCACACCATAACTCATATAAACACCCAACCATTCATTGTGGTGTGCTGCATTGGAAAAATGCTTCTGGTGTTTTTTGGTCCATTCCTGTATGTTAGGAGCAAATTCAAAATGAATGGGTTGCCTTAATGCATGTTAACAAGTGAAACAATGCATGTCAATACAATGCACAGGAACAAAGAAGCGTGAATGGGCTCTAAAACAATAATGCATTTTGCTTTGTTTAAAGTGATAATAAATCCTTATATATACCCAATGAAAAATAACTAGCCTCAAGTGTTGCACAGAGATTAAACCAATCCTCCTACATAAATTGTACCTGTTTACCTGCAGCCCTCACTCCTTTACAGCCTTCTAAAATACACAGATCAAATGCTGTTTCTCAGCTGTAGAAGGTAAGGTGCGGGGATCTGAGGACACACACTGCACAGCAGGGAGCTGAGCGTAATCTGAGACCTGAGTGTAGGGAATGGACACACCCCCTGTACACAGCCTCATAGGAAAGCATTCACAGCTGAGGCTGTCAATCATCTTCTGTGTGCTGGAAGAGGGTGGGGCTGTTCCTCGGGAGTCTTGTGTCGGTATAACCTGTCAGAAGTGACTCATGCAGACAGCAGACAGAAATCACACTAGGTGCTCTGGATTGAAGCAAGTACACACTGTAGAGGGATATGCTCTGTTCATTGTTTCATTGTAGAGGTTTACAACCACTTTAAGTCGTGGCAACACCAGGACTGATCATGTAACTATAGCAGGTAGGATTCTTTGCTTAGAACTCATGAAGGAAAAAGCGTCTAGAATTTATGTGTGTGTGTGTCCACAGATTAGGGTCTGCAAGGATATTTTCTAGAATCGTTGCAATATATATAATTGATGTGTGGAGGTTTCTTTTTCTGCAAAGTAGAGTTACACTTTTATGTATGTCACTCTCGACCCCAAGAATAGCCTCATCCCCTCTGTCACACCTGGCAATAGTGTAAGTGCAAGGACCAATGAAACCACACAAGGTATGATAAAACACAGAAATTATCTTTACTGCAATATTCCTGTGGATAAGGGTAACAGACAATAACAGTATATAGATATATTCAAGTAATGCAACTGGAGAGCAATAACTGTGATCAAGAGCAATATAGCTCAATACTGCATTCAGACTGCTTTCAGGGGATTCCAAACCCACGAATAACCCCTAGAGAAGAGGAACACTTAAATGGCAAATAAATCACAATATGACAATTTATATTGGATTGGTTACCTCTGCTCACATTTGGCTCTATGAGTCCAGACAGAAGGAGAGCAGAAGACTGACCCTCTTTATGTCAGAGCTCTCTCTTCTGTCTCCTGACACCACAGGCCCGACGACAAACACTGTATTCAAATCAATATTTAATGGCTTAGCTTGCCAGATAAACTGTCCCACACAGCCACTGCATATACAGAGCCCTGAGTATGTGGGTGCGGTCCCATATGGCACTAATAGCTTCAGTCCCTTTGAAGAAAGTTGAGGCTTTGTATCTTCAGCTAGCCACTTAAACTCCTGAATAGCAGGGCTAAACAACATAACTGGCCCAGATTATCAAGTGAAGAAACAGGATCTTTCTCAGCAAGGTGAAAGGACAATAGTGTCTGTATACAGTGTCCCTGGGAATGGATGGCCTTCTCCTTTAGCCCTGTGGCACTACAAGTGTCAGCAAGATAACTACCAGCAATGATGTCTGTATACAGTGTGCAATGTCCTTGTTTCCTGCAAATGGGCAAAATGCCCCTCACCCAATCCTGCGATCAAGGCCCAAACGAATGTCCTGGAACAGGCAGGCTCTTCTAGTGATCTGACTGATCACCTCACACCGGAATGCTTCACACCGTCAGTGCAGGTGCGTCTGGATATGCACCTGGGATCCCCCTCTCTCAGGCTGGATGTCCCGACTGACTTTGGATGCCAGAAAACACGCGGGGACTAACCTGGGAGGCAGACCCACTCCCCTGTAAGTCCAGTCTTTTCCCCTGTCTCGTGCTCACTAAAAATCTCCTCAGATCAACAAGATGGAGTCTCTAGTTCCTTTGTCCCTAGAGCGGGCTGGCTCCTGTAGTTCTATCTACATAGAATGCTATGGTGCCATTTTTGATAGGGACTACATCTCCCAGTATCCTTTGCATCTGTTACTGTTGCTAAAGTCCTTCTGATTGGCTCCTGTTCTGGCTTCTATAATTGGCTCTCCTCCTCCTGTCAACAGGGATACAGGGAGAGAGCAGAGTGGGCGGCTGCCTGTGTTAACATGCAGTCAGTGAAGAGAAAAGGGAGGGGGAATGCCCTTGCAGAAACTGACAGGCAGCTCTCCCTCTGCGAAAAACCTATGTACTCGTGACAGCCAGCTTGGAGAGGTTACAGGTGACAGAGTGGGGCACCCGCTACATGTGCCTCCTGTTTACTCTATCAGGGGTACCAGGCCGGAGGTGTAAGAGATCGCCTTCCTCTGCATGTCAGGCACCATCTCCAGGTACGTGACACAATGGTTCAATAACAAGGTAAAGTGGACACAATATTAATCACATCTCCAAGAGATTAGCAGACGGACAGAAACAATAGGTGGCACAATTAACAATGGGAATTCACACCTAGCAGTCACACAATGGGGCAAAGACACTTAACACATAACACCTTAAACAGATTATAGCAGGAGACCCCAGCATCAGGTTGTTTTGAGCTGATTATATTAACATCAACTCTGAGTCTCACAGTCTAAAACAGTCATTGATGGTTTAAGCGCAAATGCCCCAAATCTGTATCTCAGTCCTAGATTCCCAGAGTCCGTGTGTTTCGGAGAGACATAGACCCAAATCCGAAGCAAGACCAATCCAAGGGTCTTTCAGGCACACACCTTCCAAGAATAGAGCCCCCTCAAAAGCCAGGGCCCATAGTCAGTAGGCAAGAGGTCACCCTGAAGTCATCCCCAAAAGCCCCTGTCCTGGTTGGGTCTGCCACAGGGACCTTAGATTGTAAGCTCCTTGAGGGCAGGGGCTGATGTAAATGTACAATATATATGTAAAGTGCTGCCTAACTGTCTGCACTATAAAGGTACCTGTTTTTTTTTACTATCATTTTTATTTTCATAATTTTATTTTTCATTTAATTTATTTTTCATGCATATTCATTTTTATTCATTTATTTATTCTTTCTTTCGTTATTTATTTCTTATACATTCTTTCATTCTTTATTTCACAGTCTCATTTTTTACTTTTTTTATGCATCTTTCACTTTATACATATATACACTACCATATTTTTTTACACCTGTCTCTATTTTTTTATTCTCATTTATCACTCTAATTTTCCTTCACATCGTATTTTCCTGATTTCAGTTTACCTTTCAACCTTTCCCTCACCTCACCTCAGCTCATTATTCGTCCCTTACAGCCAGAACAATCAACCACACATCAATCACACATACCTGCCAACACTTTATACGCACCACCAACACCAGGACACAGACTAGGTTGACATATCAACCTAGTCTGTGTCCTGGTGTTGGTGGTACATAATAAATGTTGTTATTTCTGATCTGTGGTGGAGTGCAGCTGTTCTTTCAGTTATTGGATTTATGCAGTGGTGAGCTGGGGCTTGCACCTGATTCCTTGGATCTTGGATTAATTTCACCTGGAGCAGCGGTATCTTTGTCTGTCTGGAACTCCACATTGACTTAAAATGAGTTAAAAAAAATCAGTCATTAAATTACTGGCTTTGGCTCTCTTGGCTTATGCCTGCGTGGGTTGGACCCCACTTACGTATTCGTGTTGGGTGGGTAGGAATAACATATTTCAGAAGCCTTGTTTTTTACATTGCTGTTTTTTGTGAAATCAAATCTTTAATGTTCTCAAAAAAAGTATACGTTGACACGGTTTCTGATGTGCATTATATCTCTCATTATTCCAATTATTGTGAACCTTGGGATTGTTATTGGTCACCTGCTTAACAGATTATGGTTAATTATAATGTACCAATGTACCATGTGCTTTGCTGAAGAGCGAAATAAAAATGATTTAAAAAAGAAAAAAGACTGGCTTTGTACATGGTAGTGTACTTCATGTGTATAAACTATTTATTTCACTATGTGGTTGGACAATGGTAAAACATATCTCTGATCCCCAGTGATTGAAAAATTAGACACATTTTCCTCTGATCCTGTATCCTTTATACTTCCTGGAAAGCTTTTGCATTTGTCTCTGAAATGCGTTACAGCAGATGTGTGCAGGAAGGGTTGTCAGCGGGAACCCTTTGCATGTATTTTTCCTCTTCTTTTTTTCAACAAAAGGATTGTAACTGATCTTACAACACTTCCTTCAATTATGAATAGTGTGGCGGTCACAAAAGGTGAGATCAAAGACACGTGGCCAAAAAACAAAAAGTGGCCTCAAGGCATACAAAGGCTCACAATGCAACGTCAATTTGAATGATTATTTAAAGCTTAAAAAAATAGTTCACTTGCCGGTTTTCTGTATACAAAGATGCTGATTCAAAGGCATGGTAAGACGTTTACATAGGGGATTTTATTACAAAGCAAAGATCTTTAGAAAGGCTGTAAAGGGAAGAAAGACATACAATGGCACGCAATTCTTTTTTTTATGGTAATTGTAATCCCATATATGCACAATTAATGGTTACTCATTTTGACTCATTTTCACAAACCAAAAATTTGTAATAGAGTGTATCATTTAATTATTGATACAGAAATGTGATACAACATGGACACCACCTTAAATCTTCATCTGTTGGGTTAGTTACCCATCACAAACCTGGACAATTTAAACAAAACATTTATTTTATTTCATTATTTTTAGCATGAGAGTGCACTTGACAATAAATGTGGATGCAACATTTGGCCAATATAATTATGGAAGAATAACAGTATTCTTTTGGATAGTACAGTTTGAAACAGAATGGGTGGTACTGGGTTTAGTGGGAGACACGCAGTGCATGTTTGGTGAATGGCAATCAGTCTCTTATCTTATGCTAAGCATTTTAGAATAAGAAAATGCATGAAAACAAGTTTTGTTTTTGAGAGCAGCATGCCAACATGATCTGTAGATCCACAGATATAGGTGGCTGAAGCCGTACAGTATTCAAATCTTGACTTTTCAAGTCCATGGATGACCTCTGCATTTTGACTGGCACTTGCAGTAAGACAATGCAATATAAAGTGGACAGAACCACATCTTGACAACATGGTGGGACCAACAGAAACACGCCTGATTGAATACAAAATTCTTTGCACTTTGCGCCATTACCCTGTTTATTTTTACAAATATTTTTTCCAGTTATAACTCATTACATTTTATTTAATTTTTTTATTTGCTTACATTGTGGTCTATACAGCAAATGTACCTGCAAATCTTTTGTTAAATCCCTTGCCAGGACTTGATTTTCATGGTGGGAAAGACAGATCTGTAGACTTATGACGGTACTGTGAAAACAGTTGAAAAAAAAGCTGTGATGGGGGATGCTGTAATCAATTGGTCATGCGTGACAACCCAATGACATGTGACCTTGCATTAGCTTTTGTCTAAAAGACTGCAGGGCTAAGGTCATTGCTGTGCCACCTGCCCCCCACTGGATGTGGTCCTTTTCAAGTGAAAGAAGTGGAATATGAAAGGATCTGCTATATTTTAGTAAAGATTAAATTCATGCAGCCTCAACATGGAACGAACATGTTATAACATTCTTCTCATCATGTTCGAGGAACAGAATTTATATGATGCTGTTGTCAAAAAATATGGCACTATAAAAAATATTTAAATAACTGTATTCTTCAAGTATTTGTAGAATGTAAGCAGTTTTCTGCTGTATATTGTGTAACCTCAATTTGGCTGATTTAATTTTCTATTAAAATTCATGAAATTACAATTTTCTTTATAAAGAGAACATAGACACACCATTTACACATATTGTTGTATTTATTAACCACTTCAACCCCGGAAGGAATTCCCATGTTAGGACCAGAGCACTTTTTGCGATTCAGCACTGCGTCGCTTTAACTGACAATTGCGCGTTCACGCGACGTTGTACCCAAACAAAATTTGTGTCCTTTTTTCCCCACAAATAAAGCTTTCTTTTTGTGGTATTTGATCACCTCTGCGTCATTTCTGATCACCGCTATAAACAAAAAAATAGTGTAAATTTTGCAAAAAAAACAATTTTTCTTACTTTTTGCTAATATACAAATCCAAAAAAATATATAAAACATTTTTTTTTCATTGGTTTTAGCTGATTTATATTCTTCCTCATTTTTTTGGTAAAAAAATCACAATCAGCGTTTATTGATTGGTTTTCGCAAAAGTTTCCGCGTTTACGAATGATGAGAATTCATATATGAGGTTTTTTTTTATATATATATATTTTACTAGTAATGGTGGCAATCTGCAATTTTTAGCAGTACTGCAATATTGCAGCGGGCATGTCGGACCATTTTGACACTTTTTTGGGACCATTGGCATTTATACAGAGATCAGTTCTATGAAAATGCACTAATTACTGTGTAAATGCCATTGGCAGCGAAGGAGTTAACCTGGAGGGGGCGTTCTAAGGGTTAACTGTGTTCCCTGAGTGTGTTCTGTATGAGGGCTGGGCAGGCAGGGGGAGGGGAGTGATCACGGCTTCCATATACAGGAAGCCTGTGATCACATCCCTTCCCTCTCTGTCAGAATGGAGATCCGTGTTTACATACACGGACCTCCGTTCTGTTGCTCCGGGGGGGGTGATCGCGGGTAGCCGGCGGCGATCGAGTCTGCCTTACCTGCTCCCTGGCCCCCCCAGAACACAGTGAGCGCACGAGCGTGCCTCCGAAGGCACGCACGCGCTCACAATACTCGTAAACGCGTCCGCTGTCAGGTGATGGTGTTTCGCAATAACAAACCACTTTGCCGCCGTCAAGCCGGGGCAAGTGGTTAATGTACTGTTGGTCACATACATTTATTATATCCCCTTATTATTGCATACATATGCTAACATTTAGGCCCCTATTTACCATTGAGAGGGACATCGCAGTATTTATTCTACCTGCAATTCTTACACATATTTTTTAAAATGCCTGTGGGTGGGGCAAGGGCTGTGTTACCCAATGGAGAGGGAGCGCACACACAGAAACCAAAATGTGGTATAGGTGCTTGTATTTGGATGAGAGGTTAACAAAGTAAATTGCAATAACACCTGTATGCACTAGAACTCCAGTAACATACAGCAGATATTTAGGTAGTGCAAAAGCACAGTCATTAAAGTATATGTGAACCCTTACCTTGTAAAACAATTCATTCAGTTTAAAATAGAAATGAAAGTCAAAATTGTGTATAGATAAAAAAAAACCATTATAAATATCTTGTTCTCCTTTTTTGTATAAGTACTCACATGCCCTATGCTCTCAGTGGCATAAGGAGCTCAGAGAGCTGGGGAAGGAGAAACAACAGTGCACTGATCTTCTCAGTGAATGGCTGTGCCCGGGGAAGGGGTGGCATGTCAGCATTAGTCTGATCATTGGGGGAGAGCAGGCTGAGTTCCCGACACAGCTGGAGAACTGACTATGCTGCGCTCTCATGCCTAGTGTGGTCAGTTGTTAGTCTTATACTAAGGCATGGGGACTGGCAGGAACACCAGGGACGTCACAAAATGAAGCAATACTAAGAGAACAGGATACTTTCTCATACAGGTACATGGTACAGCAGGCACATATCAGGTATATGAAATTTTGGGGTAACATATTCTTTAATGGCACAATTTGCAGCTGTCAGTCATTCAATGAGGCACTGATTTGGAGCCTTTCCCTGCACTAAGACTCACCTTAACACCTTTCCCTGCACAATGCCTCACCTAGCCACTCATAAAAAGCATGCCAGCCTGAGCTGAGTACTCCTATTTAAAAGGAACAACTCACGCAAGATGGCCGCCAAGGGTAAACAGGGATGGTAGCATCCAATCAGACAGCTGCTCCCCCTTAGACACCTATGGAGCCTGCAGAGGAACAATCATCCTCTAAGCCTTCTCTCCATCTGTACAGTGGCACACCTACTGGATGGAGCATAAACTTAACTGCTTATATGCCAATATGTGCAGTGTCCTATGGAGTGTCTCTGCATTACCCTGAAAGTGAAACCAGAGGTATATGGCAAGTATTCAAAATGGGCAAGCAAGCAAGATATGTCTCTTCTGCATTCAAGTTACCTACCTGCCTGTCCACCCTTGTACAGTGAGCTGCACATAGCTCATTGTACAAATTCAGCAATGCTGAGTTGACTGAACTCCCTCTCAATAAGACTGCCTGCCCTTTTTTCACACCTGCTCCATTCAGAAACCATATGTAGCCATGGCCCCGACCCCTAATTGGGAGCCAGTCACTTTATGAATGCAAGAAGAGATTTATTGTCTCTTAATAGAACTGGGGAGAGAGGGTTAGGGCCTGGACACCCTTAGGCAGATTCAAAACACTTGCAGACTCTGAGACAAAAATAGGAACAGAAAGACAGCTATACAGTTCAAGAGCCTTTAAGCTGGATTGCAGCAAACCGTATCTGTAGACTGCTGTCTCCTATGGCAACTGAACTTGTAACTTCAATGCAGATCTGCACACTTAACTCACAGTGTCCCCAGTTGCAGATCTTCTCTTACATCTCCCAGTCTCCCACTGTAGATCCTCTCACTGAGCTCCCAATATCTCACTAGACTCTTCCGATCCCAGGCACCGCTGGATCCCTTGAGCTCCTCCACAACTAGCCCCCTGAGGCTTCCAAGTGTCA
Source organism: Glandirana rugosa (assembly GCA_018402905.1). Classification (NCBI taxonomy): domain Eukaryota; kingdom Metazoa; phylum Chordata; class Amphibia; order Anura; family Ranidae; genus Glandirana; species Glandirana rugosa. The sequence goes on along the minus strand of BLSH010291330.1, from coordinate 409,613 downwards.
CTCACACTGTACTGCTGGGTCCCTGACTTGACTCTTCAGCTAACCTGCTGAATCCTCTGAAAGTGTCACCCACACTGTACCCCTGGGTCCCTAGCTTGACTATGCTGAAGTTTTCCCAACTTCTTCACCGTCCCCGGCTAGTGAAAAAGGCTTCTCTGGTACTTCTTCAATCTCCACTGAACGTGGCCTCTGATAACAGGAGAGAATGCCCCTTGCTGGCAAATGTGTCCCCTTTACCTCTGACTCTGGTTCTCACTTGCCTCTGGCGACAGGAGTGGTCATCTCTGACAGCAACTGCTTTCCTTCACGACTTGCTTTTTGGCAACGACTTGGTTCTCTGGTCGGCAGAACCCTTGAACTTGGTTGGGCTCCAAGCCTGAAGCTCCAACCCCGCACTGCTTGCTTCCAACCTGGATAGGCCTCAGACCATCTAGAAGCCAGATACTCCTGCATAGACCTCCAAGGTTGCCACATCATCCCTTTAATCCAGGACACATATTAATTTCAAAGGTTCAGTGGCTGATTAAAGTGGTAATTAAACTCACTTGGTGCCTTATCTGCATTAAATTAGCCTCTAAACCTGTGTAATTCATATGTGTCCTGGATTAAATGGATGATGTGGCAACCCTATAGACCTCAGGCTTCTGGCCTAGCAGCTGGGAGCTTTTCAACACACGTCCACCTAGACAGCCATCCACATGGCACAGAACCCCGATCACATGAACCTTCCCGAATAACTAGACTCTCCCAGCAGGCCAAGGGGGAAAAGACCCCTGCCATTTGGCATAGATTACCTATCCACCCCTAGTCTGGATTCACTATGCCCTTTTTAAACTAATGCCACAGGCAACAGTGCCACCCAGTGACAGAAGAGAGAAGTGCATCCAACCCAGATTTAGGAAAGGGTCAGTGGATCTCCCTAACAAGCAGCCAGGCTTGTTACCACCTAGCAAACTAAATTTGTTAGCAACCCTGCCTAACATCAGGGTGCTACATATACTACCACTTATATGAATGATACGTGATCTGTGAATGGAGGATGGACAGATTGATAGCTCTGCCCCCTTGCATTCAAAAATGTATTTTCATTCATAGTAGCTGTAGTACTGGCTTGTATGAGTGGAGCAGCTGGGTGGAAAGAAAGGGCATAATCAGGTACTCTTAAGGATCGTCTGTCACAGCCCCTTAGTTCTTTTAACCTCTACTGCACCAGAAGATTATGGCGGGGAGGGAGACGTTGGAGGAGGAAGGAGGAGGAAGATTTCGGTGAAAGGAGGACACAGCAGCACTAGGGACACATCTCACTCAGGATAAATCAAGTCTCTTGTGCTAATATTTTATTTTTTTGTTTTTAGTAAACTAACTTGAAAATCTTGAAGAGGACTATGCATTATGATCAAACTAAAGTGGGCCTTCCATAAATAATGAAAAGGCAGTTTTCCTGCCAGCCCCCCACTGCCCAAACAAAATTGGCAGCCAAAAAAAATAAAGATGCTACAGAAAAAGATTTGCAAACATTCACCTCTGTCCCAGCATCTGACACTTCCAGGAGGCTAGGGTGATGCCCTGGTGCCCCATGGCTGCATCCTGGGATAGTGCGAGATGTGCCTTAGCCCATCGCAGGAGTACAATATCATGGGATTTTGAGTGCCTAGGGGGCAGCAGTGAAGCAATGCCATCTTCGCTTTCCAGAAGCATCAGAGGCCATGACTGAGGTTTTTGTTTTTTTTTTATAACATCTTTTTTTTTTCCAATTTTCTTGCAGCTAATTTTATTAATGTGACAAAGGGGTAGGGGATATTTCCATCTGTGATGCTGTTGAAAGTTACCCTTACTTCCTGTCTGTCTGTCTGACAGGGTTTGGGCACGTTCAAACTTCTCTTTTCAAACTTTGCCTCTGTCGTTATATTGGTAGAGTTTGAGAGAGAGGTTCCCATTACCCCGATTACAGGGGGCGGGCAGGGAAATTTTGGTTAACCCCCTGGAATCTGGGATTATTGGGAGGTCTGATAGTAGGGCTGGGCCAACTCCTTAAATTTTTATTATGGTTTTATTAAAATTAAAGCGGTCCTCCTCATCATATGGACTTTCTCTAATAGCAGAAGATGAATCAACAGCTTTGAGGGTATGACCAGGTTCCCTATACCACAGTTATAACACAGATAATGATTTTTTTCTATTCTCTCTTGCTTTACAAAGATAAGTAGGTATGTCTTAGTGTTTGAATGGAATTTTTTCTCAAGCAAGGTCTGCATTTAGGACACCACAGATTTGTGGCTTTTTGTTTGCGTTGTAAGCTAAAGGATATCCTGTGTCTGGGTCATATCCTCTCATCTCTTAAAAGATAACCAATATTTATGATCATATTGTGACCATCTACAAATGCAGTCATTCATGGATTTTAAAGCAATATTTATATTATTTGATAAAATACTGTGCCAAAATAAATACTGAAATAAATCATACAAAGCATAGCTTTTTTTTTTTTTTTTTAATCAATAACCAAGTTTATCGTAGAAAGAGAAAGCTGCAGTACACAGAAGAATGACATACATTGCATCCATAAAATCTGTTCATAGTTAGTATACCTTAAACAGTATAACAGTGTCTTATATACATCGTACAGTGCTGCTCATACCTAACAGTGAACATTAGGACTACAAGTTCAGAATTTGGTCTGGACTTGTTTTATGCATTATGACATGTGTCTGGGGAGGACAGCCATCTGTCCCAGATCTTGGAATACTTTAGCGGACACCCACGATGCTCGTATATGATTTTCTTATATGGTAGAATATTGTTTTATGCTATACCTGGATGGGGGCCGCAAGTCTTGAATCCCTGGGTCCGATATGCTAAGGATGTGCTGCTCTACCCTAGGGGTCGGTGGGATCTGGGGTTTGATACACATAACCCAAACAATGGCTCGTATCTATGCCTATTCATGTGCCGGTGAAAAGACTCTCTTTGGAATAACGAACAGTCCTTTTGCTATCGATTCCGTACCGACTCTGGATTGAGGGGCTGCTATGTCCTAACCTACTCCCTGCAATTGTTATAAGATGGTATATTCTTTTAGTATATGCTCGTAGCACCCACAGGCGATTTCATAAGGTTCTAGACCCTGTCTACCGACAGGAGGGGTCTGTGTACAGTATTACG
>BLSH010291330.1:372149-382865 GCA_018402905.1 Glandirana rugosa | reverse complement strand
TTTTTTTTGTTGTTTTTTTACTTTTAACAGTTTTTTTTTTGGGGGGGGGGTTGTGGGGGCCCAAGTCTTTGGTGAGATATCATAGGCCTAAACAGACCCCCATATCTCAGATTTTCTCATTCATTGATAAAATGACAGGCTGACACATAGTAACACTCGCGCTTTACTATGATCAGCTGTCAGTGGGACATATAGCAGCGATCTTAGTGACGGTGCTACCGGGGGGGGGGATTGGTAAACATATGTATACCAAGTCCCAACCCGCACTGCTCCCCCCTCCGCGATCCCCAGCCTGTCAGCTCAATGCAGGCAGAAGCCTCAGGCTGCAGGAGGGGAGGGAAGGATGCTGCTTGGAGCGGCAATGGATAGGGGGTGCGGGGGCCGGTATGGGGGGTGATCTGAATGTTGGGGGGGACACATCTGAATCCCCCCATGCAGCACCTGAAGCCGGCGGGAGTGGCAGAGGAGGGATGCCGGATAATGATGGTAGCTGCAGTGATCGGGGTTTAGGGGGGTGTCCGATGGGGGGGGAATCAGTGCTGGGGTAGAAGGGGGTAAAGGGGATAGGAAAGGGGGGGCAGTTTTAGTTGGAAGGGAGTGGCAGGAGGTGGAGAGGCTGGGGACAGGGGGCTGAACAATACTGATATAAACTTATGGTCAATGAAGTGAACATAAGCTTATAGGAGAGGGAGAAGTTAGGTGGCGGCGGTGCAGGAGAGGAGGACCAGCCCTGACTTGTAGTCTCTAGGGAGAGACAGGCCAGGCGCCAGGCCCCTTGAGACGCTTGGGCCCCTTACAGCAGTACTGTCTGTACCCCCCTGATGGCGGCCCTGAGTGGCCTGCACTTCACTGGTTCAGGCGTTCACCCCTCCCTCTATATGCACAGGTCTCAATCTTAGGCCTTATTTCACAACACGCTTCCTGTCTGACTTGATGCCTGTGAATACCAGGGATCTTGATCTCGTGATTTGGTTATATTGTTATTTGCTCTTGTTCCTCTTAATATATCTTGTGATACATTCATTTTATCTTGCTTAGGCAACAAATGTCTTTGATGTTCTTCAATATCCATCTGTACTGGATGTACTTCGATGTGTATGTACTTTTTCTATTATGCAAAAATGATAATAAACACATATTGAACATAAAGTCCTGCATCTGAAGTGTGTGGTCAGTATGTGTACTCAGGCTAAGGTGAAGCCTTGGGAAGGGATTAAACAGGAGCACTCCCCAATTCCATTGACCTGTATTCCATGGCTTGGGTCCTCTAAAATGCCATATTTCACTACACATAATGGTGTTCGAGCGATATCCTCAACTTTCCCCCATAGCAGGGATCTTGCCATACCCATCTCCTTTGGTGTTTATTCTGACAAATCTGGACTTTATGTCAGGTACTTCTACTAAACATACTGTATTGATCACCACTTGGACATAGGAAATTTTCATCTCCCACAGTTTATGACTTGTTCAGGTTGTCTACCACTGTCAGCCATCCAACCTCTACTAGGCCGCCTATTGATGTGTGGTCGGCATTTCAGATTCCTCATTTCCTGAGGACCACCATGGCACAAATGGGCCCCCTTTGAGATACAACTATATTTCAAAACTTATGCAACAAGGAATATTATGCTCATCTCCTATCTCAACTGTCCAAACTCTTGATTTCACCTCTGCCTGAATACATTCCACTTTACTTACGCAAGTGCGAAGATGATCTAGGTATGATCTTCTCCCCAGCTCCCGAGACATCCAGTCCATACGTAGATCCTCCATTGTCAATAACTTTCAGAGAGCAGGAATACAAGTTTCTTATTCATTGGTATCAGGCAGGGGCATAGATAAGGTGGGTATTTGGGGTGTTCAAACACNCCCAGAGCATCTTGCCACAAATAAAAAGTGTCTGCCCTGTTGTCTCTCATGGCGCCAGCACCGCAACAACAAACAGCGGAGCACAGCAGTCAGTATTGCAGGGAGGAGAGGTAGGGGCGGCTCCTCCCTCCTCTGTACAGTCCATGCTGAAAGTCTGGGACCTGTCCTCATTGTTGGTGTCACACAGTAAGTAAATGACATGTGTGGTGTATGGAGACACTGACAGCACCTGTGATGGGGATTAGGAAGGACCATTGTGAGTGTTCAGCAGACAATGTACAGGGATAGATCAGACAGTACATGGATGGTGTCTTTCCATTTCCTGTAGTACAACTGCAGTCTCTGACCATCTCCTCCAGTATGTCTGCAGTCTCTGACCCTCTCCTGCAGTACGTCTGCAGTTTCTGACCATCTCCTGTAGTACGCCTGCAGTCTCTGACCATCTCCTGTAGTACGCCTGCAGTCTCTGACCATCTCTTGTATGCCTGCAGTCTCTGACCATCTCGTGTAGTTCATCTGCAGTCTCTGACCATCTCTTGTACACCTGCAGTCTCTGACCATCTCCTGTAGCATGTCTGCAGTCTCTGACCATCTCCTGTAGTACACCTACAGTCTCTGAGCCTCTCCTGTACTATGTCTGCAGTCTCTGACCATCTTTTGTACTAGGTCTGCAGTCTATGATCATCTCTTGTACTATGTCTGCAATCTCTGACCATCTCCTGTAGTACATCTGCAGTTTCTGGTTATCTCCTGTAATACGCCTGAAGTCTCTGACCATCTCTTGTACATCTGCAGTCTCTGACCATCTCTTGTAGTATGCCTGCAGTCTCTGACCATCTCTTGTATGCCTGCAGTCTCTGACCATCTCTTGTATGCCTGCAGTCTCTGACCATCTCCTGTAGTACACCTACAGTCTCTGGCACTCTCCTGTACTATGTCTGCAGTCTCTGACCATCTCCTGTACTATGTCTGCAGTCTCTGACCCTCTCCTGTACTATGTCTGCAGTCTCTGACCATCTCCTGTAGTACGCCTGCAGTCTCTGACCATCTTTTTTATGCCTGCAGTCTCTGGCCATCTCCTGTAGTACGTATGCTGTCTTTGACCATCTCTTGTACGCTTGCAGTCTCTGACCATCTCACGTAATATGTCTGGCAGTAAATTATATGCACAACCCTTTGGTGTGTCAGGGGCTGCAGTTAAAGCGGAGTTCCACCCAAAAGTGGAACTTCCGCTTTAAGAGAAGGTGACCCCCTGATAATTGGCATGTCATTTTTTTGGGGGGGACCGTGGACCCTGTTTTCACAGGGTCCACGGTCCACTTCCTCTCCTGGCGCCGAGGAGCTGGAAGGAAGTTCACCTTCCCCCCCTCCCTCTCGGCGATCTTCTGGGACACGTCACAGGTCCCAGAAGATAAGCCGAGCCATTCACAAGCCGCAGCGTGACTCGCACATGCGCAGTGAGTGCCCGGCTTTGAAGCCAAAGCTGGGCGCCCACACTTGTGATGCCGGTGCCGCCGAGGGGAGGGGGAGACGAGCAAGCCGCATTGCTGGAACGTGGGACAGGTAAGTGGCTGATTGTTAAAAGTCAGCAGCTACCCTTTTGGTAGCTGCTGACTTTTAACAAGGTGGAACTCCGCTTTAAGGCTCTGAAAACATCATCGGTTGACCATCACTGGGAAGCAGTCTCAAACCAAGCTATACATCCACACAATAAATGGAGTGTATGATAGTCAGAACAAGCTGTTCTGGTTTAAAGTAGATCTTTCGCCATGAAGGCCTCTTTCACACACACTGCAGTCCCTACTTTCATAGCTCTGTGTGTGCTCTGCTCATTGCTAATAACACATTCTAGGAGTTTTCTATTAGCGAGTCCCCCACCTCCCCAGTCCATGGTGTGCAGGCAGTGAGATGATGTGCTGTAACCTCCAGCAACCAATCGGTCAGCGGTAATGATGTGATGTAACCTGCAGCAATGAATCAGTGAGCAGTCTTGATGTGAATGGGGGGGGGGGGGGGGTGAAGAAAACGTTTGTCCAGGGTCCAGTCAATATTAAAGGTGGCCCTACTCTTGCACCACATTCAGACTGCACTGCCATTGCAATCTACAGCGGATGTCAGTGAAATCTTAACAACAACCCAAATGCAGCATGTTTGCCTGCCCCGGATCCGATCATACAAAATGACCATGTGATCCGGTTTCAATGCGTTCCTAATATTGGTGCATGCACAACTTTGGTGTAATGCAGTGCAATCTAAGCCCATTCAAAATGAATGGGCTCAAATCACACTGCACTGAATCGCATGTGAATTGCACAGAAATTTGATGCAGTTCCTGTGTGACGCATAGCATGAACCAAGGCTAAGGGTAGTTCACACCTATGCATGCGCTGTAGTCTGTGTTTGCGTGGGAATGGGCTGCTGTCCCTGGAAAATGCAGGGAAAAGGTCCTTGCACCTTTTCTAAAAACATAGCCACAGAGAAACCACAATTTAAATTAAAAAACGCATTTTAAATTAATTTTAAATTAAAATAAAGAACATGTTATATTCACCTGCTTTGTGCAATGGTTTTGCACAGAGTGGCCCCAATCCTTCTCTTCTCTATGTGCCACAATAGAAAGCTGCTTGCTACGGCGGCACACAGTGCATGCTTGCTCCTGTACTGTGTGGGTCTATGGAGCCATGCTTTATAGACCCACACAGCTCTGCTTGGTCCCCCCTTCACCACTTGGTACCTGCTGCTGACCCCCCCCCCCAGGACAAAAAATTATCTACGGCCCTGGTATCAGGTCCTAGTTGCTCTCTATAGGATTTTTCCACAAGCCTGGCAATGCACAGAGGAGGAAGGCTCCATTGTACATATTTTCTGGTGCTGCCCGAACTTATTTCCATTCGGGGAAAAAGCAAGACAACTAATACTCCACCTCACTTCAATAGATCTGGGTCTCCAACGCATGAGCTACTTACTGCATAGTAATGGAATACCGCTATCCTGCTATAAATCTTTGCTAACGGTCCACCTCCTAAATGCAGCTAGGGCATGTATATCAGCTCTTTGGAAGCAGCTGATTCACCTGTACAAATTATTAGTAGGACATCATCTGCAATATGCAGTTCAGTTTTGAGCACTAGTTCTCAAAAAGGATATCAGGGAACTGGAGAAAGTGCAGAGAAGGGCAACCAAACTGATAAGAGGCATGGAGGAGCTCAGCTATGAGGAAAGATTAGAGGAACTGAATTTATTCTGTCTTGAGAAGAGGAAATTAAGGGGGGATATGATCAACATGTACAAATACATAAGGGGTTCACAGTGGCATCACTATGGGGGAGCGAGGGGTGCGGCCTGCACCAGATGAGGGGTGACACCGGGGCCGCCGCTACACAGTGCACTATATTGCTAATTGCTTGCACTTGCAGAGCTGCAGCGGAGCGGTGTGAGCAGGACAGGCAGCCGTGCGGGGGAGGCTGCCTGTATCACTTCCCAGTCAGTGAAGCTGTCCCTCTGGGATCTCCAATATCTCACGAGACAGCTGGAGTTGGTGAGCGGAGATGGGGGTGTGGCTGCCTCCTCCACTCCTCCCACAGACTGCTTCACTCTGATCCCTCGGCTGAAGGAGAAGAAAGGGGCAGTACACAGCAGCCTCGAGTGTCTTCATCTCTGCAGCTATGCTGTAAGTTATTGCACACTGTTACTACTTAGAGTCCTAACCTGCCCCACCACGACCTGCCAATATACCACCCCAACCTGACCTATACCACCCTAACCTGCCCTACACCACCCTAACCTGCCCTACACCACCCCAACCTGCCCTATACCACCCTAACCTGCCCTACACCACCCTAACCTGCCCTACACCACCCCAACCTGCCCTATACCACCCTAACCTGCCCTATACCACCCCAAACTGCCCTATACCACCCCAACCTGCCCTATACCAGCCTAACCTGCCCTATATCACCCCAAACTGCCCTTTATCACCCTAACCTGCCATATAACACCCCAACCTGCCCCATATCTCCCCAACCTGCCCTTTATCACCCTAACCTGCCCTATCACCCCAACCTGCCCTATATCACTCCAACCTGCCCTATCACCCCAACCTGCCCTATATCACCCCAACCTGCCCTATACCACCCCAACTTGCCCTATACCACCCCAACTTGCCCTATACCTCCCTAACCTGCCCTATACCACCCCAAACTGCCCTTTATCACCCTAACCTGCCATATACCACCCCAACCTGCCCCATATCACCCCAACCTGCCCTATATTACCCTAACCTGCCCTATAGCACCAGACCTGCCCTATACCACCCTAAACTGCCCTTTACCACCCTAACCTGCCCTATACCACCCCAACCTGCCCTATATCACCCCAACCTGCCCTATACCACCCTAACCTGCCCGATACCACCTCAAACTGCCCTTTATCACCATAACCTGCCCTATACCTCCCGAACCTGCCCTATCACCCCAACCTGCCCTATATGACCCCAACCTGCCCTATACCACCCCAACCTTGCCTTATACCTCCCTAACCTGTCCTATACCACCCCAAACTGCCCTTTATCACCATAATCTGCCCTATACCACCCAACCTTCTATATATCACCCCAACCTGCCCTATACCACCCCTAACCTGCCCTATACCACCCCAACTGCCCTATACCACCCTAAACTGCCCTTTATCACCCTGACCTGCCCTATACCACCCCAACCTGCCCTATATCACCCCAACCTGCCCTATACCACCCCAAACTGCCCTTTATCACCCTAACATGCCCTATACCACCCCAACCTGCCCTATTTCACCCAACCTGCCCTATACCACCCTAGCCTGCCCTATACCACCTTATACTACCATAACCTGCCACTGTACCACCTAGCCTACCACTATAAAACCCTATACTACCCCAACTGGCCACTATACCACCCTATACTATCATTTACAGGGCCGGTTTGGGGTGTGCCCTGTGTCTGTGCACTGCCTGCAGCCTGGGAAGGATAGACAGGAGGGGGGATGACACCATGTTTTACCGCATCAGGGGACACCAACCCTAGTGACACCACTGGAAGTTCATATAGTGATTTTGGTGTTGAGTCATTTACTTTAAGGTCATCACAGAGGAAAGGTGGTACTCTTTAGAGGAAAATAGATTTCATCTCCAAATACGGAAAGGTTTCTTCACAGTTAGTGAAATGTTCAGATTGTTGAGTGGTCTTCAGCTAGTTCCTGCTTTACCCGTGCCCTGACCTGCTATATTTGCCTTCCAGTGCATGACCCAGCTTGCCTCTGACCTGTCTTTGGATTCCTACCTACCTGTTGTGACCTTGGCTTGTACCCTGACTCCACTTCTGCAATACGTTCCTGTCCTTCCCTGCCCAGCTGTGACCAGACCATGGCTTGTATCCTTACTGTACTTTGCTGCCCAGCTGTTGTTGACCTTTTGGCTTGTGTCCTGGCTTTGCTCCTGTCCGTTGATCAAGTGTCACCATGTACTGGTCTCCGGTCCCTGTGTGGTGATCCAATGCCATCCGTACCCTGCAACCAACTGCTGGCACTGCCTGCTATCTGCCCTTGTGTCACTCTGTGTCCTCACACCTCCTGTTACAAGTACTAGGGGTGTTGGACAAGAGGTGCAAATGAAGCACCCTCTTCAGCTCAATCTCCACCAAGTATATGACATACCCCTCCCCCAAGTACAGACCCCTCAACACTGAAACCCCCTCTTCCCAGCACAGACCCCTCAGTCAATAAACCCCCCTTTTCAGTACAGAGACCCCCCCCCCCCCATATACCTTCCAGGTACTGAATCTTTAGTACAGCTCTCCCTCCTCTCTAAGCTCACTCACCATATGCCGATATGCATTAGGAGCTTAGAGTGGTAGAAGTCCTGCTCTTGGCTCTGTCATGAGCTGAGTAGGGAAGAGGACCTTCTCTCACTCTGAGCTCCCACTGTCACTGAAGGACAGGGTGCAGACTCACTGGGGGGTTCTGTGGCTGCCTTTTTTTTGTGGTGCAGAACCATACCCTCAGCGAATCCACGCCACCTGTAGTACACCACTGCTTCCTGGTAGTTACAATGGTGGATGATGCCTGGAAAGTGCATGTTGACATGGCCACTTGTAGTCTAAACCAAGAACACATGTGGCAGGGTGACAACACAGGAGCTCATTTGGAAGTCAATTGTCACTACATAACAGGAAGTGCTGGAACAAGGGCTTTCTTGGCAAGACCACCAGGTGTTATTTTAATAAAGTCTAAAGATTGAAAAAAAGGTAAAAATAACTTTTGAACTTATATTAACAGTAAACTTGTGCAATATTAGATATTAGTGATTGAGTGTTGATTCACTTTAACCTCAATGTGGTGACAAGTACTCTTTCCAACTAATGCAGCACTATTGATTTACTATAATGTGAAATAGTTATAAAACCTCAAACATGCAGATAGTAGAGATCAAAATGAGGATTATAGAAAAAAGGCTTCAATACTAAATACATAAGCATTAGATGCCAAATATCCAATATCTGTGATCGGGACACCTGTGCGTTTCTGAAGAACTACAACAGATTATCTTGGCGAGGTTGCACATTAGCTATTCTCCCACTGCAGTGAGAGTAAATACACATGCTAATTGATTATATTTTGTCACTTCTACAGATCTTAATAGCTGTTCTTGTTAAAGAATGTATTATGTATATTTACCCTGGAGGCTTCTTCTAGACTTTGATATTATTAGATAATCTTCCATTTCTAAAATTAAATCCATTTCTCCATTAGTAATAATTGGCACAGATAAAGTATATATTTCTTATATCTATATTATTATATAACTTGTTGCTGTATTTTGTAATTACAACAAAAAACACAAGTATAAAAAACTTTTTTATTCTTCATTGTTCAATAGTCTCTGGGAAAACAACTTCTACATTTAAACATCTTTGCATTTCCTTGGTTATTTACTTCTAAATGAACTTACTGTATGTGACAAAGCCATTAAAATAAGTTATCTAATGCTTTGCAGATGCATTCACCTAAGTTTTGGATAATTCTGCTTTCTTGCATGGTCTGTAAAACACTCATCTTTTATTCACAAGTTATTAGGGTGAAGGGATCTGCTGCCCTCTACTATTAGCTGCTAATATCACAGTGTTATGTAGATTTATTTATTAACACTGTCTCTGGGAGAGGCTTTGAAAAACCCTAGAAAGTGGAAGTGGAGAGAGAAAGTCTCAGGTACATGTACTGCCCATGCTGCTAAATCCAGACCAGAACAGAATATTAAGATTTCCCATGTTCCAATAGTTTAACTGCAGCTGTCCATAGCTTCTTCATTGTGTTTCTGAATCCTTGTGACAGACAGAGCATCTCTGTCCCATTGTTATTTTCTCACGTGCACAGTGCCAGATGACAAGGTTTGTGCTAGTTTGTGTGTGTAGTGGTCACCTTCCAGTCTGTACGAACATCCTGTGTCACCAGCTCTGCCCCTTGCGTGTTATGCCATAGGCATGGCTTCTTCAGAAGGATAGGACCCTCCCTCTGAAGAATAGGTCCTATCCTTCTGAAGAAGCCATGTCCGTGGTGTAACACGTAAGGAGCAGAGAGGAGGTTTGTCAAGATTTGGTGGAAGCAAGTACAGGAGGTATCTGTTGTTTGTTACATGGAAGCTCGTAACCTTAGGGGACAGTGGTCTATTGTCCATCCACAAGCTGCAGCCTCTACCCCATATGGTGACCCAAATCATTACACATGCGGTTTGCCTGTTGTGCACCAGCTAGCAGTGCACATTTAAATGTGAGTGAGATTTTATATACAAAATTTTAATGAAATTGGCATTTTGTATGGAAAGCACCATGGTGGTCTGTATGTTTTACCTCTGAGTTTTCATTGGTGGAATTGGTGAAAGTCATCCCGGTGTCAACGGATCTGGAGAAGAGTGTTTTTTAGAAAAAAAAAACACATCTGCTGATTCCCTTAAAGGTACAGGTGCATAAGACCTATTGCCTATAGGTTAAAGTGGGAGATGAGCTGCTAATGGTGATGGCATGTGTGACACATGGGGGGTAATTTACTATAGCGGCAATATGTTCTCCCGCGGTGCATGAAAATAGCGCCCAATTAAAGGCAATCAAGACTTCAACTCTCAGAAACGGGGTGCATATGCAAATAGAACAGCACCCTATTGCCGGTGAACATGCCTGCCAGATCACATATGCGGGAATAGTGGAAGTCAATGGATCTCGAACCTGCAAAATCCAAAGTCCTTATTGAAAGCTTGTATGCAAGTTATTGGCCATAAAAAGTGTATGGGGACCTGGGTACTACCCTGGGGGACATGTATCAATAGAAAAAAAAGTTTTTAACATGAACGTTTTTAAAGAAGCAATGATTTTAATGATGCATAAAGTGAAACAATAAAAATTAAAAAAAAAAACTTTTAAATAATGTGCTTGGGGGGTCCCCTTAGTCTGCCTCTAAAGTGGCGCATCTGTGCAATGTGTAGAAAATGCCACAGCAATAAGGACATTTCTAAAGTACTTAAAACTCCCCCTGGCGTGTAGTTAAAATTTTTTTTAAAACCGCGTCCCAAGGAGAATTTGCGGTATGGTCTGGGTTTCCCGGACCATATCTGTCCTCCCCCTGGCATGCGGTAAAAATTTAAAAAATGTAGATATAACGGTCCTCGGCCGTTTTTTAATGTCGGCGCTCGTTCAAACTTACTGTTAAAAAGGAAATCTTTACAGGAATAACGACACCGTAAAAGATGTGTAACGTGTCTACGCGGTGAAATCTCCGTCTGATTCCCCTGGGGGGTTCGTGTAATAAATTTTCAAAAAAAAA
>BLSH010291330.1:293178-332551 GCA_018402905.1 Glandirana rugosa | reverse complement strand
AAAAAAAAAAAAAAAAAAAAAAAAAAAACACCTTCTGCCTTTACAACCTCTTTAATCCTAAAATACATTTAAAAAAAATAAAAGCTGACAGGTAGGGTTGACAGAAGAGACACAATTGGGCTCTTGTTTCAAACTCTTCTCCCTACCAGTCAGCGTTTGTGTGCGCAGAGCCACACGTAGCACCCCCTAGTGTGCAATTAGTGTTGGTAAATTTATTTTGAGAGCATGTAATTAGGTCAGGGTGGAGGGTTCTGCAGGGCAGGTCTCTAGTACCCCCCTCTGATTCTAGGAACTTGTAGAAGATTCTGGAAGTTATGGGGTGGAGACCAGGAGGTCCTTATCTGCATACTTGAGGGAATCTGGCCAATTCCCAGTCAAAAGGTCCCGGCAGGATGGCTGGATCAGCCCTTAAATACCGTGTTGCTGTTATGAGGCCTGGGGGGCTCTGCCTCCAGGCTGGAGCTGAGCAGAGGAAGTCTAAGAGGGGAATCTCCATTACCTTTGGGTCTTGTGCAGAAGATGGCATAAGAAGATCTGGACAGTAGGAGGCCTGAACAGAAGTCTTGTCCAGTGCAGCAGGAATCAATGGACAATGGGCTTAATTCACAGAACCAGGTCACATGCGGTATTTAGGTGTTTTACCAACAGGGCTGGTGCAAGGATTTTTGACACCCTAGGCAAAAACCTAATTTTGCTGCTCCACCCCTGTCTCCACCCCTTTGCCCTGCCCAGGTGTATGCATATCTCCCAACTTTTGAACTTGAGAAAGAAAGAGAACTTCAGAGAGACACACACCGCAGCAAAAAGTGGGTGTGGCCAAACACACTGGTGGGAGGGGCTTCATGCCATGGTTAAACAAAACCTGGGCTTCCTTGTACCTATAAAATATGCTTTTATTGCTGTGTCACAAGCTGGAATCTCAGGGATACATATAAACCTCAACACAATCATTTAGAAAATTACTTTCAATACATCTGGTTTTGTATACACTGAAAATAGACAAAGAGCTTAAAATAGAGTATTATGAAGGACCTGCTGAACCTGCGATGGAGCCAGAGAATAAGTACTGAAGTATGAACCAACCCTTAGGGAGAGAGGGAAGGATCACTATGGTATAGCAAAGAAAGGAAGGGGAGATCACTATGGCACATGGAAGGCAAGAAGAAAGGATCACTACGACACCTGGAAGGCAGGAAGGACCACTGTGACACCTGGAAGGCAGGAAGGATCACTATGCCACCTGGAAGGCAGGAAGGATCACTATGGCACATGGAAGGCAGAAAGAAAGGATCGCTGGCACACGGAAGGCAGGAAGGATCACAATGGCACATGGAAGGCAGGAAGGTCCACCATGGTACATGAAAAACAAAAAGATTGCCGCGCTATAAACTTTTGAACAATGTAAATAAAGTGAATAAATAATAATCAGTCCATAAAATGTCCAAAACAAATGAAGAAATCCTTGAAGTCATGTCTCATGGGAAAAACACCCAAAGTGCGCCTTCCACCGTGATAATAAAAGATGTGCCCTTACCAGATAACTAGACTCCACCTTATAGGAGCCTAGTAAGACAGATTCACACATCATTGTCATCCATCCATTGGGTATAAATAAAATTGGCGTTGAAGCCAACTTTGCTGGTTTCTCCCTTTCCTTCTCTCTCATGGATGTCCAACAAAACATGGATTAAAAAGTCCTGGGTTAAAAAAATCTGCAGATCACAAACTAGCGTGGTGTATTGAGCATAGGACTCCACCCTACTCATTTCCCTTATGTAAAGTATGGGGTACATAGTACCCCTAGTCATTCACCAAAATTAGTTTTTGACAAGTCCTTTATTTTTTTATGCAATCTTTATTTTACATTTTTAAGCATAACAAGAAGTAGGAAAAAGCAATCAGCTTGCATAAGAACAAGTCTCATCTGTTTTGTACAAAGGATAACATCAATAGTAAAACAGCTGCCAAACTTCCCATGCTCCCGACTCTTGGGCATAGGGAGAAAACCCTTCATACATTGGGGAAACATGAACAGACCTACATGAGGAGCTGATCTGAAACATTGTGAAAAGAAAAAAAAAAGGGAGGGAAGAGGGAAAAAATATGTCAATCACACCTTGTTCACGGGCTGATAAAAAAGAAAATCGAGGAAAATAATACAAAATCAAGATTGCTGGTGCGCCTGGGCAAGTTATTGACATGCAGGATCTGCCAGCGCCAACGGGGCAATGTCCAAACTAGAGGAAACAGGAGCCGACCCAGACACCCACTTTTCCACTTCCATGATCTCCGTCACCTTCCTAATCCAGTCCTGTTCACTTGGAACGTACAAGCCCTTCTAATAGACAGATATAAGATGTTTTGCAGCATTGAGAAGGTGGGGGAGAACACTGCTGTATAGTGGGAGAAGGGGATGGTGGGGATGTGAAGGAAAAAAATTGCTTCGGGGAGATCTATGTCTAGGCTTTCCGCTATTTGTTTATGGACAGTTGTCCAGAATGTCGATATCAAAGGGCTATCCCACCATATATGGAGAAATGTGCCTCTTTGGCCACATCCCCTCCAACACAGGTCATAAACGGATGGGTAAATCCGGACAAGGGTCGTAGGCACATGATACCATCTCGTCAACAACTTGTAACTATTTCTTGGTATCCACTGAACTGGAATGTGTCAAACGGTAGAAATGGTGCAGTTGCTCATCAGTAAACTCGCGCTGGAGTCACATTCTCTTATGTATAGCGGTTTAGGGTTAGGGACAGCCGAAGCAAGTAGCTTATAGAGGGCTGAAATCATATGGGGGATGGGGTCCCTGGCTGCCCACAAATGCACAAAATTTGCAAGGGTAGACATGCTCTGTGCTAAATGGTGTTATGTAAAAAAAGTTACGGAGCTGGCGATACCTCCAAAAGTCAACTGGAAAACTGTCAAACGAACATAACTGTCGCTCACCCAGGGCCAAAAAAGGACAGCTTCTCACCGGGGGGGGGGGGAACCATGGGAAGCCCCCTACTGGTGCCAGTGGTGACACGGGAGAGGCAAATGCTAGGGACCTATTCAATCTATCTTAAACTTTGAGGACATGAACAGTCAATGGGGAGACCCAATATGAAAGACCTCTATTGCTCGAAGGGATAGTTTTTTTGAGTGGATCCCAAAGCTTAGAAGAAGCGTGAAACTTCCAGTTAAGAATTTGCTGCAGTGCAACTGCTCAATAATATTGATGTATGTCAGGTATACCCAAACCCCCCATCCGCTGGGACTGTTTCAGTATAGCTAGCAGAGCTCGAGAAAGAAGCGCCTAGGCAGGGGGACAGGCATCATCTGCAGGAGAAAAGTATTCAGGGCAAAACGGTCATCTTTACAATATTGGTGCAACCCATCCATGTGAAAGTCGTTCTGTCTCAGGACTGTAGATCCCTATGGATCTTACTAAGTAGGGGAGCATAATTAGTGTACAATGAATCCAGGCGGTCAGTGAGTTGGATGCCCAGATAGCTCAAAGCGGTGGATGTCTAGGTGCAGGTGAAAGTGCCCCTCGAAGCAGAAGTAAGAGTGGGGGGTATGGTGATTGGTAAAATTTTAGATTTTGCATAATTGATCTTGAAATAAAACATCTGCCATAGTCGTTCAATTGCACCAGCGGGATAGGCAACGATACAAGGGGGTCAGAGTATGTCGATAGTTTGTGTTCTCTGTAGCCCACTGAGACTCCCCCCAATATTTGGGATGGCTAGGACTTTCCGAAGCAATGGCTCTAGAGCCAGCGCAAACAAGAGTGGCAAAAGTAGACACACCTGCCTCGTGCCATTCCGGATGGGGAATACGGGGGAAAGGGAGCCATTAACTTGACCCGAGCATTAGGGGAGCGCAGAGCACAGAAATCCAGCGTAGCATGTGGGGACCGAGGCCCGACCTTGCCAGAACAGCCTTGAGAAAGTTCCAACCAACCCGATCAGGCGCTTTCTCAGCGTCAGTGGATAGTATCAGGTAGGGAGGCAGATGATTGTGCATATGGGCCCAATGAACAAGCTGAAGCACCCTGATGGAGTTGTCCCTAGCCTCACGGCCTACAATGAAGCCCGTTTAGTCAGGGTGGATTATCGAGGGAAGGTTTAACTGACTGGCGAGGATTTTAGCAAATGTCTTTAAATCAGTATTAAGTAGGGAAATCGGGCGGTGGTTCTGTGGGAGGGTATGATCTTTCCCTTCTTTTGGGAGAACTGTAATGTGTGCTAATAGATTCCCATGAGGGATGTGACCCTTGGAGGTGAAGGAGCTAAAATATGTACACATATGGGTCTGAAGCTGGGTAAAAAACTTCAAATAGTAAGCCATCAGGCCCCCAGCTTTTCCCATTTGATAGGGACTTCACGGCAGCCAATAACTCCGCTGGGGAAATAGGCTGTTCCAGGTCAGCCTGCTGCTCGGAGGATAAGGTGGGGAGGCCAGAAGAGGAAAGATAAGCCTCAATGCGAGACTATTTTTGCGCAACGTCTATGGGGAGGAGGCAGAACCCAGGTTGTACAAAGCTGCATAATATTCGCTGGGCAGGGAAGAAATTTGAGAGGTATGCTGCACCTTCGCCCCAGAAGGGGAGTGCAGTTTACAGTATGAACATGTGTGGATGTGCAGTGTTTGCGGAGCTCCCTGGCGAGCATCCTGCCGCACTTATTGCTATGCTCATAATACTTGTGCGCAGCATATCACAACCGCTGGCAGATACGTCAGGTTACAAGTTTAGAAAAAAAGTGCCACCAGGTGGCGCTGAGCTTCAGAGTCAGCCCACTGTTTGTGTTGCAGCTCCGCTTTCTGCAAAGCTGAAAGGACAGGCTGGAAATCTATCTGCCTCTCCTTAGCTCCCCGGGCAATAAATGTACCACGCACAAAAGCCTTATGACCCTCCCAAAGAGTACCATTGTTGACCTTCCCAGTGTTATTTTTCTGCAAAGTAATGTGATAAGGTCTCTGCAGCGCCTGCCACTACTGCTATGCTGTCCAGAATTTCATTAAGCCTGCATGACCAGGCTCTAGCCGCAACATGGGGCAATAAAAGTGAAGTAATGATCAGAGCGTGGTCAAAGATGGTAATCTGCTCAATGGTGGAGTCGGTCAGGAGGTCCAGTGGGTGGTCCACAAACAGGTCTATTCTGGTATGTGTGTCATGAACCTTGGAGTAGTAGCTGTAGTCCCGCTCAGAATTGTGTTGGACCCTCCAGCTATTCCCCAAGGCATGATTTTGGAGGGATTTAAGAAAATACATACGAATATATAGGGCGATTTGCAGAAGTATCTAGGGAAGGCTCTGGATTTACATTAAAGACCCCTTTCCAGGACCAGCCTACCCTCTTTGAAATTGGCTAAACGTTAAAAAAGTCGAGCTGTTGTCAGGAACCATAGACTAGGCAGAGACAGAAAATGCAGTTAAAATCACCTTTATTGTAATAACAAAAATTATAGTTCAGGAACGTATTCAAAAACAGAAGCCAGGATTTGAAAGCCAGAACCGGTAATCAGATGAGCCAGGATCAGGGAACCAGAAGTCAGCGTTGTCAGGAGCCAAAAATCAGAAGCACGAATCAGAAAGGAGGTCAGCCAGGCCAAGTCATACACAAGAACACACTGGAGATGTTGACCAAGCGAGGGAATGAGCAAAGCTGTTTAAGTAACCAAAAGGGGCTGGCTGTAGGTTGGACAAATGAGGCAGGTAATGGTAGCCAGGTGAGTGGCTGTGGAAACAATGAATGACTGGTAATTAAACGACAGTCGAGTAGCCTTTGTACACCGAAAGAAAGAGCTGCTGGTAAATATCAGGAGCCCAGCCCTGACAGCTGTTGAGAGTTAGGAGCATACAATGTTGCAAATGTGTAGGTCTGGCAGAGCTTCAGAAAGACCTAGCAGCCCCTCTCTAGGGAGGCAAAAATAATACAAAAAGTTATAGAAATATTTCACAAAGATAGAGAGGCATGAAGAGACTCAGTCCCCAAAGGTAGGTGCACGTGGTGTGGTCCCAGGTGAGGGACGTTTATGCCCCCTGGAATGACCCTTGGATCGAGCAGGCAACCATAGCTGAAATGCCAACGGCACGAAGATTGTTCGCTGCAATATCACAGTTCCACTATATGTCACTGATCACCCCATTACTAGTATAAAATAAAAAATTTAAAAAATTCCAATGTATATATACATATATATATATACACACCATCGTTGGTGGATAAGTTTCACACAAACCAATGTATATATACTTATTGGGATTTTTTTTCTAAGAAATTCAATTTTTTACATTTTTGTATTGGATATACTTTATAACAAAGTAAAAAATATTATTTTTTTTTTTTTCAATTTCCTTTTTTTAATTTGTAACATTAAAAAAATTCAGCGGTGATCAAATACCACAAAAAGAAGAAGATTGTTTGGGCATTACTTTGTTAAAATCGCTTGGCTATCAATTGTTTGGCTGTTTCTTGTTTTTAAGATGTTGAAACACCAAATTTGTGCATGGGACCACACATGGTTTGCATATATATACAGTATCTCACAAAAGTGAGTACACCCCTCACATTTTTGTAAATATTTCATTCTATCTTTTCATGTGACAACACTGAAGAAATGACACTTTGCTAAAATGTAAAGTAGTGAGTGTACAGGTTGAAGAAGGTTGAAGAACAGTGTAAATTTGCTGTCCCCTCAAAGTAACTCAAGACACAGCCATTATTGTCTAAACGGCAGGCAACAAAAGTGAGTACACCCCTAAGTAAAAATGTCCAAATTGGGCCCAATTAGCCATTTTCCCTCCCCGGTGTCATGTGACTCGTTAATGTTACAAAGTCTCGGGTGTGAATGGGGAGAAGGTGTGTTAAATTTGGTGTTATCGCTCTCACTCTCTCATACTGGTCACTGGGAGTTCAACATGGCACCTCATGGCAAAGAACTCTCTGAGGATCTGAAAAAATGAATTGTTGCTATACATAAAGATGGCCTAGATTATAAGAAGATTGCCAAGACACTGAAACTGAGCTTCAGCATGGTGGCCAAGACCATTCAGCGATTTAACAGGACAGGTGATTTATTTTGGTGGTATTTAATCACCACTGGTTTTTTTTTTTTTTGTGCTATAAATGAAAAAAGACCGAAAATACTGTAAATAAAATGCAATTTTCTTAGTTTCTGTTATAACATTTTACAAATTAGTAATTTTCTTCATACATTTTGGTCACAGTTTTTATACTGCTACATATCTTTGGTAAAAAATAACCCAAATAAGTGTATATTATTTGGTTTTTGTGAAGGTTATAAAGTCTACAAGCTATGGTGCCCATCACTGAAAATTGATCACACCTCATGTACTGTCGGCCTATCTCATTTCTTGAGACCCTAACAAGCCAGGAAAGTACAAATACCCCCCAAATGACCCCTTTTTGGAAAGTAGACATTCCAAAGTATTTAGTAAGAGGCATGGTGAGTTTTTTGAAGTTGGCATTTTTACCCACAATTCTTTGCAAAATGAAGATTTTTTTTCACAAAATTGTCATATTAACAGGTTATTTCTCACACACAGCAAATGCATGGCACAAATTACACCCCAAAATACATGCTACTACTACTCCTCCTGATTATGGCGATACCACATGTGTGAGACTCTTACATAGCTTGGCCACATACAGAGGCTCAATATGCATGGAAAACTGTCAGGCATTCTAGGAGCATAAATTACACATCTAATTTCCTTACCACCTCTTGCACTTTTGATGGTCCTGGAGCACCAAGACAATGTAAACGCACAAAAAATGACCCCATTTTGGAAAGTAAACACCCCAACGTATATTCTAGGAGGCATAATGAGTCTTTTGAACATGTCATTTTTTTCCACAAATTTTTGGAAAATGTGGAAAGAAAATGAAAACGCATTTTTTTTTACATAAAGTTGTCCATTTATACAATATTTCTAACGCATAATATGTACATAGCAAAAATTACACCCCAAAATATATTCTTCTACTCGTTATGAGTATGGCGATACCCCATGTGTGAGACTTTTCCACAGCCTGGCCACATACAGAGACCCAACATGCAGGGAGCACCATCAGGTGTTCTAGGCGCATACATTTTAAATCTAATTTGACTATTACACTATTGTGAGGCACTGTAGTGGCACGGATGGGCACTGTAGTGGCACGAATGGGCACTGTAGTGGCACTGATGGGCACTGTAGTAGCAATGATGGGGATTGTAGTGGCATGAATGTGGCACGGATGAGAACTGATGTGGCATGGATGAGCATGAATGAGGCATAAATGAGCCGTGGATGGGGATGGCTGAGCATGGATGGGATGGCTGAGCATGGATGGGGGTGACTGAGCACAGATGGGAATGACTGACCACGGTTGGCGATGACTGAGCACAGATGGGGATGACTGAGAACGGATGGGAATGGCTGAGCATGGATGGGGATGACAGAGCATGGATGGGGATGGCTGAGCACAGATGGGGATAACTGAGCATGGATGGGGGATAGCTGAGCATGGATGGGACGGCTGAGCACAGAGGGGGGTGACTGAGCCATGAATGGGACAGCTGGGCAAGGATGGGGATGACTGAGCACGGATGGGGACAGCTGAGCACGGATGGGGATGACTGAGCACGTATGGGGATGGCTGAGCACAGATGGGGATGACTGAGCACGGATGGGGATGACTGATCACGAATGGGATGACTGGGCACGGATGGGGATGACTGAGCACGGATGGGAATGACTGAGCATGGATGGATGGATGGCTGAACAATGATGACTGAGGATGGCTGGATGGGTGAGCATGGATGAGGATGGATGGATGAGCATGGATGGATGAATGGGTTGAGTGCAGACTGGCACATTGCAGCACTGTGGGCACTACAGATTCTGCCCACAGCGCTGCTGCATCTGCAGCTTTACCATCTGAGAAGATAAAGAGCCTCACCCACAAATACCACAAAAGACTTCAAGCTGTCAATGATGTTAAATGAGGCAATGCACAGTATTAAGAACTAGGGTATGTAAACTTTTGATCAGGGTCATTTGGGTAGTTTCTGTCATTATGATTTAAAAAGAGTAAACACAGTTGAGTGATAATAAATGGCTTCAGCCAAACACTAACCATGAGTGAAAGAAATGTTTTAGTGTTATCATTCATATTCTCTGAAAAATGGCCAAGAAATCATAAATTCTGCCAGGGTGTGTAAACTTATCGGCACAACTGTACATACACCTTCATCGGCCACTTTATTAGGTACACCTTGCTAGTGCCAGATTGGACACCCTTTTGCTTTCAGAACTGCCTTAATTCCTTGTGGCATAGAATCAACAAGGTGTTGGAAACATTCCTCTGAGATTTTAGTCCATATAGCATCACGCAGTTGCTGCAGAATTGTCGGCTGCACATCCACAATGCAAATCTCCTGTTCCACCACTACCCAAAAAGGTGCTCTATTGTATTGAACTCTGGTGACTATGGAGGCCATTGGAGTGCAGTGACCTCATTGTCATGTTCAGGAAACCCGTGGCGGGATGATTTGGGCTTTGTGACATGGTGCATTATCCTGCTGGAAGGAGCCATCAGAAGATGGGTACACTGTAGTCATAAAGGGACGGACATGGTCTGCAACAATACTCAGGTAGGCCGTGGCGTTTAAACAATGCTCAGTTGGTACTAAGGGGCCCAAAGTGTGCCAAGAAAATATCCCCTCCACCATTACACCACCACCACCAGCCTGAACTGTTGATTTCATGTTGTTTATGCCAAACTCTGACCCTACCATCTGAATGTTGCAGTTGAAAGTGAGACTTATCAGACCAGGCAACATTTTTCCAATCTTATATTGTCCAATTTTGGTGAGCCTGTGTGATTGTAGCCTCAGTTTCTGTTTTTAGCTGACAGGAGTGGCACCCAGTGTGGTCTGCTGCTGCTGTAGCCCATTTGCTTCAAGGTTCAATGTGTTGTGCATTCAGAGATGGTATTTGGAATACCTTGGTTGTAACAAGTGATTATTTGAGTTACTGTTGCCTTTCTACCATCTCGAACCAGTCTGTCCATTCTCCTCTGACATCAAGGCATTTTCGTCCACACAACTGCTGCTCACTAGATATTTTCTCTTTTTTGGGCAATTCTGTGTAAACCCTAGAGATGGTTGTGCATTAAAATACCAGATCAGCAGTTTTTGAAATACTCAGACCAGCCAGATGATTTAGGGGTGTGTACCGCGCTTATGGGTTGTGCTGTTAGACTGCTGCCTTCCAAAAGACACCTTTGAAAACGTCTATGACGAAACGCGTCAGTTGACCTAGCGGGAAGCCCAACGTCACATCCGGTTCGCGGTGAGAGGAAGCTGGAACGCACACTGATCAAGCGAGGAGAGCTGCAGAGCTCCCCCATCTAGCCGACTCGCTTCCACCGGCACTGTGATTTTTTTGGGACCAAACATACCACCCCTTTTTCATTACCTAGCACAGTTCTTTTAACCTTTGGAACTACCTGATTCCCTCGTTTGTTTAAATGCAATGTATCCAAATCCCTTTTTAATAAAACTAAGGATACATTGAAACACGCTGCACTATGGAGTCCTCTCTGTTTTTTATCTTCTAAACCCGTTGGAAATATACCCTGGGATCTCCCTACATCTGGAAGAGTGGAGAACTACTGAACAGGAGAAGGAACCTTCCCAAGAAAAGAAGAATCCCCTAAAGAGCAACAGAGGAGTATTCCTAACCCAGGAACAAGTCTCCAGGATTAACAAAGATAGGCACGTGGCCCCTGCAGGGGCAGTGCCCTCTGGTAAGGAGAAAATCTATAGGGGGAGCACGAGTGCATCCACAATCTCAAGTCACCAAATATACAAGAAATAATCACTTGAAGTCACAAATTTTTTACTTGATGGACTAATTTATTATTATTGTTTATATATGTATCACAGTTTGCTTGGATTATAAACTACTTACTAATTAAGACACTAATCTACGATAAAAAGCAGAAATGGTGGAATAGACTATACTCATCAATCCACCACACATCAGGAAGAATATGGTTTATTATTAATATATGTCATTTACATTTTGTTTTTTCCTACAAATAAGCACTTACACTGAAGAAAACACTTTTTTAGCACTTTCTTTTATCATTTATATTTATTGTCACAAACCATCTTTATGAGTTACCGTTTACATGTGAAACAACACTTTTTATAATTGCACTTGCACTTTTCAGACTATATATCTATACGGAAGTATGATAAAGGAGACATACACACTCTGATTAAGAACCTAAAATAGTGCCCCACCAGCACATATGATCACAGGATACCAAGGACATACTTATTTTCCATTACTTAGACAGCGCCATATCCAACCACCACCTTTATCTGACTCAGACCAGCCAGTCTGGCACCAACCACCATGCCACCTTCCGAGTCACTAAGGTCACATTTTTAACCACTTTGGCCCCAGAAGGATTTGCCCCCTTAATGACCAGGCCATTTTTTGCAATTACTGTGTCGCTTTAACTGACAATTGCATGGGTGTGCGACGCTGTACCTAAACAAAATTGATGTCCTTTTTTTCCCCCACAAATAGAGCTTTCTTTTGGTGGTATTTGATCACCTCTGTGGTTTTTATTTTTTCTGCTATAAACAAACGAAGAGTGACAATTTTGAAAAAAAAATATATATATTTTTTACTTTTTGCTATAATACATATTCAAAAAAAATTATAAAATAATGTATTCATCAGTTTAGGCTGATATGTATTCTTCTACATATTTTTGGTAATAAAAATCGCAATAGGTGTTTATTGATTCGGTTGCGCAAACGTTATCGCGTCTACAAACAATGGGAATAGATTTATGGCATTTTTATTATTTTTTTTTTCTTTTTACTAGTAATGGCAGAGATCTGCGATTTTTATTGGAACTGTGACATTGCGGTGGACATATCGGACACTTTTGACACTTGTTTGGGACCAATGACATTTATACAGCGCTCAGAGCTTTAAATAGCCACTGATTACTGTATAAATGTCACTGGCAGGGAAGGGGTTAAACTCTAGGAGTGATCAAGGCTTTAAATGTGTTCCCTCAGCATGTTCTAACTGTGTTGGGGCTGGGCTGCCAGGGACATGACAGATCTCACTGTTCCCGATCACTGGGAACAGTAGATATCTGTCATGTCCCCTGACAGAACGGGGGAACCACTGTGTTTACATCGGCAGATACCCATTCTGCCTCTGTAGAAGGAGATCATGGGTCGCTGGCGGACATCGAGTCCGCCCAACCCACGGGCACGCTCCCACGACATGCAGCGCGCCTGCTATCTCCTGTGCAGGGACCGCCGTACAGCTACGGTGATTTGCGCAGGAGAGCCGACCTGCTGCCGTCAAACGACAACGGCTGGTCGGCAAGTGGTTAAAGAAAAAAATGAAATACATTTTTTTGCAGGTTAAAAAAAGTGCATTTTTTTCTGTAAGGAGCCTGCAGAGCATTGCACCCACGATCTGCAGATCACAGGTGCAATGTTTGGCTCCCGCAGACTCTCTGAATAGCTGTCTGTCTGTGCCTCTAATATGGTGGGCAGGCAGGTACTCGAGAGCAGGAAGATCAATGAACTACGAAGATGCTCACCAGCTTGAGAGAACTACAAGCAGTCAGCAGCGATGGCTGGCGGTACTTGTAATCTATTCACAGGAAACTGTAAATGAATGACACGGCATTGTGGGTGAAGCCCTGCAGTGCAGCACTGATTTCATTTTGTGACAGCAGGTGCAGAGAGACTGTCATGGGGGAAGGGAGGATCGGGGGCAGAATGTGCAGATGTTAGAACATGTTAAAGTGGAACATGTAACATGTTCCAAAGTTGAACTTATCCTTTAAATCCCCTATATACAGAGTTGTGGTCTTAAGTTTACATACCCTGGCAGAATTCATGATTTCTTGTCCATTTTTCAGAGAATATGCATGATAACACAAAAACATTTCTTTCACGCATGGTTAGTGTTTGGCTGAAGCCATTTATTATCAATCAACTGTGTTTACTCTTTTTAACCACTTAAGGACTGGAAGTATTTCCCACATTAGGAACAGAGCACTTTTGCGATACGGCACTGCGTCGCTTTAACTGACAATTGCGCGGCCCTGCAACGTTGTACCCAAACAAAATTTGCGTACTTTTTTCCCACAAATAGAGTTTACTTTTGGTGGTATTTGATCACCTCTGCATCATTTCTGATCACCGCTATAAACAAAAAAAGAGCGACAGTTTTGCAAAAAAAAACAATATTTCTTACTTTTTGCTAAAATACATATCCAAAAAATATATATAAAAAAAACTAATTTATATTGGGCGATTTATATTATTTCTCATATTTTTGGTAAAAAAAAATTGCGATTGGCGTTTATTGATTGGTTTGCACAAAAGTTGCCGCGTTTACAAACCATGAGAATTCATTTCTGGCGTTTTTACAATTTTTTTTTCTTTTACTAGTAATGGTGGCGATCTGCGATTTTTATCGGGACTATGATATTGGGGCAGACATGTCGTACATTTTTTACACTTTTTTGGGACCAATGACATTTATACAGAGATCAGAAATTTAAATATCCACTGATAGTATAAATTTCATTGGCAGGGAAGGGGTTAACCTGCAGGGGGCAGTGAAGGGGTTAACTGTGTTCCCTGTGTGTGTTCTAACTGTATGGGGGCTGGGCTGCTAGGGGCACCAGAGATCTAACTGATCCCAAGTACAGGGATCAGTAGATCTCTGACATGCCACCTGTCAGAACAGGGAACCGCCGTGTTTACATCGGCGATTCCCCGTTCTGGCTCTGTCACAGGCGATCGCGGGTTGCCGGCAGACATTGAGTCTGCCCGACCCGCGGCCCCACTCAGGGAGCGTGCGTTGCCAGCCACACGTGCTCATCCCCTAGCGTCGTGCCTGCGAGCGACGACTATAAGCAGCTATTCGTGGGACAGAGCCACACCGTCACCACATATAGTCATTACGTGGTCAGGAAGAGGTTAAATCATAATGACAACAGAAATTACCCAAATGACCCTGATCAAAAGTTTACATACCCTGGTGATTTTGGCCTGATATCATGCACACAAGCTGGCACAAAGGGGTTTGAATGGCTATTAAAGAAACCATCCTCGCCTGTGATCTGTTTGCTTGTAATTAGTGTGTGTGTGTGTGTGTGTGTGTGTGTGTGTGTGTGTGTGTGAGTGTGTGTGTATAAAAGGTCAGTGAGTTTCTGGGCTCCTGACAGACCCTTGTATCTTTCATCCAGTGCTGCACTGATGTTTCTGGATTCTGAGTCATGGGGAAAGCAAAAGAATTGTCAAAGTGTCTGCGGGAAAAGGTGGTTGAACTGTATAGAACAGGAAAGGAATATAAAACGATATCCAAGAAATTGAAAATGCCAATCAGCAGTGTTCAAACTCTAATCAATAAGTGAAAAATCAGTGGTTCTGCCAGGAAAAACCCACAAATAACTTCAGGTGAAAAACAGGACTCTGAAAACATGTGGTGTGGTGGTTCAAAAAACACAATAAGGAGGCACTTGAAGAAAGATGGGCTGCATGATCGAGTCGCCAGAAAAAAGGCATTACTATGCAAATGCCACAAAGTATCCCGCTTACAATACGCCAAACAGCACAGAGACAAGCCTCAAACCTGGCACAGCATCATTTGGAGTAAGGAGACCAAAATTGAGCTTTTTGGCCACAACCATAAACACTACATTTGGAGAGGAGTCAACAAGGCCTATGATGAAAGGTACACCATTCCTACTGTGAAACACGGAGGCGGATCACTGATGTTTTGGGGATGTGCGAACTACAATGGCACAGGAAATTTGGTCAAAATTAATGTCAAGATGAATGCAGTATGTTATCAAAAACATTTGCATTCATCAGCCAGGAAGCTGCGCATGGGACGTACTTGGACATTCCAACATGACAATGATCCAAAACACAAGGCCAAGTCGACCTGTCATTGGCTACAGCAGAATAAAGTGAAGGTTCTGGAGTGGCCATCTCAGTCTCCTGACCTTCGTATCATTGAGCCATTCTGGGGAGATCTCAAACGTTCAGTTCATGCAAGACAGCCCAAGAATTTCCAGGAACTGGAGGCTTTTTGCCAAGAGGAATGGGCAGCTTTACCATCTGAGAAGATAAAGAGCCTCAAACACAAATACCACAAAAGACTTCAAGCTGTCATTGATGTTAAAGGGGGCAATACACGGTATTAAGAACTGGGGTATGTAAACTTCTGATCAGGGTCATTTGGGTAGTTTCTGTTGTCATTATGATTTAAAAAGAGTAAACACAGTTGATTGATAATAAATGGCTTCAGCCAAACACTAACCATGAGTGAAATAAATGTTTTTGTGTTATCATTATCATATATATACAGTGGCTCCACTAGGGTGCATGGGTTCCGCCCCCCTCTCTCATGTCACGGATAGATTCATTCATAGCATGAATCTATCTATAGCAGCCTGTGACCACCCCTCCCCCCATTCATGTAGCTGGCCCCTTTGTGGTGCTGGCCGCATGAATTACCGTGGCGGGGGGTGTCCATGAAGCATCTCATTAGAGCCGTAAGTGTGGCTTGTGGTGCAAAGCGTGCCGCCACAAGCCCTTAGAAAGACAAATGAACATTTGCCTTTCTAACAGATTACCAGTTTCCTGATTGGCGGAGAAGACAGGCGATCCTATTGGATGCCTATCTCGGAGGAGAAGGAGGATGTAGCTGGAGCACGGAGAGCACGCTCCCCGCTCGCCAGACTCTGCACACTCCAGCACGCTCCCCACTTGCCTGACTCTGCACACTGCCAGCCTGCTTATAGATGGAGTAAGTGCGGGATTTTGTCCTGACTTTGGGGGGGGGGGGTCTGTCAGTGCCGCGAGCCCCTATCTGGGGCTTTGTATACTCCTATCTGGGGCTCTGTATACTCCTATCTGGGGCTGTACACCCCTATCTGGTGACTGTATACCCTATCTGGGGCTCTGTATACTCCTATCTGGGGCTCTGTATACTCCTATCTGGGGCTCTGTATACCCCTATCTGGTGACTGTATACCCTATCTGGGGCTCTGTATACTGCTATCTGGGGCACTGTATACTCCTATCTGGTGACTGTATACCCTATCTGGTGGCTCTGTGTACTCTATCTGGGGCTCTGTATACCCCTATCTGGTGGCTCTGTATACTCCTATCTGGTGCTCTGTATACTGTTATCTGGTGCTCTGTATACCCCTATCTGGTGGCTCTGTATACCCTATATGGGGCTCTGTATACCCCTATCTGGTGGCTCTGTATACTGCCATCTGGTGCTCTGTATACTGCTATCTGGTGGCTCTGTATACTGCTATCTGGTGCTCTGTATACTCATATCTGGTGGCTCTGTATACCCCTATCTGGTGGCTCTGTATACTCCTATCTGGTGGCTATGTATACCCCTATCGGGTGGCTCTGTATACCCTATCTGGCGGCTCTGTATACTCATATCTGGGGCTCTGTATACTGCTATCTGGGGCTCTGTATACTGCTATCTGGTGCTCTGTATACTCCTATTTGGGGCTTTATATACTGATATCTGGTGCTCTGTATACTCCTATATGGGGCTCTGTATACCCTATCTGGGGCTCTGTATACTGCTATCTGGTGCTCTGTATACTCCTATTTGGGGCTTTATATACTGCTATCTGGTGCTCTGTATACTCCTATCTGGGGCTCTGTATGCCCTATCTGGGGCTCTGTGTACTGCTATCTGGGGCTCTGTATACTGCTATCTGGGGCTCTGTATACTCCTATCTGGGGCTCTGTACACCCCCATCTGGTGACTGTATACCCTATCTGGGGCTCTGTATACTCCTATCTGGGGCTCTGTATACTTCTATCTGGGGCTCTGTATACCCCTATCTGGTGACTGTATACCCTATCTGGGGCTCTGTATACTGCTATCTGGGGCTCTGTATACTCCTATCTGGTGACTGTATACCCTATCTGGTGGCTCTGTATACCCTATCTGGGGCTCTGTATACCCCTATCTGGTGGCTCTGTATACTCCTATCTGGTGCTCTGTATACTGTTATCTGGTGCTCTGTATACCCCTATCTGGTGGCTCAGTATACCCTATATGGGGCTCTGTATACCCCTATCTGGTGGCTCTGTATACTGCCATCTGGTGCTCTGTATACTGCTATCTGGTGGCTCTGTATACTGCTATCTGGTGGCTCTGTATACTGCTATCTGGTGCTCTGTATACTCATATCTGGTGGCTCTGTATACCCCTATCTGGTGGCTCTGTATACTCCTATCTGGTGGCTCTGTATACCCCTATCTGGCAGCTCTGTATACTCATATCTGGGGCTCTGTATACTGCTATCTGGGGCTCTGTATACTGCTATCTTGGGTCTGTATACTGCTATCTGGTGCTCTGTATACTCCTATTTGGGGCTTTATATACTGATATCTGGTGCTCTGTATACTCCTATATGGGGCTCTGTATACCCTATCTGGGGCTCTGTATACTGCTATCTGGTGCTCTGTATATTCCTATTTGGGGCTTTATATACTGCTATCTGGTGCTCTGTATACTCCTATATGGGGCTCTGTATACCCTATCTGGGGCTCTGTGTACTGCTATCTGGGGCTCTGTATACTGCTATCTGGGGCTCTGTACACCCCCATCTGGTGACTGTATACCCTATCTGGGGCTCTGTATACTCCTATCTGGGGCTCTGTATACTTCTATCTGGGGCTCTGTATACCCCTATCTGGTGACTGTATACCCTATCTGGGGCTCTGTATACTCCTATCTGGTGCTGTGTATACTGTTATCTGGTGCTCTGTATACCCCTATCTGGTGGCTCTGTATACCCTATATGGGGCTCTGTATACCCCTATCTGGTGGCTCTGTATACTGCCATCTGGTGCTCTGTATACTGCTATCTGGTGGCTCTGTATACTGCTATCTGGTGCTCTGTATACTCATATCTGGTGGCTCTGTGTACCCCTATCTGGTGGCTCTGTATACTCCTATCTGGTGGCTATGTATACCTCTATCTGGTGGCTCTGTATACCCTATCTGGCGGCTCTGTATACTCATATCTGGGGCTCTGTATACTGCTATCTGGTGCTCTGTATACTCCTATTTGGGGCTTTATATACTGCTATCTGGTGCTCTGTATACTCCTATCTGGGGCTCTGTATACCCTATCTGGGGCTCTGTATACTGCTATCTGGGGCTCTGTATACTCCTATCTAGGGCTCTGTATACTGCTATCTGGGGCTCTGTATACTGCTATCTGAGGCTCTGTATACCCCTATCTGGGGCTATGTATACTCCTATCTGGTGGCTCTGTGTACCCTATCTGGGGCTCTGTATACTGCTATCTGGGGCTCTGTATACTGCTATCTGGTGCTCTGTATACTCCTATTTGGGGCTTTATATACTGCTATCTGGTGCTCTGTATACTCCTATCTGGGGCTCTGTATACTCTATCTGGGGCTCTGTATACTGCTATCTGGGGCTCTGTATACTCCTATCTAGGGCTCTGTATACTGCTATCTGGGGCTCTGTATACTGCTATCTGAGGCTCTGTATACCCCTATCTGGGGCTATGTATACTCCTATCTGGTGGCTCTGTGTACCCTATCTGGGGCTCTGTATACTGCTATCTGGGGCTCTGTATACTGCTATCTGGTGCTCTGTATACTCCTATTTGGGGCTTTATATACTGCTATCTGGTGCTCTGTATACTCCTATCTGGGGCTCTGTATACTCTATCTGGGGCTCTGTATACTGCTATCTGGGGCTCTGTATACTCCTATCTAGGGCTCTGTATACTGCTATCTGGGGCTCTGTATACTTCTATCTGGGGCTCTATATACCCCTATCTGGTGACTGTATACCCTATCTGGGGCTCTGTATACTCCTATCTGGGGCTCTGTATACTCCTATCTGGGGCTCTGTATACTTCTATCTGGGGCTCTGTATACCCCTATCTGGTGACTGTATACCCTATCTGGGGCTCTGTATACTGCTATCTGGGGCTCTGTATACTCCTATCTGGTGCTGTGTATACTGTTATCTGGTGCTCTGTATACCCCTATCTGGTGGCTCTGTATACCCCTATCTGGTGACTGTATACCCTATCTGGGGCTCTGTATACTGCTATCTGGGGCTCTGTATACTCCTATCTGGTGCTGTGTATACTGCTATCTGGTGCTCAGTATACTCCTATCTGGGGCTCTGTATACCCTATCTGGGGCTCTGTATACTGCTATCTGGGGCTCTGTATACTGCTATCTGGTGCTCTGTATACTCCTATTTGGGGCTTTATATACTGCTATCTGGTGCTCTGTATACTCCTATCTGGGGCTCTGTATACTCCTATCTGGGGCTCTGTATACTCCTATCTGGGGCTATGTATACTCCTATCTGGTGGCTCTGTATACCCTATCTGGGGCTCTGTATACTCCTATCTGGGGCTCTGTATACTGCTATCTGGGGCTCTATATACTCCTTTCTGGGGCTCTGTATACTGCTATCTGGGGCTCTGTATACTCCTATCTGGTGGCTCTGTATACCTCTATCTGGTGGCTCTGTATACCCCTATTTGGTGACTCTGTATACCCCAATCTGGTGATGTGTATACCCTATCTGGTGACTCTGTATATCCCTATCTGTGATGCTGTATACCTTATCTGTGATGCTGTATACCCTATCTGGTGATGCTGGGCTGTATACTTCTGGGTGGAAACTATAAGGGGTGGGGCTTGTGAGAAGTCGGAGGGGTCAAAAAGGAA
The DNA here is from genome assembly GCA_018402905.1 of Glandirana rugosa. Lineage (NCBI taxonomy): Eukaryota > Metazoa > Chordata > Amphibia > Anura > Ranidae > Glandirana > Glandirana rugosa. The sequence continues at coordinate 312,712 of BLSH010291330.1, read as the reverse complement.
GGGTGGGTTCTGGCGCCCCCCCATCCTAAAATTTCACCAGCCTCCATTGTGTGTGTGTGTGTATATATATATATATATATATATATATAGTTGTGCTCATAAGTTTACATTCCCTGGCAGAATTTATGATTTCTTGGCCATTTTCCAGAGAAATGAATTAGAACACAAAAACATTTCTTTCACTCTTAGTGTTTGGCTGAAGCCATTTATTGTCAATCAACTGTGTTTACTCTTTTTAAATCATAATGACAACAGAAACTACCCAAATGACCCTGATCAAAAGTTTACATACCTTGGTGATTTTGGCCTGATAACATGCACACAAGTTGACACAAAGGGGTGTGAATGTCCATTAAAGGAAACCCTCCTCACCTGTGATCTGTTTGCTTGTAATAAGTGTGTGTGTGTATAAAAGGTCAATGAGTTTCAGGACTCCTGACAGACCCTTGCATCTTTCATCCAGTGCTGCACTGACGTTTCTGGATTCTGAGTCATGGGTAAAGCAAAAGAATTGTCAAAAGATCTGCGGGAAAAGGTAGTTGAACTGTATAAAGCAGGAAAGGGATATAAACAGATATCCAAGGAATTGAGAATGCCAAGCAGCAGTGTTCAAACTCTTAGTGGAAAATAAGGAGTTCTGTTGAAATCAAACCACGGTCAGGTAGACCAACTAAAATTTCAGCCACAACTGCCAGGAAAATTGGTCGGGATACAAAGAAAAACCCACAAATAACTTCAGGTGAAATACAGGACTCTCTGAAAACGTGGTGTGGCTGTTTTAAGATGCACAATAAGGAGGCACTTGAAGAAAGATGGGCTGATTGGTTGAGTCGCCAGAAGAAAGCCATTACTACGCAAATGCCACAAAGTATCCCGCTTACAATACACCAAACAGCACAGAGACAAGTCTCAAACCCTCTGACACAAAGTCATTTGAAGTTATGAAACCAAAATTGAGCTTCTTGGCCACAACCATAAGCTCTACACTTGGAGAGGAGTCAACAAGGCCTGTGAAACACGGTGGTGGATTGCTGATGTTTTGGGCTTGTGTGAGCTTACAAAGGCACAGGAAATTTTGTCAAAATTGATGGCAAGATGAATGCAGTCATCAAAAAATACTGGAGGAACATTTGCATTCATCTGCCAGGGGTTTCTGTTCTCATCATGATTTAAAAAGAGTAAACACAGTTGATTGATAATAAATGGCTTCAGGTAAACACTAACCATGCGTGAAAGAAATGTTTTTGTGTTATCATTCATATTCTCTGAAAAATGGCCAAGAAATCATAAATTCTGCCAGGGTATGTAAACTTATGAGCACAACTGTATATATATATATATATATATATATATATAAACATTATATACACGCACACACAGTGCTCAGCATAAATGAGTACACCCAAACAGATTTGTCAGAAAGCCTTTCCTTTCAGAATCAACATTTTCTATGGGACACTATACTACAAAATACTCCCACAAATGCAAACCATTGATTGAAACCAAGATGTTAATCTGCACACACAAAAAAGTATTTCTCCTAAAAAATTCATGCAAGACCATGTTGCAAAAATGAATACACCCCAATGATAGTCTTAAGGCCCGTGCACAAGATACAAAATTCGAACGGAAATTTTTGTTCAACGGCCTTTCGTCCAAAATTCTTACTGTTAGTATGCTCCTTTCGACAGCCGCTTTTGTGCAGATTAGTACAATTATTTTGTATGGCAGCTCAACGTCCGATTTTCGGATGGTCAGTACAAAAATTGTCACACAAAAGTTGTAAATACAAACACACATGATTGGAATCAAGGAATGACCTGGAAGAGTTTTGGTCGTGTAAACTGGCAATCGTAATCCAGAATTAACATTCGTAAGGTGGCAATTGAAATTTTTAATGTGATTATAATGAAGCGGCTTTGCTGGTGATATTAATGTCTTTTTTCCAAACATACTTAAAAAGGCATTTGTTCTGTAGTGATCTAAATAATATTCCCATTATGCTTGTTGTGCGATTGTTATTTGAAGTTACCACAACACCATTATCCATGATTTTTTTATATCAAAAATACAACTATGTTGGTGTCCCTTGTTAATTTAGTATTTTTTGGGTTTATTGTAACTGCCTACTCAAAATATGTAATTTTTAAATAAAAAACATAGGCAAGTATTCTTCTTCACACTTTTATTTTTTGTGAAGAAAAATGCACAGAATATAAATTAAATTAGAGATGCTATCTGCCATCAAAATGTATATAACTGAAACAAAAAGTGCATTACATGCAGACAATGAGCAACTAAAATATAAGAAAAGAAAACATTACCAAAAAATTACACAAATTAATAGAAATTATAAATGAGGGCAGTGGTGATAATCACCAGATCATGGTGGTTGCTGTTGGTCATGTAGCTGATATTGCCACTGAGCGGCATGCTGCTTTGGTGGGTGTGGTGGCTGTGGAGGAGGAGGCACACAATCTGAAATGTGTGTGTTATTCGTAATTTGGCCTCCCCCCCTGGAGGATCAGTTCCTCACACCTGCTCCTTTGGTCCACAGCCACGAGGCACAATTTATTGGCCGTCAGAGATCCAAATGATTCAGCGTCATCGGGACCTCTCTGGAGGGCAGTTGAGGCATGGGTCAGAAATGATGCAGCAGCATCCTCCAGGTTTTTTGTTTTTCTGGCTATTTTGGCAGCAGGAGGTAGTGGGGGTATCTGGGACTCCGACTGCGTGCCCCCAGATGGCTCCTCTACAGTGACACTTTCCTGTGTATGAAAACGTGACATTATTAGAGTTTTTTATTTTTAGTTTTTTTTTTAGTTTTTTTTACAGACAATATGTTCAACAATGCTATACCTGTGTCAAGATGGGCTCCTCCACATCTTCCTCTTGTGCTTCAGGAGCTCAGCCCTCAGCAGAGGCGGAAGACAGGGTTGACAGATGGCACAAGGAGAGGCGCCTAAGTGTAATAGTAAAAACAATTTATTATGGCCCAAAGCTAATAAACACCCACAAGATGTGGAAGTAGATAAGGCATATGCAGTATATGGTTCCAGTAGGTGAAGGACCTCTCAATCCATCCCAGTGTAGTGGAGCTGTTAGGCTGAATGACGCTAGTTGTCACACTCACAAGCCGTTCCGAGCTCAGAATGAGGCTTCATATGCAGCGCTGTCCAGGCACGGGAGGATGACGCCCTAACTGTGTGACGCGTTTCGTGGGTGTGATGGCTATGATGACATGATAGCCGTGCCCCTTCTTCAGGCTAGGATGCTACTGGAGTGACTGAGCAAGATACTTATACTTTAAGGGACGGGAATTGGACAACGTGGAATGATTAATTAGTACCAGGGGGTGATAGAAGAAAGCCTAGAGTACAATCTATGAATGTGCACACCGTTCGTATGCTAAAAACTAATGTATAAATCAAAACAATAGGTAAAAACAGCGCAAACGAAAGACAATCAAATACATGGATGTGAATACATTGCAAAGGTTAAAAGGAACATTCTAGTTAAAAAATTACATGGTAAAAAAAGGGAGCATCAACAATGCTATCAAAGGGGCTGGGAGAACGAAAGGGGGGAAGGGGGAGACTATGACATAATTAACAATGGATGGATGTAAATGTGATATTGTAACGGGGAAGAACAATCGATCCCGGGCCGTTATTTAAAGGGGACCGAAAAGGTGAGAATATGACTATTCGAAGCAGGTCCTAAAGTGACGAAAAGTTATAATAGTATATATATATATGTATATGACCTTGTGGGGGGGGGGGGAACAGGAGGAAAAAACAATGAAACAACCAATTTGGAGATCAGTCTAAAAAGACAAGACAAATTCATGTAAATGATGAGATTAAAAGAGGATGTCAGGGATCCAGACATGCGCACGGATTCAAATGAAGGTTCCCACGACCGTTCGGAAGTGCGCACATATACGCATGCGCAGGGATGTTGTCAGGACACCAAGAGCAGGAGGACTCTAAGACCCAGAATCCGACAAAGAAGGAGGACACAAAGACCCAGCATCTCTGTCAGCACAAAACATGGGCCTTTAAAAGGAAGTCAGACTTTTTCTGAAGTGCTGTTTGATCTGCAGCTAGTCCGTTCCTGATACCTGTTATCTGTTATCTGCTACCTGATCAACTACCTGCTCAACCCAGCTTGCCTAGACCATTCTACCTTCTCCAATCCTGACCCCGCTTGTTTGACGTTGCTTCTTCTGCCAGCCTGAAACCTGTTGCTGAACCCGGCCTGTTCTCTGACAATCCCTTGTCTACCGATTCTGCCTGCTTGCTGATCCGTGCTCGACCCGGCTTGTCTCATGCCTCTTCTGCCTACCTGTATCCAGCTACTGTGATTGCTGATCTGCTGCTGCTGTTCCAGCTGTCCGCTGTCCAGTGTTCCAGCCTGCCTGCATCCAGCTACTGTGATTGCTGATCATCTGCTGTTGTTCCTATTCCAGCCCATCTGCTATCCAGTGTTCCAGGCTCTGCTTCCAGCATCCAGTCTACAGCTGCTGACAAGAGGCATTCCTACCTCGCTGTGCTCATGAGACCACTGTCCCCACTCCAGTGGGCTCTGAGCCAGGGCTGTATGAGAGGTCTCCTTCTACAAGAGACAGGCTCAACTATCAGGTACATGGTCCTCATTACAGAGGAAATATGGATAATGTAAAAATGAACAGATCTATAAAAAATAAAAAATATCAAATATCATGAAGATAATAAACTGTAAAAATGAGAAGTAAGACTATATATATAGTAAATGTAATGTTGTATCATTATAACTGGCCCATTTCCCTAGGAGATCAGAAGGAATAGGATCTATGACCAGACAGAAGGCAAAGTTGATCAGGGGAACCAGATGAAAGAACGTGGTTATAATATTGTGGCTACCTCTATGCATTCATTCATGCCACCAGGCAGGGGAGGGCTGGCAGCCTTAGGCCTGGGGGCAAGTCTAGTCAAGTGGCCCATTGAACCATCAAATCAGCTCACCATCCATGCCCACTTGGTTTTAGAACAGATATTGATGTTATGAAGCAAGACAAATATGATACAATGTGGTAGCATAATTTAATGTTAATAGCAACAAAGGAGGTTTAACAAAAATAATGCAGCTTATCAGTGCCCACCAATGCAGCCTCATCAGTGCCCATCAATGCAGCCTCACCAGTGCCTATCAAATGCAACCTGATCAGTGCCCATCAATGCAGGCTCGCCAGTGCCCATCAGCACACCCTGATCAGTGCCCATCAATGCAGCCTCACCAGTGCCCATCCAATGCAGCCTGCAATGCAGAGAGAGGAGAGCCGCCGGATTACTCAAAGCGGGGATCTCCGCTTACCTGGCACGGCCGCTGTTATATGAAGTCCTGCCTCCTGGACCGGCTCCTATGATGGACAACACCAGTGTGCTGTCTATTATAGAAGCTGGTCCAGGAGGTAGGACTCAGTAAGCGGGAGATCCCCGCTCTGTGTAATCAGGGAGCCCAATGGGCCCAGAGGGATCCATGGTAGGCCAGCCTTGGGCGCCCCCCTTTGCTTGCAGTTAGTTGGAGGCTGCGCCCCTGGACCCTGCTTCTTTCCTCCACAAGTAGAAAAAAGTGTGAGCGGGCAGCGGCCGTCGGCCATTTTGAATGTAAGTTAGGGTGGCCTGGGGGGCAATTGCCACTCTGCCCCCGGCCCAGCCCTCCCCTGCCACCAGGCGAGAGGGCATCTAGAGTGTAGATCCAGAAGGTCTCACGGCATTGTTGGGTATTTGTTCTGTATCCCAGACCTTTAGGCCTGCCGTAGATTTTTTATGTACCTCTAAAAAGCGTCTGGGCACGTTGTGGTGGAGGCCGTTTCTTCACTGCGCATGTGCCGAAAATAGGATTTTTTGACTTACCGTAAAATCCTTTTCTCTGAGTTCATTGACAGACGCAGCCTCTTATTCATGACACGTGGGTTTATGCACCTTTTGCCAGGAGTAGACTAGGCAGAACAAAAGTTCAGAAAAGCAAGGCTGGTCCCTCCCAGGGGGCCATCCTCACTCAGTGTATAACTCCTCCGCCCTGCAAAGCACACCAGTCCGTGACAAGCAGTACAAACTCAACCACAGAGGGGTGGGTGCTGCGTCTGTCAATGAACTCAGAGAAAAGGATTTTACGGTTAGTCAAAAAATCCTATTTTCTCTTACGTTCATTGACAGGCGCAGCCTCTTATTCATGACACGTGGGGACGTCCCAAAGCGGTGTCAACAAAGAGGGGTGGGTAAACAACAACTGTACCCAACAGAATTTTCCGGGAGGTGCCAGTCGTGCCTACACTGCCGCCTGCAAGACTTTGAGGCCAAAAGCAGCATCTGCAGATGCTGGCACATCAACTTTGTAAAACTTAACAAACGTGTGCACCGAGGCCCAAGTAGCCGCCTTGCACACCTGAGACACCGACGCTTGGTGTCAAAAGGCCCAGGAAGTGCTAATCGCCCTGGTGGAATGAGCCGTGACCGGGAAAGGGGGCTCTTGCCCCCGAACAGCATACGCATGGGTCACAGTCTGTCTGATCCAACGGGATACAGTAGCGGACGAGGCTGCCAATCCTTTGCGCGGTCCTTCCGTCAGCACAAAAAGCGCACCCGACCTCCGAAAAGGAGCCGTAGCTGACATCTCCTTAGGATGTGACAGGCGTGGGCACAAGGAAGGGAGGACAATGTCCTCATTAATGTGAAAAGAGGAAACCACCTTCAGTAGAAGCGAAGGTGAAGAGCGCAGCACCGCTTTATCCTTATGTAGGACCAAGTAGGGAGACCTAAACGACAAAGCTGCCAATTCAGACACCCGCCTAGCGGATGCAATGGCAACCAAAAAGGCCACTTTTCGTGACAGGAGATGTAAGGGGATATCCCTGATCCGTTAATAAGGCGGCTTCTGTAGTACAGAAAGCACCAAGTTCAAATCCCATGGTGCCAAAGGCGACCATACCTGAGGAGCCACATGCCGTACACCCTGTACAAATGTACGAATCAAAGAATGCGTCGCTAATGGACGCTGAAACAGAATCACCAGAGCAGAAATCTGACCTTTGAGTGTACTCAACGTCAATTTGTGATCCAGGCCTTGCTGGAGAATAGCCAGCACCCGAGTCACGAGAAAGAATGGGGGTTCCAATGCCCCGCCTCGTACCAGGCAATATAAGCCTTCCAGGTGCGATGATAAATCTTGCGCGAAGTGCACCTGGGCGCCTTAAGCATGGTGGGGATCACTGACTCAGAGACCCCCCTATCCCTCAGCACCTGGGACTCAATAGCCAAGCCGTCAAAGCCAGCGAGGGAAAAGCAGGGTGCAGTATGAGTCCCTGCGACAGCAGATCTTCGCGAAGCGGAAGCCGCCAGGGAACGTCTGTTACTATCCGCACCACGTCGGCGTACCAAGGACGCCTAGGCCAATTCGGAGCCACCAAGATTGTTGGGATTCCCTCCACTTCTATCCTGCGCAACAGCCACGGTAGAAGTTTGATAGGGGGAAAGGCATACAGAAGCCGGTACCGAGACCATGGGGCCACCAGGGCATCCGTGGCCACCGCCAGCGGATCCCTTGTCCTGCACACGAAGGTCTGCACCTTGTGATTGAATCTGGACGCCAGTAGGTCCACATCTGGTGCGCCCCACTTTCGGCAAATCTGGCGGAACACCTCTGGGTGCAGGGACCATTCTCCCTTGTCCAGTGTCTGGCGACTGAGAAAGTCCGCCTGCCAATTTTCTACACCCGGAATGTAGATGGTGGAGATTGCTGGTACGTGAAGTTCTGCCCACCTCAGAATGTGGGCCGCTTCCTTGTGGGAGCTTCTTGTCCCGCCTTGATGGTTCACGTACGCCACCGCCGTGGCGTTGTCCGACTGAACCCGAACCAGGAGGCCGCGCAGCCTCCGCAACCAGTGGGAGAGGCAACGTCTGATCGCTCGTAGCTCCAACACATTGATCGGAAGGTGAGATTCCTGCGCCGACCAACGGCCCTGGGCAGATAATTGCCCCAGGACTCCCCCCCAGCCCGATAGGCTGGCGTCCGTCATGACTATTGACCATTCCAGGGGAAGAAACGACTTCCCCAAGGTCAGCGCCGAGGCCCAAAGCCACAAGGTCAACGACCCCCTGGTCTGATGATCCAACCGGATCAGCCGATCCAGGGACAAGGGAGACTTGTCCCACTGCAGCAGGATCGCCCGCTGCAGGAGCCGGGTGTGACTCTGGGTGTACGGAATCGCCTCAAAGGCCAAGACCATGAGCCCCAACACCCACATGCAGAAGCGTAAGGAGGACCACCGTTGTGACAGCAGAGTTCGCATCGCTGCTTGCAGCGTCAGCAACTTGGCCGGAGGTAGGAATACCTTCGCCTGCTCTGTGTCCAATATCAGCCCCAGATATTCTAGGCGACAGGACGGGGTCAGTGCCGACTTCTGTAGGTTGATCAACCAGCCGAAGTCCAGCAGGGAGGTCAGGGTGATAGCAACATTGTCCTCCAGAGCTGGGGCCAACTCCGCTCGCAGGAGCAGATCGTCTAAGTATGCTACCACAGCAATGACTCTCTGTCTCAGCAGAGCCAGCACCGGAGCCAACAGTTTGATGAAGACCCATGGGGCAGAGGCCAGACCGAAGGGGAGTGCCACAAACTGGTAATGGAGATCCCCTACCGCAAAGTGCAGGAAGCGCTGATGCCGCACAAAAATGGGAACGTGAAGATATGCATCCCTGATGTCCAGGGATGCCAGAAAGTCCCCCTGGTGTAGGGCGGCCACGACCGAGCGGACTGACTCCATCCTGAATTTTCGCTCCCTCACAAAGTGATTGAGCGCCTTCAGGTCCAGAACCGGTCTGACTCCATCCTTCTTCGGCACCACAAAGAGGTTTGAGTAGAACCCGCGGAACCTTTCCTCAGGGGGGGTCTGGCACAATTACCCCCTGCTCGGACAGTGTCTGGACGGCTCCTAGCAGAGCCTGCCGACGCCCCGAAGACCCAAATTTGATGGAAAGAACCTGTCCGGGGGCAGAGTACGAAACTCTATCTTGTACCCGGAGGACACCACCTCTCGCACCCACCGGTCGGAGATGTGAGCGGTCCACAAACCCCAGAAGCCAGCCGCCCACCCCGAGAGTCGGGCGGGGGTAACCCATCATGCGAAGGAGGACTTTTCCTCTGTCTTCTCTGACTTGCGCTGCCAGGGCCGCTTACTGGTCCCCGTGGTAGCCTTGCCGGGACGGGAGCCCTTGCCGGCAGAACTGGGCGCACGAAAAAAATGCTTCTGGCCAGAGGATGCAGGTCCCTGTTTCCGGCGATGTTCCCGTCGCCTGGTTTCTGGGAGGAAGGTATTCTCCCCCCCCCCCCGTGAAATCCTTAAAGATTTTATCCAACTGAGCCCCAAACAGCCGACCGCCCTGAAAAGGCAGGTCAGTGAGGCCCTTCTTAGACGCGTGGTCACCCGACCAGCACCGCAGCCACAGCAGCCGCCTAATAATGACCGCAAAAATGGACATCTTAGACATCATAGGGACTAAGTCCAGCGCTGCGTCACACAGGTAATGAAGACCCTGCACCAGCTGGTCCGCCCGCTGCACCGAATCTGATGAATACCCGAAGTCCCACAGATCCCTGTGCAGCTCCGTCGCCTGTTCAGTGAGCGACTGTGCCACCATGGCCGACGCCAGTGCCGGCCTCATGGCTGCCCCCGCCAGCAAGAACAAAGCCTTGGACACTACTTCCGTCCGCCTATCGGCCGGATCCTTAAAGGATGGCGACCCTTCCATGGGAATGGTAGTCGCCTTGTTCAGGCGGGCCACTGGCGGATCCACCGCGGGGGACGCCCATTTCTGTATCAGGCTGTCCTCAAAGGGATAGCGCACAGAAAAATGTTTTGGTAGGTTAAAGGAATTTTGCGGACGCTGCCATTCCTTATAGACAAAACTGGTCGAAATACTGGACATAAGGGAACACCTTAGGAGCCCGGGCTGGCTTACGGGACCCAAAGACGTACGCTGTCTCTTGTGGCTCCCCAGCCTGGCCCAGCCGCAGCGAATCACGGACAGTTGCGACCAGGGCGACGCAGCTTGGGCCTCAGCGGACCCCTCCGGCGAAGAAACTTCTGATTCAGTTGCCATTGCGCCACCTCCGGGACACTTGAGAGGCCTACCGGCCATAACACCCCCACAATACACACCCACACACTGCCCCCCAGAACGACCGGGAAACACCCAGGAGGGACCCACACCACCGCCACTAGCACCCCAGGGGGAAGCCAGCAATACTTGCTGTTACTCGTTCCAGGCCTCCTGCTACTGGTGTGCTGCCGCCACAGGTGTCAAGGAGGCTGCTGCTGCCGCCGACTCGTGCACCACCGATCAGGAAGAGAGGAAATCGGTGTCAAAAGCACACATTTTTCCCATCCAGGAGACCAACCAAAAATGGCCGCCGAGCGGTCACAAGAGGCCAAACCAACTGCAAAATGGCCACGGCTACGACAAAATGGCAGCCAGCCGCGACTACAGCAGAATGGCAGCCGCCTCCGAAAAAATGGCGGCGATCGCAGCATGGCAGCACACAGCAGGGGGCGGGCGGGGGGAGGGTAGGAGAGGGGACACCCATGCCACCTATACCCCACACCAGGATGGGACCGCTAACCTCCCCCCCACTGCACCCCGAGGGGGGAGGGGGGAATGACTCACCCTTCCCGATGGGCGTAGCGGGTAGCCACCCATTGCAGACCTTCCTCCCCCCAGGCGGGGAGGGATGCTGCAGGCCATGCAACCCCTGGAAGCGAGCTGCGGCCCGGTCACTGGGTACGCAGGTGGGATGTTTAACCCACCGCCCCCGCCCCCCCCGCACGGAACGGGGGACTAAGAACAGTGATATGGCTTCTCCCGGCTAATTTATACTTTTCACACACAGTTTGAAGATGATTGTAGAACAGTGATATGGCTCCTCCCGGCTAATTAAGACTTTTCTCACACAGTTTGAAGATGGCCCACATCAACCTCCATTTTTGATTTTTTTATGTGCTTTTTTTTTTTTTTATTATTTTAAATTATTTCCCTATCCCCATTTCTTTGTAGGGCACTTGTCCGACCCTTACCCCTATTTTCCTTCCTTTTGCAGACCTCTAGGACTTTCCAGGACTTTTTTACAGCAATTTTCAAAACTTTTATTAAAGTACCAGAACCCCAGACCCGGACTTTTTTTGAAAAGTCCGGGTTCGAGTCCGGGTCCCGGACACCTAAAAGTTCGGTACGGACCCGAACGTTAGAGTTTGGGTTCGCTCAACTCTACTCATCAGTCGTAATACTGTAGCAAAAGTGATACAAAATTTAACAAAGATGGAAGTGCAACCATCTCCCAGATTATGTCCAGGCCGTCCACAGAAATTAACACCTCAACAGGAGCATCTTCTGATGAACAGGGTTGAAGAAAATCACCATGCAAGTTCACTGCAGTTGGCTAAGGAAGTAGAAAGCAAAACTGGTGTGATAATTTCCTGTGACACAATTCAACGTACACTGCAGAGGAATGGCATGCATGGGTGTCCTCCACGAAGGAAACCTCTCCTAAAGCTATGCACAAAAAAAACCCCTAGAGTTTTCCAGGGCCCATGCTGAAAAAGAAGACACTAGACATAGTGATGAGACCAAGATAAAATGCTTTTGAAAATGATGGCTTAAAAACTGTATAGCGTCTCAAAGGTGAGGAGTACAAAGAAAAATGCATGGTGCCTACAGTGAAACATGGTGGTGGCAGTGTCCTTCTGTGGGGCTGCAGGAGTACTGCTGGTGTCGGGGACCTGCATTTCATTGATGGTATCATGAATTCACAGATGTACTGCTCTATATTGAAAGAGAAGATGCTACCATCACGCCATGGCCCTTGGTCGTTGTGCACTTTTCCAACATGACAATGATCCAAAACACACATCTAAGCCACTGTTACATTTCTGAAAAACAGGGTGAAAGTGATTCAGTGGCCAAGTGCTGTATTCCCCCTGATCTGAAACCAAACACTTATGGGGAATTCTGAAGATACAAGTTGAGCATCACTCTCCATCCAGCATCCAGGCTCTAAAATAGGTCATTCTTGAGGAATGGAAAAAGATAGATGTTGCAATAATGTCACCAAGTTGTTCATTCCATGCCTAGTACTGGTGCTGGTACTAGCTGTACTGGTACTAGCTGTAGTAGTTTTTGTTGTGGGGTGTATTCATTTTTTTCATCAACTAATTTGAGTAAAACTGAAGATTTCGTAATCCAAGTTATATTATTAACCTTACTTTCATGTAATGAGCTAAACAAATGTTCTATAAAACTCAGTTTTGTCAAAAATTTGGAAATTGTTCTTGCGATCGTTGAGATATTGGATTAAAATCTTCCTTTTCAGAAGGGGTGTACTAATTTATGCGGAACACTGCACATATACAGTGGGTAAAATAAGTATTGTACACGTCATCATTTTTCTAGTGAAATATATTTCTAAAGGTGCTATTGACATGAAATTTTCACCACATCAGTAACAATCCATGCAATCCATACAAAGAAACTAAAACAAGTACATTCAGAAATTAAGTTATGTGTAATAAAACAGAATGACACATGGAAAAAGTATTGAGCACGCTAACTGAAATGTATTTAATACTTCGTACAAAATCGTTGGTAAGGACAGCTTCTAGATGCCTCCCGTGTGGAGAAACTAGTTGCATGCATTGCTCTGGTATGATTTTGACCGATTTGGACAGTCTTCAAATCTTGAAGGTTCTATGGGCCTCTTCTATGAACTCGGATCTTTAGTTCTTTCCATAGACTATTAGATTCAAATCAGGTGATTGGCTGGGCCATTCTAGCAGCTTTAATTTTCTCTTTCTTTGAAACCAATTGAGAGTTTCCTTGGCTTTGTATTTGGGATTATTGTCTTGCTGAAATGTCCACCCTTGTTTCAACTTCATTATCCTGGTAGATGGCAGCAGATTTTTTATCAAGAGTCTTAGTACATTTTTCCATTTACCCCTCCTTCAATGATATGAAGTTTACCAGTACCGTATGCTGAAAAACAGCCCCACACCATAATGTTCCCACCTCCACTGTTGGTAAGGTGTTTTTGGGGTGATGTGCAGTGCTATATGGCCTCCAAAATATGGTGTATTTTATGGCATCCAAAGAGTTCAATTTTGGTCTCATCTGACCAGACTATATTCTCCCAGTAAATCACAGGCTTGTCTAAATGGTGTGCAACAAACGTTAAACTAGCTTCAAAATGCTTTTTCTTCAGCAATGGAGTCTTGCGTGGTGAGGGTGCATACAGGCCATTGCGGTTGAGAAGCTCTCCACAACTGGTCCTTAGATCTTGGACAACTCTTCTGATAATTCTTTCCACTCCTGGATTATGGCCCCAACAGTGCTCACTGGAACATTCAGAAGTTTAGAAATCCTTCTGCAACCAATGCCATCAGTATGTTTTGCAACAATAAGGTTGTGAAGGTCTTGAGAGAGTGCGCTTTGCTTTTACCCATCATGAGAGGTTTCTTGCGCAACACCTTGGTAATGAGACACCTTTTTATAGGCCATCAGTTGAGACTGAAATAGCTGATATTAATTTGCGCTGACAAGGGACAGGGTTGCCTTCTAATTACTGATAGATTTCAGGTGGTGTCTTGGCTTTCAATACCTTTTTCATCTCCCTTTCTTCATGTGTGCAATACTTTTTCCCTGTATCATCCCATTTTATTACACATAACTTAATTTCTTTTGGTGTCTTTGTATGTATGGATTGCTTGGGTCGACATGTGGTGAAAATCTCATGTCAATGGCACCTTTAGAAACATAATTACCTAGAAAAATGGTGACGTGTTCAATACTAATTTTACCCGTACTGTGTGGGTAAGTCATATATACAGTATCTCACAAAAGTGAGTACACCCCTTACATTTTTGTAAATATTTTATTCTATCTTTTCATGTGACAACACTGAAGAAATTACACTTTGCTACAATGTAAAAGTGGTGAGTGTACAGCTTGTATAAGTGTAAATTTGCTGTCCCCCTCAAAATAACAACACAGCCATTAATGTCTAAACTGCTGGCAACAAAAAGGGAGTACACCCTAAGTGAAAATGTCCAAATTGGGCTCCAAAAAACTGTCAATATTTTGTGTGGCCACCATTATTTTCCAGCACTCCATTAGCTTCTTTAGCAAGGCAGTGGTCATCTTGGAGGTGTGTTTGGGGCGTTATTTTGGAATACTGCCCTGCGGCTCAGTCTCCAAAGGGAGGGGATCATGCTCTGCTTCAGTATATCACAGTACATGTTGGCATTCATGGTTCCCTCAATGAACTGTAGCTACCCAGTGCCGGCAGCACTCCTGCCGTCCCAGACCAGGACACTCCCACCACCATGCTTGACTGTAGGCAAGACACACTTATATTTATACTCCTCACTGGTTGCCACCACACATGCTTGACACCATCTGAACCAAATAAGTTTATCTTGGTCTCATCAGACCACAGGACATGGTTCCAGTAATTCACGTCCTTAATCTGCTTGTCTTCAGCAAATTGTTTTCGGGCTTTCTTCTGCATCATCTTTAAAAGGCTTCCTTCTGGGAAAACAGACATGCAGACCAATTTGATGCAGTGTGCAGCGTATGGTCTGAGCACTGACAGGGTGACCCCCACCCTTTAAACCTCTGCAGCAATGCTGGCAGCACTCCTACGTCTTTATCCCAAAGACAACCTTTGGATATGACGCTGAGCATGTGCACTCACCTTCTTTGGTCAACCATGGCGAAGCCTGTTCTGAGTGGAATCTGTCCTGTTAAACCACTGTATGGTCTTGGTCACCACGCTGCTGCTCAGTTTCAGGGTCTTGGCAATCTTCTTATAGCCTAAGCCATCTTTATGTAGAGCAACAATTCATTTTTTTCAGATCTTCATAGAGGTCTTTGCCATGAGGTGCCATGTTTAACTTCCAGTGACCAGTAAGAGAGTGAGAGCGATAACACCAAATTTAACACACCTGAGGCCTTGTAACACTAACAAGTCACATGACACCAGGGAAGGAAAATGGCTGATTGGGCCCAATTCAGACATTTTCACTTAGGGTGTACTCACTTTTGTTGCCAGCGGTTTAGACATTAATGGCTGTGTGTTGAGTTATTTTGAAGGGACAGCAAATTTACGGTTTAACAACCTGTACACTAGCAAAGTGTCATTACTTCAGTGTTGTCACAAATCTATAATACAAGATTTACAAAAATATGAGGGGTGTACTCACTTTTGTGAGATACTGTATATGTATGTATGTTCACTTACAGGTCTCCTTTCCCACTCCCACCCTGACACTGGACAATAAATAGCAGCAGGCAAATGATTATCTGTCACTCTGCACTCTCCTGCCAACTGCATAACTAATAGGCTTATTGTGCTGCTTCTCTTTCCTTTTTTCTGAGCTCTGTTGCCTAGGGACTACAAGAGGCATATACCAAGTCAAATTAAGATACGTTCACTGTTTGCACTTAGATAAAAACCTGCAAGGATTTGTTATGAATTACAGAGCTGCAAAAATGTGTTTCTTTTCAATCTACCTGTGTTCAGCTTTCATGAAAGTGTGTAAATCAACGTTTGCTGATAATAAGAAACAAATAATCACATTAACAGCTGGCAATAAAAAAAATGGACGTTCATTTTATTTAGAATATGACCTTGCATCACCACTATGGGAAATTATGGAATTTCACATCTACATCCAGCTTGTGTGAGAAATTTATTCTTGTAGCTTTACATAAAATATGTAGCCACACAACAGGAGAAAATCAATGTAAATAAACAGTGACCTCTTATTCAATGTCTTTGTTTGTGTTTTTTATGCTTCTTCTTTTTCTTTGAGCTTTTTTTGCTCTTCTCTGCGTGTCGTTTTTTCTTTTTGGCAGGCTCAGAGTCGCTATCAGAGCTGGAAGTAGATGAGCTCTCAGATTCTGAGGAGGTTCCCCTGTCCCTGCTGTGCTTCTTTCTCTTCTTTTCCTGCTGTGAAACAAAAACAGAGGGATAGTTCATATGTCAAATACATCACACAGAGTCAGATGTTTCTGTGAACCAAAGTAAAAGCAATACAAAAAAAGTCTTCAAAGTGCACACCAGGACAATTACATACATGCAAATCCTCAATCCCAGACAGGTGCTGGAAATGTGAAAAGGAGGTAGAATACGTATTCATGACAGTAACCTGATGACCCCTATACAGGAAACATACCTGAACATTTTAAAAACCCAACACTATCATTCAGCTTTTTTTTTTCTACACAGATTGAATATTGGTATTTTCCTTAGACTGCAATGTCAAAGAACTGCAGTCTCCACCCAAGAAGATGCCCCCTTCAAGCAGAAGCAGTCTCTCAATTAGGAGGTCGACCCATATGGGTTTTTCTCTGGCCGATGCCTATATTTAGAAATTGGGGTGGCCAATAGCCGATATACGATGCCGATTTTTTGGGCCGATGTGTTAGGCGGATTTTTTTTTTTTTCCCTTCATCTCATAAAATCTAACAGTTAATTGTGCATACAGCCATATACCAGTGCCATGAAATACAGCCGTATACCAGTGCCCATGAAATACAGCCATATACCAGTGCCAATGAAATACAGCATATAGCACGGCCAATGAAATACAGCATATAGCACTGCCAATGAAATACAGCATATAGCACTGCCAATGAAATGCAGTCTGACAGAGCGATTGTCACAGGGAGATTCAAATTTCCCAGCGCCCTCTGTGCTGTTATGAGGTCATCACACGTGCGCCTCTCACAACCTCTACTCTCAATCACCTGCTGCAGGTAGGCTATAGAGAAGACTGTGGGTTGATTTACTAAAACTAGGAGAGTGCAAAGTCTGGTGCAGCTGTGCATGGTAGCCAATCAGCTTCTACCTTCAGCTTGTTCAATTGAGCTTTGTAAAAAATAAATAAAAATAAAACCCCCGGAAGCCAACTGGTTTCTATGCTCCAGATTTTGCACTCTCCAGTTTTAGTAAATTAACCCATGTTTTACTTTCAATTTGTTACCTGGAAATTATTCTAGCCAGAGTTCATCTTAGAAGGTTGGCCATCTATGGCCAACAAATGCACTCACAAATGCGCTTCTGGAAGAATGGTCAAACATTCCCATAGACACTCCTAAACCTTGTGGACAGCCTTCCCAGAACAGTTTAAGCTGTTATAGCTGCAAAGGGTGGGCAAACTCAAAACAGTAGTCACAATACTTTTGACAATATAGTGTATATAGTCACAGTCCAGAGACTGCTACCCAAGACGATGTTTAAAAGGCATTGTCAGGACAACGTCCCCAAGAAAGGCACATTAGGAATTTTCCAGCATATGCTTCTTACTCTGGAGGTAGCTCACGGGTCTACTAGAGAAGGAGCTGCGCAATACTAGGTTTCTGTGATATGTCCGGGTGCAAGATGTATTTTTGCAATTTTAATAAAATTGTCTATGTAGAGTCTGGGAGATGCTGCTTATGCTGTGGAATGTTTGTTAGTGAGGGAATGGCTCACAGCATCAGAAACACAGGAATGGGGAGTGATCCAACAACCTGGAACTAATGTCAGCAGAACAGAGAACGCCAACTGGGCCATTACAAGGGAGAGATCTACAGCAGAACACGTATGACACTTGTATTGTACAGTCAGGTCCATAAATATTGTGACATCGACACAATTCTAATTTTTTTTGGCTCTATACACCACCACAATGGATTTGAAATGAAACGAACAAGATGTGCTTTAACTGCAGACTTTCAGCTTTAATTTGAGGGTATTTACATCCAAATCAGGTGAACGGTGTAGGAA
Organism: Glandirana rugosa; assembly: GCA_018402905.1. Lineage (NCBI taxonomy): Eukaryota > Metazoa > Chordata > Amphibia > Anura > Ranidae > Glandirana > Glandirana rugosa. The sequence continues at coordinate 294,856 of BLSH010291330.1, read as the reverse complement.
TTACAACAGTTTGTATATGTGCCTCCCACTTTTTAAGGGACCAAAAGTAATGGGACAGATTAACAATCATAAATCAAAACTTTCACTTTTTAATACTTGGTTGCAAATCCTTCGCAGTCAATTACAGCCTGAAGTCTGGAATGCATAGACATCACCAGACGCTGGATTTCATCCCTGGTGATGCACTACCAGGCTTCTACTGCAACTGTCTTCAGTTCCTGCTTGTTCTTGGGGCATTTTGCCTTCAGTTTTATCTTCAGCAAGTGAAATGCATGCTCAAATCGGATTCAGGTCAGGTGATTGACATGGCCATTGCATAACATTCCACTTCTTTCCCTTAAACTCTTCGGTTGCTTTCGCAGTATGCTTCGGGTCATTGTCCATCTGCACTGTGAAGCGCTGTCCAATGAGTTCTGAAGCATTTGGCTGAATATGAGCAGATATTGCCCAAAACACTTCAGAATTCATCCTGGTGCTTTTGTCAGCAGTCACATCATCAATAAATACAAGAGAACCAGTTCCATTGGCAGCCATACATGCCCACACCATGACACTACCACCACCATGCTTCACTGATGAGATGGTATGCTTTGGATCATGAGCAGTTCCTTTCCTTCTCCATACTCTTCTCTTCCTATCACTCTGGTACAAGTTGATTTTGGTCTCATCTGTCCATAGGATGTTGTTCCAGAACTGTGAAGGCTTTTTTAGATGTTGTTTGGCAAACTCTAATCTGGCCTTCCTGTTTTTTGAGGCTCACCAATGGTTTACATCTGATGAACCCTCTGTATTCACTCTGGTGAAGTCTTCTCTTGATTGTTGACTTTGACACACATACACCTACCTCCTGGAGAGTGTTCTTGACCTGGCCAACTGTTGTGAAGGGTGTTTTCTTCACCAGGGAAAGAATTCTTCGGTCCTCCACCACAGTTGTTTTCAGTGGTCTTCTGGGTCTTTTGGTGTTGCTGAGCTCACCGGTGCGTTCTCGCTTTTTAAGGATGTTCCAAACAGTTGATTTGGTCACACCTAATGTTTGTGCTATCTCTTTTTTCACTGATAGCGACAGCTCTTTGGATCTCATATTGAGAGTTGACAGCAACAGATTCCAAATGCAAATAGCACACAGAAATTAACTCTGGACCTTTTATCTGCTCCTTATAAGTGGGATAATGAGGGAATAACTACTTTTGGTCCCTTAAAAAGTGGGAGGCACATATACAAACTGTTGTAATTTCTACACCGTTCACCTGATTTGTAAATACCCTCAAATTAAAGCTGAAAGTCTGCAGTTAAAGCACATTTTGTTTGTTTCATTTCAAATCGATTGTGGTGGTGTATAGAGCCAAAAAGATTAGAATTGTGTCGATGTCCCAATATTTATGGACCTGACTGTATATGACATGACATTACGATTTGGATAATGTAGAATTAAGAGTTCCAAGCTGAGAACGATTTTCTTTTGGAGGTTTCAGGTTGTAAAATAGCTTTTTAAAAAGGGATTGTAAGGGGAATTTTAAAAGGATAAAAGTTCACCTTTAAAAAAAAAAAAAATAATGAAATATTTTTTTTCTCCGGGTATAAAAATGTGAATTATCAGCAGATTGCAGGTGCAATCTCCGACTGCAGACTGTCAGTGCAACGGTCTTTCCCCTAATGCTGTTGGGGGGGGGGGGGGGGG
>BLSH010291330.1:272097-283047 GCA_018402905.1 Glandirana rugosa | reverse complement strand
ATGATGCATAAATGGGGGGTGGAAATGATGGACGACGGTGCTAGCCGGGAAGAGGGAATCCATACACAGCATATAAGACCTGCACTGCCCGGGGATTCCCCTCTCCATCTTGTAATGATCTGCACATATGTACTCCAGTGACAACGCACATATGTACTCCAGTGACAACGCACATATGTGCTCTGGTGGCATAAATGCACATATGTGCTCCGGTGACAAACGCAGATATGTGCTCTGGAAATGACAACACACATATGTGCACTGATATTGAACTTTATTGAGATGTCCATACATTAGAAAGTTCCCACAATTATTAGGTTATTGATTAGTAAGTTAGCGCTGCACTTTTTTTTCTCATGCTGACATTTACTTGTCTGACATGGGGATATAAAACATCACGGCTCTTTCTGTGGTGCCGATAGGAATGGTTCTCTCATACACCATACCAGCACTGATTTTTGTTATAAAGATCTCAAATCTACAGCAGGAGGAATATATCTAATATTACAGCAGAGTAAAGTGTGTATAATATATCATTATGGGATGTGTGTACAGATCAGTAAGGATTACAGAAAGTAAGGGCAATATGTTTATCTCCTTGTGGCTGGAGAGAAGACCTGTTGTGTGTCACTGGTTAGTGGGCCTGGCTGCAGAATGAGGGGTGTGATTCATGTTGAAGTGGGCTTGTTCATATTTACATGTACAGGCCTAGTGTACCTCCCACATTCATTGCAATCTGCAATGCCTGATGGGAAATATAGTCTAAAACAGAAAGAAGAGCATATGATGCAATCACTAACAGCTCCTGCCTTGCAGAATAACGAATGCATCATTTGAATCAGATAGACCACTTCCTGTAAATTAAATTTGACATATCTCTTCAATGGTAAGGAATTTCACAAAAGTAATAAATGTTTAGTGTAGGGAGTTGTACTAAAGGGAGATTTTTTGAAAACCCCAAAGTTTTTCTTTAAGATTCTGAGAATACAAAAAAAGGGATTTTATTAAAACTTACCGTAAAATTCTTTTCTCCGAGTTCACTGACAGACACAGCTCATCATGACGTGTGGGGTTTATGCTTGTCCCACTAGGAGTTAACTAGGCAGGGAAAAGAAACAGCTGGCCCCTCCCATGGGGGCCGTCCTCTCTTCCCACATAAACCCCCTCATAGCACAGCTCTTCAGTTCGTACACAAGCCGTACAAGAACAGAGCACAGAGGGGTGGGTGCTGCGTCTGTCAGTGAACTCAGAGAAAAGGATTTTACGGTAAGTTTTAATAAAATCCCTTTTTCTCCTATCGTTCACTGACAGACGCAGCTCATCATGACGTGTGGGGACGTCCCCAAGCTGTGTCAAAAAGAGGGGTGGGTAAACGCGAACAACAGTACCCAACTGAACCTCTAAGGAGGCGCCAGACGCGCCTACACTGCCGCCTGCAAAACTTTGCGGCCAAAAGCAGCATCCGAAGATGCAAGCACATCAACTTTATAAAACTTAGTGAAAGTGTGAACCTAGGCCCAAGTGGCCGCCTTGCACACCTGTAACACCGAAGCCTGGTGTCTAAAAGCCCAGGAAGTGCTAAAAAGCCCGGGTAGAATGAGCAGTGACCGGAAAAAGGGGGAACCTTGCCCCGAACAGAATTCGCATCTGTCTGATCCAATGAGAAATCATAGCCGACGAGGCCGCCAACCCTTTGCGTGGACCCTCTGACAGCACAAACAAGGCATCAGCCTTTCGAAAAGAAGCTGTGGCAGCCATGTACACTCGTAAGGCCCTCACCACGTCCAAAGCATGCAACTCAATCTCTTTTGGGTGCGATGGATGAGGGCACAAAGAAGGAAGAACAATATCTTCATTAATGTAAAAGGAAGAAACCACCTTCGGAAGGAATGAAGGAGAGGGTCGCAAGACCGCCTTATCCTTATGCAGGACCAGGTAGGGAGACTTGCACGATAGTGCTGCTAATTCAGACACCCGTCTGGCGGAAGTGATGGCAACTAAAAAGGCCACCTTCTGCGACAGCAGTTGTAAGGAAATCTCCCTGATATTCTCATATGGCGGTTTCTGAAGTACAGAAAGCACCAAATTCAGATCCCACGGAGCCATCGGAGCCTTCACCCGAGGCGCCACATGTCGCACACCTTGAACAAAGGTATGAATTAACGAGTGCGAAGCCAAAGGTCTCTGAAAAAGAATCGCCAGAGCCGATATCTGGCCCTTGAGAGTGCTCAAAGCCAGTTTTTTGTGCAGGCCCTGCTGAAAAAAAAGTCAGGACCCTGAACATGACATAAGAGCGAGGGTTACGACCCTCCGCCTCGCACCAAGCTATATAAGCCTTCCAGGTGCGGTGATAAATCTTGCGAGAAGTACACTTGCGAGCCTTCAACAACGTAGGGATCACTGAGTCAGCGACTCCCCTGTTTCTTAACACCTGGGACTCAATAGCCAAGCCCTCAAGGCCAGCGAGGGTAAAGCAGGGTGCAAGATGGGCCCCTGAGACAGAAGGTCGTCTCGCAGCGGGAGCCGCCAAGGGGCATCTGCCACCATTTGCACCACATCGGCATACCAAGTGCGCCGAGGCCAATCTGGAGCCACCAGGATTATTGGTATCCCCTCCGCCACTATCCTGCGTATGAATCGCGGTAGCAGTTTTATCGGAGGGAAGGCGTACAGAAGGCGGTAACGGCCCCAGGCCGGATCCTTCGTTCTGGACACAAAGGTCTCCACCTTGTGATTGAACAGAGATGCCATGAGATCCACATCTGGCGTTCCCCATCTGCGGCAAATCTGATTGAACATCTCCGGGTGGAGAGGCCACTCTCCCTGGTCCAGCGTCTGGCGACTGAGAAAGTCCGCCTGCCAGTTCTCCACACCTGGAATGTAAATGGCGGAGATTGCCGGAACATGACGTTCCACCCAACGTAGTATCAGAGCTGCCTCCGCCTCCGCCGCTGGACTCCTTGTGCCGCCCTGATGGTTCACATACGCCACTGCTGTGGCATTGTCCGATTGAATTCGAATCGGACGACCCTGCAATCTCACTGTCCAGTGAAATAGGCACAATCTGATTGCTCTCAGATCCAGTACATTGATGGGGAGGCGAGCCTCCTGTGCCGACCAACGGCCCTGGGCAGACAGTTGCCCCAGGATCCCTCCCCAGCCTGAAAGAATGGCATCTGTGGTGATGATCACCCACTGAAGGGGCAGAAACGACTTCCCCTGTATCAGGGCCGAGTCCCGAAGCCACCAAGTCAGAGACGCCCTGGTCTGGGAGCTCAGACGGATCAGAAGGTCCAAGGACCAAGGGGACCTGTCCCACCGAGCCAGAATTGCTCGCTGAAGGAGACGAGTGTGACTCTGGGCGAATGGTATCGCCTCGAACGACAAGACCATGAGCCCCAGAACCCGCATACAGAACCGTAATGAAGACCGACAGTGCGACAGGAGAGTTCGCACTGCCGACTGCAGAGACAGCAACTTGGCTGGAGGGAGGAACACCTTCGCCTGCTCGGTGTCCAGAATTAGACCCAGATACTCCAGGCAAAAGGATGGAGAGACCAACGACTTCTGCAGGTTGAGTAACCAGACGAAGTCCTGCAGCGATGTCATTGTGATTCTCACATTCTCCTCCAGAGCCGAGGCGGACTCCGCTCGCAGGAGCAGGTCCATCTAGGTAGGCTACTACCGCAATGCCTCTGTCGGAGCAACGCCAACACCGGGGCTAGCAGTTCTGTGAAAACTCGAGGTGCTGAGGCCAGGCCGAAGGGGAGTGCCACAAATTGAAAATGGAGGTCTCCCACCGCAAAGCGCAGGAAGCGCTGATGCCGTGGACGAATGGGTACATGGGAGGTACGCATCCCTGATGTCTAGGGACGCCAGAAATTCCCCGGCCACAACCGGGCGGATAGATTCCATACGGAATTTTCACGCCCTAACATACCAGGTCAGGGCCTTCAGGTCCAGTACCGGCCACGACCGAGCGGATAGATTCCCTCCGGAATTTCCGCGCCCTGACATACCGGTTCAGGGGCTTCAGGTCCAGTACTGGCCAAAACCCCCCCTTTTTTGGGAACCACAATAGATTCGAGTAGAAACCTCAAAACCTCTCTGGAGGCACTGGCACGATCATCCCCTGGTCCAAAAGTGCTTGGACAGCCCCAAAAAGGGCCTCCCGACGATCCTGCGGGAGCCCCAAGTTCGATGGGAAGAACCTGTCTAGGGGTAGAGTGTTGAACTCTATCCTGTACCCGGCGGACACCACTTCCCGGACCCAACGATCGGGAATGTGAGCCAGCCACCAGTCTGTGAACCCCAGAAGACGTCTCCCCACCCGAATCCCGGGTGGGGGCAACCCATCAGGCTGAAGAGGACTTGTCCTCTGCCTTTTCGGTTTTGCGCTGCCACTGCCGTCTTCCGGCCTCTGCAGCAACCTTACCGGGGCAGGTCCCTTTACCTGCTGCGCCCGGGGCGCGAAAAAACCTCTTCTGACCCGAGGGAGGGGGCCCCTGTCTATGGCGAAACTCACGTCGGCAGGGCTCTGGAAGGAAGGTACTCTTACCTCCCGTGAAGTCCTTAATAATCTCATCCAAACGTGGACCAAATAGACATCCACCCTGAAAAGGGAGGTCAGCAAGACCTTTTTTGGAAGCATGGTCGTCGGACCAAGAACGCAAGCAAAGTATCCGTCTGAGTATGACGGCAAAAATAGTTATTCTGGATAACATCGGCAGTAAATCAACGGCCGCATCACAAAGGTACTTGAACCCTTGGAGCAAAAACTCAGCCCTCTGCGGCATATCCATCAGGCGACCGTTTTCCAGATCCTTCTGGAGCTCTTCCATACGCTCATATAGATGTTGTGCCGCCATGGCGGACGCCAGGGCTGGCCGCACGGCAGAACCTGCCACCAGGAACAGCGACTTTAAAAGCGCCTCTGTTTTTCTATCAGTGGGATCCTTAAAGGAAGGAGTCCCTTCCAGAGAAATGGTCTTCGCCTTATTAAGGCGGACTATTGGTGGGTCCACCACAGGCGATTCCCATTTTTTCAAAAAGTTTTCCTCAAAAAGGGATAGCGAGCAGCGAACCGTTTTGACAGCGAAGAAGAGAGCTGCGGACGCTGCCATTCACGATAAAGAAAATTTATCAAAAAATTGATTGTAGGGGTAAGCCTTGGGAGCCCTAGGGGGCCTAGAGGACCCACACACATACGCAGCAGACTGCGATTCGCCATCCTGACCCAGTAGCAGCGTAGTGCGAATGCCAGTGATAATGGCAGCAACCAACGCTTTTTCGCGCGCAGCCGCCGCCCCCTGATCCTCTTCACCATCCGATGGGCCCAGTTCCCCATCAAACAGGTCCACTGGGGTCCCTGAGACCATTTCTGGATCAGAATCCTCCCCTGATGAATAAAGAGGAGGAGGGGGACGCTTCTTGGGGGCCTGTCGGGCAACATCCGCACGGGGGAGAAATTCACTAAAGACCGCCCGCAGCTGTTCCAAAAATGCCCCTCGCGCAGATTTTGCCTCCTCAGCAGGTTCAGCAGTGTAATCTGCCATCTCCCCTCAGTGACACCAGGTGATACTAAAAAAGATGATGAGGCACCCCCACACTGCCGCACACCACCGCCACAGTGCACCAGGGAACCCAGGAGGACTGCACCCGCCGCCACCAGCATCCACAGGGGAGCCCAGCTATACTTGCTGTTCCGATCGTCAGAAGAGCCGCGCCGCCAGATCACCACCATTCCACAGAGAAGGGAAAACGCTGCACACACGTGTATTACAGAGGCATGCAGTCAAAATGGCCGCCATTAAACACTAGAGGCCGAAAAACATCTTCAGAGAACGTGCAGTACCGCAAACGGCCGCTCTGAGCGCTAGAGGTAAAGCCCCGGGGGGAAGGGGGGGCTGTGTGCAGGGGGTGAACAGGAGCTTCATGCGCCCCTACCGGCGGCTACCCAGCAAGAAAAAAAAAATGTATTTTTTTTTTGGTCGCCGGTCCCCCTTTCCGCCCCTAAAAAGGGGGGAAGGCAGGAACTCTCACTCACCACTCCGACGAGCGCCGTGAGTAGCCACCCAGTCGCAGACCTTCCACCCCTGCTTGGGCGGTATGCTGCAGGCCAGAAAATCGCCCTTCCCGAATCGCATCCGGGGCTGGGGGCGGGGGGGGGGTTGTATCACCCCAGGCCGCCTGCACGGAATGGGCACGATGCGGTGGGTCCCCATACGGCGGGACTGGCTCGCATCGGTCGGCCAGGTCGGGGAAAGTACCCTGGCTCGCATCGGTCGGCCAGGTCGGGGAAGGTACAGAGCCCATGGACTCTCTATGCCCCGACCGGCTTCTTGATAGCAGATCAATCTTGATAGAAGACAAATAAAAATAAAGGAAAAATTAAAATAAAAAAATGGTCACAAACAGGACCACAATTCCCCTAAAGGGAAGCCAGGTCAACTCCTTGCAAACTAGGTATTAGAACTGAAGAGTTATGCTATGAGGGGGTTTATGTGGGAAGAGAGGATGGCCCCCATGGGAGGGGCCAGCTGTTAATTTTCCCTGCCTAGTTAACTCCTAGTGGGACAAGCATAAACCCCACACGTCATGATGAGCTGCGTCTGTCAGTGAACAATAGGAGAAAGTTTGTTTTCTCCACATATACCCTGGAGGCCCAAACCAGTGTGTGTGAGAGACAGACAGACACACACCCCTTCTGATAAAATGCAAGGAACACACACTTTTCAAAACAGATATAAAACAACACTTTCAGGTAATGCATATTAGGATTGCTGTTGTAGTAGATGAGAGTTTGAAAGAGCCAACCTTTACATCCGCACTTTTTACACACAGTGTTCAGTACAGCCTCCAGTGTTATCTTCTGCTTGCTGTAGTCCTTAAATTCTCGTCTCTTTCGTGCATCCTGTCTAACAGAAACAGAAGAATGTAGTAAATGCCTTAAAATTTCAGTAAATCCATTCCTGTTGAACAATTCATTCACTTACTCCAACACGACATTGTTTGGATCTATATCTTTCCCTGTTCCTTGGTTGACAACCTTCATGGATAAGGAAATTTTCTGCTTCCCATCTTTAACCTGAAATAAGAACAGTGAGATTTATCCAGCCGTCAACGACAACTACCATTAAAATTCAAGTAATTCTAACCAAAAAGTTGCCTGGAAACAGTCAGCAACAGTTTGGAAAAGGACAAAATCAAATGCTTTTACAGACCTTGGAAAAGAAAACTACATTTTTTGCATTCTGTCCAATAGTACATAATAAATCAGACCAGTATAACATGGATAACTAGCATGCAAAATTTGTCGGTTTAATTTATAGCACACATTTAAAAGAGAACTATGGGTTTCGGTTTTCATTTTGTTATTCATACTTACCTAGGTGGATGCATTATCGGTCCAATGCTGCACCTCCCCCCCCCCCCCGACACCTCTACACTGAGAACTGAGCGATCGAACACCGCCGATGGCTCAGTTCTCACAGCTCTCCGAGCAGCGAGCTGCTGACTGTCAGTCACCTCTCTGCTCTTCTCCCTCCTCACTCACTGGAGCACTCATCTGTGGCTGAGGAGCAGGAGTGGCTGGCTTAGGCTCTCAGCAGCTCGCTGAGAGGCTGGGCGTTGGTCCAGGGATCTAGCGGATCCCTATTCCATGGTTGTGATGACGGTGAGCCTGGAACGACTGACGTCATAGCGGACTTCAGCCCACGCTCTGCTGAAAACGGGTCAGAAGAGTGCAAAACGAAATGCACAGGAGAAGTACAGCCAAAGGAGCTTTTGCTGTACTTCTCCTTTAAGGGCAGATTTATAAAGCAGTTAATCTGACAGTCACTGCAGGTTAATCTTCCTGGTGCAGGTGTTTTAGGACAGTGACGAATTCACCAGTAGTGAAGGTTTGTTTGTTGGAAGTCACCTTCACTGGCTTAAAAATAATCTTTTTAGATAGCCCTGGCCCTTTTGTACCGTGTGTGCAATGCAATTTCTTTATATGCCATTCATTGTATATTATGCTATTGCTCATGTGCGCATCCCCCTTGTCCTTTTTTTCCTCTTGAGTGTCTGTTAAAAAATGTAAAACTAATAAAATCTTGGGGGGGGGGTAGAAGAGTCATTGTTTTACCGGTTCTTGGATGGCTGTGTAATGTACTAACAAACTTTGTCATAACACTGCACATTTAGAGAAGCTTTTTTTGGTATAAAAGGTAACAAATATGTCTAAATCACTGGAGGTTATGGAAACGGTCAAATTTCTCCCATCATATTGCATTCCTGGCATATTTTCAGGTCAGCATACCATAGGTCAACAACTTCTCTTTGTTCCAAAAGGGCTGCCTCAAAGGACCACCCCTAACTTAGAATAAAATAAAAAAGATCCCACCTGCATGCCTTCACCAGAGCGCACCACAAAACACAAAAGCATAGGGATTGTATGCTGACATGAAAATAGGATAATTACTACGGGGAAGATTTACTAAAACAGGAGAATGCAAAATCTGGTGCAGCTCTTCTTAAAAATCAGCTTCCAGATATTATTGTCAAAGCTTAACTAACCACATGGCTACAGCGCGGCCAGCTAGTTCTGGGAGGGCGTCAATTGACATCCTCCCGTGGGCGCACACCTGGAAGTATCCCTGACCGCTGGGTCCTCGGGGCAGCCTTTGAGGAGAGGAGGGAGAAGCTGTAGCAGCGGGAGTCTGCTTGATTTTTATTGCGCCATCTCAGTGCCACAAATGAGTGCTTATCACATGACATGTTCAATAGACTCAGAATGCCTCATAGAATATACATTGAGGCGTTTTTTTTTTTCCAAAATAGGGTCATTTTGTATGCATTTCTATTGTCCTAGTGTTCCAGGACCTTCAAAACCTGATGTGCTCCTTGCATGTTGGGCCTCTGTATGTGACCAGGCTGTGTATCAGTCTCACACATGTGGTATCGCCTTACTCAGGAGGAGCAGCAGAATGTGTTTTAGTCACAAGTATGTATATGTGATGTGGAAGAAAAAAAAAATAATTATATTTAAAAAAACAAACACAGTATCTCACAAAAGGGAGTACACCCTCACATTTTTGTAAATATTTTATTATATCTTTTCATGTGACAACACTGAAGAAATTACACTTTGCTACAATGTAAAGTAGTGAGTGTACAGCTTGTATAACCATGTAAATTTGCGGTCCTCTCAAAGTAACTCAACACGCAGCCATTAAGGTCTAAACTGCTGTAACAAAAGTGAGTACACCTCTAAGTGAAAAATGTCCAAATTGGGACAATTAGCCATTTTTCCTCCCCGGTGTCATGTGGCAGTTTCAGGGTCTTGGCAATCTTCTTATAGCCTAGGTCATCTTTATGCAGAGCAACAATTTTTTTTTCAGACCCTCAGAGTTCTTTGCCATGAGATGCCATATTGAACCTCCAGAGACCAGTATGAGAGAGTGAGAGCGATAACACCAAATTTAACACACCTGCTCCCCATTCACACCTGAGACCTTGTAACACTAACGAGTCACATGACACCGGGAAGGGAAAATGGCAAATTGGGCCCAATTTGGACATTTTCACTTTGGGGTGTACTCACTTTTTTTGCCAGCGGTTTAGACATTAATGGCTGTGTGTTGAGTTATTTTGAGGAGACAGGAAATCACACTGTTATACAAGCTGTACACTCACTACTTTACACTGTAGCAAAGTGTCATTTCTTCAGTGTTGTCACGTGAAAAGATATAATAAAATATTTACAAAAATGTGAGGGGTGTGCTCACTTTTGTAAGATACTGTATGAGCACCAGGTGTTTGCACTTCTACAAACAAGTTGATGTCTGTGGATATCGATCAGCTTATTAATCCATGAACTTCACATACATGCCTGGGTATTTGGACTATTCACAAATCCATGTTTACCAGTCGCTTTTTCTATATTTTTACTGCTAATCCACATGGTCATAGCTTTATGGTAATTTAAAATATGTTGCCTATCATTATGAATTTAGGCGACTTGTACTCAATTTTTTTATATGGACTGATTTTTTCCAATAATTGTATTTCTGATTTTGGGATCTCCATTTCCACCCCTCCAACCCATTGGGGGTTTGGAGCTATTGCCTGGGTCGGTTTACATGTTTAACATTAGCTAGTGGTGGAATAATTTATAACCACTTAATTTTATATCTATTATGTGCGAGGATAGATCTATTGCACATAGTGTTTAAATGTACCCAATTTGGTTGGTATTCCATCAATCAGGGCCTATAGGCACTACCAATTATTTGTAGAAGACTTATTTACATCACACATAATATCTAGCGCAGCCGATTTTATATTGTAGATTGTGTTTAGGGACAGTGGTTCTGGCTACAGACAAACTTTTATTCAGCTAATCATCCAGCGTGTATGCAGCCATAGCGCAAAGTCCTGCTGTATAGTTTAGCTGCATCTGAATACAGATATTCAGAAGTCTTTTGTCATCCAAGTGAATTAGGACACAGATAGATTGCTGCGGTCCTTAACCACTTCCGTACCGCCGGACGTCATATGACGTCCTTGGGTTTGAGTGGTGATATCTGAATGGTGCCTGCAGCTGCAGGCACCATTCAGATACCGTTTTTTTCAGCAGGCGATTCCCTGCAAGATAAAAGTGATCTTAGCGGCGGATTCGCCGCAAGATCACTTTTATCAGCGGCGGGAGAGGTGCCCCCCCCCTCCCGCCGCTTTCCGGTCATCTCCGCCGCTTACCGGACCCGCCGGCAGCAGCGGAGATGATCCGATGCTGTCCCCCCAGTGTCTGTGAGCCGACTGAGCGGCTGAAGCCGCTCACTCGGCTCCATAACACAGCCGGCGGAAATGACGTCAGAAATGACGTCTTCCCAACGGTCTTAAAGGGCCCGATTTTTTTTTTCTTCTGTCACTTTTTTCAGATTTTTTTTTTTTTTTTTTTTTTTTTTT